>CM028341.1:37094847-37639847 GCA_016647705.1 Eucommia ulmoides | reverse complement strand
GTGCGGCCAGCTTTAAAGCTGGCCACACATGCGGCCAGTCCACTGGTCGCACCAGCGACCAGTGGCTGGTCGCTGGTGCGGCTAGCTGGTCGCACCAGCGACCCCTTTTGCAGCCCCCCCCGGTGTTCGGTCCAGGCCTCTCTCGTTTTCGTCTTTTTCTTGTCCGTTTTGTTCCGAATTAACGCGTTTTTATTCCACTTCGAAAAATCTACAAAACCAAAAAAAAAATAATCAATTACTAATATTTAATTTACTTAAGAGATTAATAAAACTTAATTTAGCAGTATTAAACCGCATAAATACGGTACAATCAAAACAAAATAAAAAAAATAAAAAAAAAAGTAACTATAAAATAAAGTATAATTTTTTTTTTGCGAGGCGGTAAAAAATGCCGTGTCTACAATTACTCATTTGGAGACAACTTCAAGAATTAAATTTTGAATTTAATCATAAATTTACCAGGTCGATGTGAGGGAGTGCGCTTCTAAGATCGTCCGGAGAGGTGATTAATCAAGGTGCGTAAACATTGGTTGAGACATACTTTACTGTAAAATCAAAAAAAGAATAATGATTTTGAAAGAAAAAAAATTATTTTTTCCTTTCAATTTAAGAAAATATGATTTGACAATGATAAGTGAGTGTTATTTATTCATTTATTGTTATTTATTTTTTTAACATGGTTTGAAAATCTTTTAGGACAAATTATATTTTACACCTTCTATCTATATGAACACAGTTTTAAAAGATACTTTTGTTATACTTTTCATTCAAACTAACAGAACGAAATGGCAAAATAGTAATTTCTTATTTTTTAATTTATTAATCATCTTTTTCTTTTCTCTTCCTCCGTCTTCAACCCCTTTCTCTATCTCTCCACCAACCATCTTCTTCCGCCGTCACCACCACCGACGCTACAGCCACCACGCCGCCACCACCAATGCTTGCCGACGGGATGAACCACCCTCATACACCTCCTGTTATGGGGGGAATCTTCCCCTGTTCAGGGGGTAGTTTCATCCCCTGAACAGGGGGTGTTTCACCCCGTCAGCAACATTGATGACGGCATGGTGGTGGCTGCGTCGGCGGCGGCAGTAGCGGCAGAAGAAGGTGGTGGAAAGAGAGAGGTTGAAGATGGATGGAGAGAAAAGAAGAAAAAAGAAACAAAAAAAAAGGGAAAAAATGATTAAAAAATAAAAAATAAGAAATTACTATTTTGCTTATTCATTGTGTTATTTTTTATTTTTTTTTTTTATGGAAAATCTAAGTAGAGAACCTTTTAAAATTGTGTTTATACGTAAAGAGTTTAAAATTAAACGTAAAAACTTAAGATGACTATTTAGATATCTATCAATAGTTAGAAAGTTTAAAATATAATTTCTCCCTTTTATTTACTTGGAAAATATGGTATAATTTTTTTTTTCTTTTTTTTTTTTTCTTAAAAAAACGTGATTACTTAAATTAGAAAACATGAAATGACTTTTTAAAAAGTTGATTTGAAATTTTCCTCCTTTGATTTTCTGTTTGACTCTTAAAATCATGTTTTGAAATTTTATTTTTCCTTTTTTTTTTTTTTTTTTTTTTTTTTTTTTTTTTTTGTTAGGGTATATACCATTTTCCTCTACTATAGTTTTGCACAAAATCATATACCTCCCATGTAATTTTGTAAATCCTAATTAGCCTCTTACTTTTTTTTATTAATTATCACTTACCTCCCTTATAAATAAAAAATTAATAAAAAATATATTATAATGTTAATTTTACCCTTAACTATTTAAAAATAATTAAGTAATTAAAAATTAAAAATACATAAATAACCCTTTAATTTTTCTATTTGTATATTTTTGCATTTTTTATTTTTTACACTAACATTCTCATCTAAAAAATGTATTTTTTTAACCCTTTTATTATAAAAAAATAAAAAATATATTCCTCTCCCCTCTCTCTCCCCACCACCAACCCTTCTCTCTCTTCCGTAGTGACGGTGGGCGGTGGTGGTGGATAGTGGCGGAGGTGGTGGCGGTGGCGGTGGGTGGTGACGATAGATGGTGGTAGTGGCGGTGGCGGCGGGTGATGGTGGCACCGTGGGTGGCGAGGCGGTGGTGATGGTTGGTGGTGATAAATATAACTATTTAAAAAGTTAAAGATAAAAAATATAATTTTAAAAATAAGAGATGCTAATGATTTTCTATAAAAATAAAAATATAATTTTTTTAAAAATATTAACACTAAAAAATAAGTCAAAAGGGTTGACTAGGATTTATAAAACTACAGGAGATGTATCTGATTTAGTGCAAAAGGATAGGGAAGATCTTTGATATAAACCCATTTTTTTTATTATTGTTTTTTGTTTAATATTTTTTTTTTAAATAAGACATTATTGTTTATTATTTTATTATTTTACTCTATTTGACAAATTCAAATAATAGTACGAAGAACTTTCCCTTATTTTGGGATTAATTAAAAATATATTTCTTTTTTTTACAAGATAAACCATTTTTTTATTTTTCTTATTTTTTAACATATTAATAACATATAAAAAACATTTGACCAAAATAAATAATTATTATTCTAACAAAACATGTAAAATAAATTTATTTTTCATGACTTCTTATGGTATTCATTTGCATATTTTATTTTGAAATAAACTTTATTTCAAAATAATATATATATATATATATATATATATATTTTTAAATTACAATTTTTGGTTTTTTTTTTAATTGAAATTTTATTTTATTCCATTTTTAGAAATGAATGTAGAAACAATAAAGTGAAATTGGTTTATCCAAAATTTAATTGGATTCCTTAAAGTGAAAATAAAGTAATAAAATATAATTGCTTGTGGATTTTACGATTTTTTAAATTAACCAAACCTTTGGGGGCAAAAAGTTGATTTTTTTCAAAAAATAAAATAAAATTATTTCAATTTATTTTCTTGAAAATTCAATTCGTCAATTATTTTTTATTTATTCTTTTTGAGAAGTGATTCCACTTTGATCAATTTAGCTGAAAAATATTTTTTTATAAATTTTAAATTTGATCGCGTAGTTTTCTTTAATTTTTTCAAACCTTCAAATTGGAGATTTGATTAAGCAAATGAAGATCTTTCAAGAGTTAATTTTATTATTTAAGACTCTAATTTGAAAACTAAAATTTGAATTGATTTTTTAAGGGTCGATTAAAATTGCCTAAAATTTCAATTAGTTCCATTACGTTTTCAATTTGATTTTCCGTTTATTTTAATTTAATTTATTCCAATTTTATTTCAATTTAATTTAATCGAACGTAGTCATTTATGATTACATTAATAAATGAAGTTGTAATTGGTAGCGCATATTTAACTGGTATTTAGAGTACATAACATAATTACATGATGACAAACTTACTAATTAAAAGATATGTTGAATTCAACATAATATTTCTTGATTAAGTGATACAATAATAATGAATATGTTGAATTCAACATAAAATTCGAATCCCAATAATCAGTTATTTTAATTAATCAGGTTGAATTCCTAGCAAGTTATTTTTGTTTGGTAAAATTATTATTTGAGATACCATTTTGAAATTATTATTTAGACGAATGCATTTAGAAAATTAAACCAAGCAAATATGTAATTGAAATGTATTTATTTGTAATTATGGTAAGATGATTAATGGAATTATAATCAGTAATTGTCGTTTTGCATAAAATATATTTTGGATATATATTTAGTCGGTATGTAAAGTATACATCGACAGAGAAAAAATCTATATGAATATTACAAAGGCCCCCCACCTTCTTTTTTTTTTTAATTTACGGTAAGATTTGTCAAGTCCAATTTACGTGCACCTCGACAAATTACTTTCCCGGATAATCTTAAAAGCACACTGCTTACCTTAGTTCAGTACATTCAGAATTAAATTCAAAATTTATTTTTTGAAATAATTCTGAGAAGAATCGAATCCTAGTAGAACATACCACACGTCCAAAATAAAATTTTAAATAAATTCTTTCCAGTTTAACAAACTCTATACATTTATCTTCAAGTTTTAACACTCAATACCGATACCATGCCGGAACGCCGATCACAATTCCACCGGAAACCTTCTGTCCAACCGGAGCTCCAGACCGCATCGCCGAGAAACCACCGTCATATCCGCCGTTTCCCGACGATTTCACCCTCATGGCATCAGACCACGCCGCCGAGCAACTACCGGCATGCCCACCGTTTCCCGACGACTTCACCCTCACGGACAGATTGATTATCCCGTTCCGCTCCCATTTACTGTCCCTGAGCCGGTAACTCAGAAAATGCAGGTAATTCTCCGGCATGTATCCTCCGGAGAAATCCGACACCGGAATCCTCGCCGCTCCGACGATCACGCTGCCGGCTGAAACCTCAGCCGTGAAAAACCGCGCGCTAGCCGGCATATCGATCGCGAGCGTCTCGTTCCATTCGGGGTAGCTCCCGCCTTCTCTGTAGATCTTCGTCGTTCTCGAACATCCACTATCCGTGCGGACAGTGACGGCGGAGTCTCTCTTCAGACGCCGGCCGTTCAATCGCAGGTCCTCGCAGGAGATTACGGTGATTTCTAGAGCTATTGTAGACTTGTCCATATCCAATCGTCAATGTATGATACTGCTTAACAATGGTCTCATATATATATATACACACACACACAGAAGGTTGATTTTTCTACCGGCTGTTTCCAGGTTGGGGTTTAGGAAGGAAGATGAAGAGAAAGGTGGAAGAAAGAGGGACGACGTTTCTGTATATTACCAAAATTGACGGGAAGAAAGGAAAAGTAAATATGAAAACTACACATATCTCCCCTAAATTTTATTTATATGTCAAAATGATCTCTCAATTTTTCACTAATTTATTTTGTGAACTAGGGTTCGACTCTCCTGATGGAGCATTTCATGAATTAAATCTTGAATGCACCAAGCAGATGTGGGAAAGTGTGCCTTTAAGATTGTCTGGAAATGTGATTAATCGATTTGCGCATAAGTTAACCCAAACACATTACCAAAACTTTAAAAAAAAAATAAAAAAATAGTTTCAAATTGTTTTTTCCCTTGTCTTTTTAAAGGATTTTTTATTTTTATTTTTTATTTTTTATTTTTTTTTTATTAACACGGTAATATATGTCATGAGCAGCTTATGCGCATCTCGACTAATCATTTTTTCCGGACAATTTTAAGGATGCATTCCCTCACATTGACCTGATGTATTTACTCTTCTGAAGAGCACTCAAAGAATTAAATCTTAAATTTAATCCTGAATGCACCAGCCCGATATGGGAGAATATGACTTTAAGATCGTCCGGAAATATGATTAGTCTTCTCAAAATTTTTGATAATAAGATAAATAAGTATTGTATAAAATCGCGTTAAATTCCTTTTTTGGGGGAGGGGGGAGGGGGTTTCAATATGCTTTTGTACTCACACGCTCTAACATAAGCACCCTGGATGGGGTTGAAAACCCCTCACCAATTAAGTGGGAGGGGGTAGGCAAATCCACTAGGCCAACCCCAAATCTCGTGTTAAATTCAAACATGATTGCATTTAATGCATGAATAATGTTTTCAATCATGTAATACATATGTATAATTAATTCACATATAGATTATTTTTCAATCTTATTTATTTTTTTAACAATACAATACGGACAGATCTGTAGCATCTGATTAGGATACCACATAATTTAAAATATATTTTTTAAGAAAATAGTTGAGATTCACAAACTTGATGATGCCGAAAAAATGAATCATTGTGTATAGTCCTTGAGATTCAAAATAGGATTGTCCCTCCTTACTCTTTGATTTTTGCAAAACAATACATCGCAAGTGTTCAATCGGCAATACACCTCTATTGTGAGAATAAGTGTTATTCTGGTGAAAATTGAGCTGAATTTAGGTTAGAAAAGTAGACATATCTTAGCTAAATTTCCTTAAAGTATTTACATGAGATGAAAGACTTGTCAAGCAAGTCTTCCATTAATTTTGGTCATTTCCTATTAATGCTCACGAAATTTGAAGGATTAAGAGGTTATAGGCTATTATATGCTATTTTATCATAAATAATGGGATTTACGAAACTGATTTTTAGCATGAGATAATCGTTCTCAAAAACAAATAACACCTTAGATCGTCTTTGGTTTACCTTGGGAATGGTCGTCTCCAAAGACACACTACAGTGTTATCCTTGGGTAACGTTAAGTCGTGGTCAGTATGTCGACCAACTTCAGTTTCATCCAGAGAAACCAAGCATAATCATTGGGTTTTAATGCGGAGCTCGGTATACTATGAGAGTCACGTGCATTCTTGAGGAATTAAGGTCGTGAATACACATGCTTGTCACATAGACTCCTCCTTACATGCGTTAGCCGTTTGAAACTTTCTAACGTATCGTTTATTTATTTATTTAATAAACGTTTAGGGAAAGAGATTTTGAACACTAAACCTCCTATTAAAGAGACACACAAGAAAATCGTTAAATTACGAGTCTTGGGTCAAATACCACTTACTAGTATTATATTTTCAATTTTGTTTTTTATATTTATTTATAATATTTTAAATTATTATCCATTAAAAATTCTCTTTTATTGGAAGTTATAGATTTGTTCAATAAAAGCTCAAATACTAGTAGACAAGAGTTCCTTCCCTCGTGCGTTGACCTAACAGTGTGTGGCCCACGTGTGACACATTTACCCCTGTTATCCTTAGATTTGTCCTTGTTCACGTGGTTTCCGTCAACCTCGGATTATTTTATATTTTATTTTTATTTTTGTAAATAAAAAAAATAATACTAAATATCGTTTTCGGAATGTCTACTGGATTTGTGAGATTTATTTTAATCTCGTAAAAATAAATATTTTATTAATATTTTTTTATAAAAAAATAGTTATGGTCAACACGTGGTCTTCTATTATAATTATTTTTATCATTTTATCACTTCACTCAAATTAAAGACGTTTTTCCGTAATATTTTCTTAATAACAATTCTTTTGAAAAATAAGAGAAAAATATAAATAATTCTTAGGATAAGATTAAAAAAAATATTTTAAGTTTAATAGAGTGATAAAATTACAATAATATCCTTATTAGAAGTCATGTGTTTGATTCTCATGAAGAGTAGTCCAGGAATTAAAATTTTAGGTTGTGTTTGGATGAAGAATTTATAAAAGAGATTTCAATTAGTTAAGAGATTTTGAAATTTATTTTTAGCAAATCATTTATTTGGGTAATAGGAGAATGAATTTGTGAAATCATTCTTTGGGTAAATAGAGGGATTTAAAAATGAATTTGGGAGAGGTTAAATTTGTGAAATCCTTCGCGTCGTCTGCTCGTTCCTCCTCCTTTTGCTTCTGTTTCTTTTTCGTGACCACCATGACCAGTCTTTATCATTGTCGTGTAGGGTGTCGTCCGTCGTCGTTGTCGTCTAGGGCTTTCGAAGACGATTTCGATGACGATTTCGTCTTCGAAATCGATTGCAAAAACGATTTCGATTTCGATTTTGAAATCCAAATCCAAATCGAATCGACAGCCTTCAAACCTCGCGAAGAAGAGATTTGCTACCCGACGTTCGGCGACGATTGTCTTCTGCTTCTTCTCTGCTTCTTCTTCGATCTTTTGTTTATTCTTGTTCGTTCATTTCTTCGTTCGTTCTCCATCTTCCTGAAAAACAAAATCGAATTCGAAATCGATTTCGAAATAGGGTTCGAAATCGAACCCTATTTTAATCGGCGAACTTTGAACGTCAAACGAATGACAAACGTCTTCGATTTGTTCTGTTTCGGCTTCTTCGCCTGTTCATCGTGTGTGTGTGTTTTTAATTTTTTCAAATTTGGGATAAAAAAAAAAAAATATCTAAATACTTCAATTCAAACAATTATCTAAATAAGAGATTTGTGAAATGAAGATATTTCAAAATTCAGGATTTTGAAATCCATTTATTTTACAAATCCATTGAATTTGTCAAATCCCTTACCCAAACACAACCTTAATTTAGTCCTAAATGAATTAGGACGATGTGGAAAAGTGCGCCTTTAAAATCGCCCAGGGATGTGATTAGTCGAGGTGTGCGTAAGTTGGTCCGTACACATTTTACTCACAAAAAAAAAAAAAAAAAAAACACAATTTATTTTCTGTTCAAAATCATTATCAATGTTTTAAATTTTTTTTATGATTAAAACTAATGTAAAAGTTAAGAAATTAAATGTGTAATTTAACAAAAGCTTGACCAAAAATGTAATTTTCCTTGGAAATAAACTTTATTGGTATTAGGTAGGTCATGACAAAATTTTGAATTGGTCCAATTTTGGGTAATTATTTTCCCTCCCCCTATACTATTTTGATTCTATTTTAATTTAATCTCTCTATTTTATAAATTTATAGTTCAACTCATTTTACTCTTAAACAACCAAAAACAAAATTTAAATGTAAAATGATTTATTTTTTCTCTATTTTTAATTTAAATTTAATTTTTAAAGGTAACAAATGGGAGAAATTGATATTCTCCCTCTCTTGTTCATTTTTATTGTTTATGTTTTTTATTTTCAATAAAGATAAAAATAGAAAAAAATAAAACAAAGGATAATTTTATTTATTTTATTTAAAATTAGACAAAATTTTTAATTTATTATTTTAAATATTTTTGTTAAGTTGAAACAATTTTTTTTTTTTTTTTTTTTTTTCAATTTAGTACAAGTGAAATGGGATAAAATTGTAGATTTTAAAGAGTTATTCGTTTGATCCTGCCCGCAGGCTCATTCCTTGAGTAGGTTCGGGCTTTTGACGCTTACGGGTTTCTTTGAACGCATCGCCCTTCCCTCGGGAGTTTTAGCCCACTAGCAGTGGTGGCCCACGTGCATTCCAAACCCTCTTTTCAAGTTCTTTGGGCTTTTTCACTAAATGGCCTATGACCAAATCCACCACCATCAATTTTAATTTTATTATCTTAATTTATCCCCTAAAGTTTTGAATTATAAATTAACAAACTCCAATTAAAGCAATTTGACTCTTGAAATCTTCAATTAGTGATCTCAATTTTGGCCCGGTCATTTTTAAAATTTATAAAAAAAAAAGAAAAAAAAGAAGCAACTTGGCAAAAAAATTACTTTATTAAAATATAATAAATACAATATTTTTGGTGGGACAAAATGAGTTGTCTACAATCCATACAAGATGTCTCGGAGTTACATTCCAAACAAAAATGGGTCTGGTTGTTAGGGTTTAGAGTTTAGACAAAGGACAAAGAGGCAATTGAAATTCATCTCTTTGTATTGGGATATTGGAAATTAGTGTTATTTAATTAGCTTTAGGCAAAATAACCATTTGGACCTATAAGAAGCACCAAATTGTCCAATTATTCCTCTAATTAACCCAATAATCATTTGTTTTAGGTAAAATAATGAATATGTTGAATTTAACACAAGATTCGAATCCCAGTAATCAAAAATTTTAAATTAATCAGGTTCAATTTCTAGCAAGTTATTTTTGTTTGCTCAAATTGTTATTTAAGATACCATTTTAAAGTTATTATTTAGACAAATGAGTTTGGGAAATAAATCAAGCGAACATGTGATTGAAATTGAAATATAATTATTTATAATTATGATAAGATGGTTAATGGAATTATAATCGGTAATTGTCCTTTTGGAGAAGATATATTTTGGATATATTTTTAGCCAGTATTTAAGATATTTAACGACATTAAACGAGAAAAAATCTATATGAATATTACAAAAAAATATAAAATATAAATCAAGAAAGTAGTAGGATAATTTGATAATTTCCAGTTCATAATGAGTTATGATAACAGTTTTGTTTTTTTGTTTTTTTTTTGTATTTTTTTTTTTTAACGGTAAGGTGTATCAAGACCAACTTACGTACACCTCGACTAATTACCTTTCCAAATAATCTTAAAAGTACACTCTCTTATATTAGTTTGGTGCATTTATGATTAAATTCAAAATTTACTTTCCGAAGTGTTCCCTAGTTGAATCTTGGTAAAACATACCAATCGTCTATATTAATGTGATAATGGGCCTAGCCCACTTAGGCCCGGCAAACCCTAACCCCTATTTTCCTCTATAAATACATGTGTATAACTTGTAGTCTTTGTATCATTCTCATATATTCTCAATAGAAGATTCATTCTCCACTTCTCAATTATTTTAACATGGTATCAAGAGCAGGTATTTTTTGGGCATGTTCTCAATAGATTTTTCGCAACCCTAACGCTTCCACTGCCACCCCCGCCGCCCTTATTCTTCCAAGACTTTCGTCGCTACTGCAAGCCTCTTCCCGTCTCCGATATCAACAAACATCATACCGTCGTCTTTATCTTTTCGAGACGAACACAACGCCACCAAAATCACCTCCATAAGAGTTTGGACGCGCTCTCACGCGCCTCCAACAGCCCGCAGTACCATCACTTTTCGAAGTCTCAGATTTTGGGCCCTAATGCCTCAACCAGAGGTCCAACGCCATCTCACAATATACCGTCGCAACCGTATCGACGAGACGATTCCAAAGACACAAAAATCATCACCTTCTACCGTCGCACGCGCCCACACGCGCGGACTGAACATTCTGCTCCAAAGGCACGTCAGATCAACGCACCGCATGTGTTATCCGGGTTGCAGCCACGCCAGCACACGTCATCACCACGTCAGCTTGACGCGTCATCGCCACGTCAGCGTTGACTTGCCACATCAGCTTTGACCTTGTGCCACGTCAGACCTGCCACGTCATCAAGCTTTTTTGTCCCATTTCAGGCCTTTGTTGACCGGTTTTCTGAAAACTTGGACTGGTTCCTGGGGTTTTTGGACATTCTGAATCTTTTTTCGGCCTCCGTTTTATGATTTGGTAATCGTATAATATACTTTCTTCTTTATTTGAGTGTTTCCTACGTCGGTTTACCTCATCTTTTGCTCCTATGGCTCAATCTGATGCACATCGGGTTATCACTACTGTTTTGAATGAAACTAATTATGTCGTATGGCTTAAGAGATATCTAGTTTTCTCCGTGGACGATGATTGTGGTGTTTCGTGACTGGCGATATCACTGAACCCGAGCAGACGAACAACGAAGATAAGGTCAAATACATTGACCGTCTAGAGGACTGGGATAACAAAAATCACCAGATTCTCACATGGTTTCGTGTTACTATCATTCTAGGGATCAAACTTCAATTTAGTACAATCCAGACAGCTAAAGAAGCTTGGGATATTCTCCATAACCGCTATACCAAGGTAGACATCTTGAATCGGTATCACTTTCTCTCCACACTCCATAGCATGCGCCAGGAGCTTGGTCAAACTGTCAATAGTTTCCTATGCCAAATGATTGCCGTGTGGGATCAACTGGATATCACTGAGCCTACTTGGGAATACAAAAAAGACACTACTATTCTGCCAAATACTGAACAAAGATACGCATTATGCAATTCTTGATGGGCTTAAGGGAAGAATTTGAGCCTGTACGAGCTTCAATTCTCTACCGGGGCACGCTAGCCTCTCTAAACAATGTCCTTTCTAATCTACTCAGTGAGGAAACACGACTTGCGACACTACAAAGCTCACATACAGATGTTACCCTAGCAATGCTAGTTGCTCCTACAACAGTGGGAGAGAAGCCGAACCCATCTCAAAAGTCATTATACTGCAAGTATTGTTATTCACAAGGGCATGAGTTGCTCAAATGTCTTTCTTGCCTGTGTAAAGTCTGTAGAGAACCAGGCTACTATCTTTCAGACTACCTAAAACGTTTTGGAAATCAGTCAAATGGGAACCAATATCGCTCTCAAGGCTCTCGCAATCGGTCCTATTTCAACCCAAAGAATGCTGCTGCTGTAGCCATTGATGCTACACCAACTTCATCCCGCTCTTCACTTGATTGGAGTGGTTTCTGCACTGCATTTACCGAGACTCTAAATAAAATTGGTAAAAATGTAGCCATGTCAGCCACACTAGGTACATCTCGATGGTATTTTGATTCTGCCTGTTGCAACCACATAACATCTGATTTCTCTATCTTCTTTTCTAAAATCCGTGATGAGCATGCTCCTACTATTCACACTGCTAATGGATCCAATATGTTGGTCAGCCATACTGGACATGTTGATAGTTTTCATTTATCTCTCCCTGATACATATTTGGTCCCTAAGCTTACGCTCAACCTTATATCTGTTAGACAATTATGTGATCTTGGACTTGATTTGTATTTTTCTTCTACTGGTTGTTTTGTGTAGGACCCTCAGACAGGAAAACTTCTTGGGACTGGCCGTAAAGTTAGACGCCTCTTTGAGCTCACTCACCTCCAAGTCCCATCCTCATCATCACCAAACCAATCAGCCGCATCCATCCCAAGACTTTCACCTATGGAATTGTGGTACTCCCGGTTAGGTCATGCTTCATCTAGTCGCCTTCGTTCTCTTATTTCTAGTGGTCAGTTAGGTTATTTTTAGCACGAGTCTTTCTATTGTATTCATTGTCAACTTGCAAAATAATCAGCTTTACCTTTAAATGAGAGTCAGTTAGTTTTCCTTGCACCTTTTGATTTAGTACATTATGATGTTTGGGGGTCTTCTCCTCATACAATAATGGGTGGTGCTCGCTATTTTGTTATATTTGTGGATGACTATTCTCGATATACATGGTTGTTTTTTTATGAAAAACAGATCTGAATTATTTCAAATATATTCTAATTTTTCCTCTATGATTCAAACTTAATTATCTCGGAATATCAAAGTTTTTCGCTCAGATAATGCAATGGAATACAACGACCGTGCTTTTCTCAACCTACTTCACAAAAATGGTACTCTTTCCCATCGCTCGTGTCCTGGAACCTCCTAACAAAATGGACGAGCTGAACGCAAATATAGACATATTCTTGACACCGTTCGTGCTCTACTCATTTCTTCTTCATGTCCTGAGCGCTTTTAGGCTGAGGCAACCTTAACCGTAGTGTACACAATCAACCGTATTCCTTCCGCCATAATCCACAATCAGTCCCCATTTGAGTGTCTTTTCAGTAAACTTCCTGATTACTCTGAACTCAAAGTCTTTGGTTGCGTTTGTTTTGTACTTCTTAAACCACATGAACATAACAAATTGGAACCAAGGGCTCACCTATGTTGTTTCATTGGATATGGTATTGAACATAAGAGGTATCGGTGTTGGGATCCTATTTCTAAAACTCTTCGTATCTCCCGTCGTGTTGTTTTTTGGGAACATCAGATGTTTTCTTCCTTATGGTCATTTGGCATGTCTACCATCTCTAACTCTAGATTTTTTACTGATCCATCTATTGAGTTATTTCCTGAGGACTCAGTTTCAGGTACTGTCGAGTCTACCCCTGACCCACCAGCTGGTTTCACTCCTCTAGATCCAACTCCAGCTCCAGAACAACCAGCTGACCTTACCCCTCTGATTCAATCGGTCGTCCCTAAGGATATTCCTATGTTTGATGAGTCTGCACAGACTTCCTCTGAGGGCCATCATCCAGATCACCCCCCGCAGGTCTACCACGGTAACTCATCGCCCCTCTCATCTCCATGATTTCCATTGTTATTCTACCATACTTCATCAGCATGAGCCTCAATCCTATAAGGAGGCTAATAATAATCCTCTTTGGCAGAAAACAATAGACGAAAAACTTCAAGCCCTAGCCAAAACTCATCTTCGATCTTTTGTTTATTCTTGTTCGTTCATTTCTTCATTCGTTCGTTCTCCATCTTCCTGAATAACAAAATCGAATTCGAAATAGGGTTCAAAATCGATTTTGAACCCTATCTTGAAATCGAAATCGGAATAGGGTTCGAAATCGAACCCTATTTTGATCGGCGAACTTTGAACGTCAAGCGAACGGCGAACGTCTTCGATTTGTTCTGTTTCCGCTTCTTCACCTATTCGTCGTGTGCTTTTTTTTTTTTTTTTTCAAATTTGGGATAAAAAAAATTAAAAAAAAATCTAAATACTTCAATTCAAACAATTATCCAAATAAGGGATTTGTGAAATGAAGGGATTTCAAAATTCAGGATTTTGAAGTCTATTCATTTCACAAATCCATTGAATTTGTCAAATCCCTTACCCAAATGCAACCTTAATTTAGTCATAAATGAATTAGAACGATGTGGAAAAGTGCGCCTTTAAGATCGCCCGGGAAATTGATTAGTCGAGGTCTGCGTAAGTTGGTCCGTACACATTTTATCCACACAAAAAAAAAAACACAATTCATTTTATGTCCAAAATCATTATCAATGTTTTAAATTTTTGTATGATTAAAACTAATGTAAAAGTTAAGAAATTAAATGTGTAATTTAACAAAAGCTTGACCAAAAACGTAATTTTCCTTGGAAATAAACTTTATTGGTATTAGGTAGGTCATGACAAAAATTTGAATTGGTCCAATTTTGGGTAATTATTTTCCCTCCCCCTATACTATTTTGATTGTATTTTAATTTAATCTCTCTATTTTAAAAATTTATAGTTCAACTAATTTTACTCTTAAACAACCAATTTTTTTTTTAAATATAAAATGATATATTTTTTCTCTATTTTCAATTTAAATTTAATTTTTAAAGGTAACAAATGGGAGAAATTGATATTCTCCCTCTCTTGTTCATTTTTATTGTTTATGTTTTTTGTTTTCAATAAAGATAAAAATAGAAAAAAATAAAACAAAGGATAATTTTATTTATATTATATAAAATTAGACAAAATTTTTAATTTATTATTTTAAATATTTTTGTTAAGTTGAAACAAAAAAATATTATTTTTTTCAATTTAGTACAAGTGAAATGGGATAATATTGTAGATTTTAAAGAGTTATTCGGTTGATCCTGCCCACAAGCCCATTCCTTGAGTAGGTTCGGGCTTTTGACGCTTACAGGTTTCTTTGAACGCATCGTCCTTCCCTCGGGAGTTTTAGCCCATTGGCAGTGGTGGCCCACGTGCATTCCAAACCCTCTTTTCAGGTTTCTTGGGCTTTTTCGCTAAATGACCAAATCCACCACCATCAAATTTAATTTTATTATCTTAATTTATCCCCTAAAGTTTCGAATTATAAATTAAAAAACTCCAATTAAAGCAATTTGACTCTTGAAATCTTCAATTAGTGATCTCAATTTTGGCCTGGTCATTTTTAAAATTTATAAAAAAAAAAAAAAAAAAAAAAAAAGCAACTTGGCAAAAAAATTACTTTATTGAAATATAATAAATACAATATTTCTGGTGGGACAAAATGAGTTGTCTAAAATCCATACAAGATGTCTCGGAGTTACATTCCAAATGACAGTGGGTTTGGTTGTTAGGGTTTAGAGATTAGACAAAGGACAAAGAGGCAATTGAAATTCATCTCTTTGTATTGGGATATTGGAAATTAGTGTTATTTAATTAGCTTAGGCAAAATAACCATTTGGACCTATAAGAAGCACCAAATTGTTCAATTATTCCTCTAATTAATCCAATAATCATTTGTTTTAGGGAAAATAATGAATATGTTGAATTTAACACAAGATTCGAATCCCAGTAATCAAATTTTTTAAATTAATCAGGTTCAATTTCTAGCGAGTTATTTTTGTTTGTTCAAATTGTTATTTAAGATACCATTTTAAAGTTATTCTTTAGACGAATACGTTTGGGAAATAAATCAAGCGAACATGTAATTGAAATTGAAATATAATTATTTATAATTATGATAAGATGGTTAATGGAATTATAATCGGTAATTGTCCTTTCGGAGAAGATATATTTTGTATATATTTTTAGCAGATATTTAAGATATGTAACGACATTAAACGAGAAAAAATCTATATGAATATTACAAAAAAATATAAAAAATAAATCAAGAAAGTAGTAGGATAATTTGATAATTTCCAGTTCATAATGAGTTATGATAACAGTTTTTTTTTTAACGGTAAGGTGTGTCAAGACCAACTTACGTGCATCTCGACTAATCACCTTTCCGAATAATCTTAAAAGTACACTCTCTCATATTAGTTTGGTTCATTCATGATTAAATTCAAAATTTACTTTCCGAAGTGTTCCCTAGTTGAATCTTGGTGAAACATACCAACCCTAACACTTCCGTCACCGCCGTCCTTATTCTTCCAAGACTTTCGTCACTACTGCAGGCCTCTTCCTGTCTCCGATATCAACAAACATCATACCGTCGTCTTTGTCTTTCCGAGACGAACACAACGCCACCAAAATTACCTCCATCGGAGTTGGGACGCGCTCTCACGCGCCTCCAATAGCCAACAGTACCATCACTTTTCGAAGTATCAGATTTTGGGCCCTAACACCTTAACCAGAGGTCCAACGCCATCTCACAATATATCGTTGCAACCGTATCGACAAGACGATTCCAAAGATGTAAAAATCATCACCTTCCACTGTCGCACGCGCCCACACGCACGGACTGAACATTCTGCTCCAAAGGCACATCAGATCCACGCACCCGCCTGTGTCATCCGGGTTACTGCCACGTCAACACACGTTATCGCCATGTCAGCGTTGACTTGCCACATCAGCTTTGACCTTGTGCCACGTCATCAAGCTTATTTGTCCCGTTTCAGGCCTTTGTTGACCAGTTTTCTGCAAATTTGGACTGGTTCCTGGGGTTTTTGGACATTCTCAATCTATTTCTGGCCTCCGTTTTTTGATTTGGTAATCGCAGAATATACTTTCTTCTTTATTTGAGTGTTTCCTACGTTGGTTTACCTCCTCTTTTGCTCCTATGGCTCAATCTGATGCACCTCGGGTTATCACTACTGTTTTGAATGAAACTAATTATGTCGTATGGGCTCAAGAGATGTCTAGTTTTCTCCGCGGACGACGATTGTGGCATTTCGTGACTGGCAATATCACTGAACCCGAGCAGACGAACAACAAAGATAATGCAAAATTAGTTTGGTACAATCTAGACAGCTAAAGAAGCTTGAGATATTCTCCATGACCGCTATACCAAGGTAGACATCTCGAATCGGTATCACCTTCTCTCCACACTCCATAGTATGCGCCAGGAACCTGGGCAAACTGTCAATAGTTTCCTATGCTAGACGACGGTCATGTGGGATCAACTGGTTATCACTGAGCCTACCTGGGAATGCACAAAATACACCACTATTTATGCCAATACCGAATAGAGACACGCATTATGCAATTCTTGATGGGCTTAAGGGAAGAATTTGAGCTTGTACGAGCTTCAATTCTCCACCAAGGCACGCTAGCCTCTCTAAACAATGTCCTTTTTGATCTACTCAGTGAAGAAACACGACTTGCGACATTACAAAAGTCACATATAGATGTTGCCCTAGCAATGCCAGTTGCTCCTACAACAGTGGGAGAGAAGCCGAACCCATCCCAAAAGCCATTATACTGCAGGTATTGTTATTCACAAGGGTATGAATTGCTCAAATGTCCTTCTCGCCTGTGTAAAGTCTGCAGAGAACCAGGCCACTATCTTTCAGATTGCCCAAAACTTTTTGAAAATCAGTCAAATGGGAAACCAATATCGCTCTCGAGACTCTCCGGTCCTATTTCAAGCCAAAGAATGTTGTTGCTGTAGCCATTGATGCTACACCAACTTCATCCCGCTCTCCACTTGATTGGAGTGATTTTTGCACTGCGTTTATCGAGGCTCTAAATAACACTGGTAAAAATGTAGCCATGTCAGCTACACCAAGTACATCTCGATGGTATTTTGATTCTACTTGTTGTAACCACATAACATCTGATTCTTCTATCTTCTCTTCTAAAACCCGAGATGAGCATGCATCTACTATTCACACTGCTAATGGATCAAATATGTTGGTCAGTCATACTAGACATGTTGATAGTTCTCATTTATCTCTCCCTAATACATATTTGGTCCCTAAGCTTACGCTCAACCTTATATTTGTTGGACAATTATGTGATCTTGGACTTGATTTATATTTTTCTTCTACTGGTTGTCGTGTGCAGGACCCTCAGACAGGAAAACTTCTTGGGACCAACCGTAAAGTTGGACACCTCTTTGAGCTCACTCATCCCCAAGTCCCATCCTCATCATCACCAAACCAATCAGCCGCATCCATCCCAAGACTCTCACCTATGGAATTGTGGCACTCTCGGTTAGGTCATACTTCATCTAGTCGCCTTCGTTCTCTTATTTCTAGTGGTCAGTTAGGTTCTTTTTAGCATGAGTCTTTCCATTGTATTCATTGTCAACTTGCAAAATAATCAGCTTTACCTTTTAATGAGAGTCAGTCAGTTTTTCTTGCACCCTTTGATTTAGTACATTCTGATATTTAGGGGCCTTCTCCTCATACAACAATGGGTGATGCTCGCTATTTTGTTATATTTGTGGATGACTATTCTCCATATACATAATTGTTTCTTATGAAAAACATATTTGAATTATTTCAAATATATTCTGATTTTTCTTCTATGATTCAAACTCAATTATCTCGGAATATCAAAGTTTTTCGCTCAGATAATGCAATGGAATACAACGACCGTGCTTTTCTCAACCTACTTCACAAAAATGGTACTCTTCCCCATCGCTCGTTTCCTGGAACCTCCCAACAAAATGGACGAGCTGAACGCAAATATAGACACATTCTTGACACCGTTCATGCTCTACTCATTTCTTCTTCATGTCCTGAGCGCTTTTAGGTTGAGGCAACCTTAACCGTAGTGTACACAATCAACCGTATTCCTTCCGCCATAATCCATAATCAATCCCCATTTGAGCGTCTTTTCAGTAAAGCTCCTGATTACTCTGAACTCAAAGTCTTTGGTTGCGTTTGTTTTGTTCTTCTTAAACCACATGAACATAACAAATTGGAACTAAGGGCTCACCTATGTTGTTTCATTGGATATGGTATTGAACATAAGGGGTATCGGTGTTGGGATTCTATTTCTAAAACTCTTCGTATCTCCCGTCGTGTTGTTTTTTGGGAACATCAGATGTTTTCTTCCTTACGGTCATTTGACATATCTACCATCTCTAACTCTAGATTCTTTATTGATCCATCTATTGAGTTATTTCCTGAGGACTCAATTTCAGGTACTGTCGAGTCTACCCCTGACCCACCAGCTGGTTTCACTCCTCCAGATCCAACTCCAGCTCCAGAGCCGCCAGTTGACCTCACCCCTCCAATTCAATCGGTCGTCCCTGAGGATATTCCTATGTCTGATGAGTCTGCACAGATTTCCTCTGAGGGCCATCATCCAGATCACCCCCCGCAGGTCTACCAGGGTAACTCATCGCCCCTCTCATCTCTATGATTTTCATTGTTTTTCCAACCATACTTCATCTGCATGAGCGTAAATCCTATAAGGAGGCTAATACTAATCCTCTTTAGCAGAAAGCAATAGACAAAGAACTTCAGGCCCTAGCCAAAATTCATACTTGGGATATCGTGGATCTGCCTCCTGGGAAAACTCTTATTGGGTGCAAATGGGTGTTTAAGATCAAGACACTTTCTGATGGCTCGGTTGACCGATATAAAGCTCGACTTGTTGCTAAGGGTTTTGCTCAGGAATATAACATTGACTATGAAAAAACCTTTGCTCCAGTAGCGAGACTTACATCTGTTCATACACTTCTTGTTGTTGCCTCCATTCGGAAGTGGACTCTTTTTCAAATGGATGTCAAAAATGCGTTTTTGAATGGGGACCTACTTGAAGAAGTCTATATGCATCCACCTCCCGGCCTTGTTACCCTTCGGAATAAAGTTTGTCATCTTCGTCGTGCTCTATATAGATTGAAACAAGTTCTACGTGCCTGGTTCGCCAAATTTAGTACTACTATTCATCAATTTGGATTCACATCTAGTGATCATGATTCGCCTCTATTTATTCGCCACATTGCCAATGGTATTATCATTCTTTTACTGTATATGTATGATAGGGTTATTACTGGAGATGATCTATGTGGTATTTCTGAACTCAAAAAATTTCTTAGTGCCCAATTCGAGATGAAGGATCTTGGCGTGCTCACCTATTTTCTTGGTCTTGAAGTCTCATCGGGTTCTGATAGATATTTTCTCTCTCAGGCCAAATATGTCTCAAATCTTCTTTCCAAGACTGGGATCACAGACTCAACCACTGTCACTACTCCTCTCGAGCCAAATGTCAGATTTATCCCACTCGATGGTTTACCTCTTCAGGATGCCTGTAAGACCCCGACTTAGCACGTACATCATTTTAGTTACATTTTGGAGCAATTGGGAAAAATATGGGGTAGAATTGAATTAATCATTATCCGAATTAAAAGTTTAGGGGGGCGAATTGTAAATTTGTATACATTAAATCCAACCTTTAGGATTCAAATTTTCTTTCAATTGATAACATGTAAACTTTTAGGGGTGAAATTACCATTTGAAGGAAATTATAAATGGTGAATTGGGCTAAAATAGGAATTAAAGAAATTTGGGGGAGAAAAGTGTAATTAGAATAATATATATATATATATATATATATATATATATATATATACATACATACATACATACATATATACGCATACGATATGGGTGCCGAGAGAACAACCGGAACGGAGAAGGGAAGGATCGAGATTCATTGACGTGGCAAACTAGGAATAAACCGATCCACTTAAAACATGCAATTGTGATCTTTGAAACATGGAATCGTGATCTTCAATGGAGGAAGGAAAGAAGAGCAGAAACTGGAAACAGAGGAGAGAGAAAAAGGAGGTCCGGCGGTCAGGGGGTGGTGAGATCCGACGAGCGTAGGTGTGAGCGATTCGTTCGGCCGTTGATCAATCGTCGGTGGTGCCAACGGTGTGAGGTCCCGCTCATTGCCGATGGTGTGGAGTGCCGATGGGGTGATTGTCACAGTTTCGTCGGAGATTTCTGTCGGTTAGTTCGGCGATGGGCTATTCCGCAGCCAACGGTGGTGAGTTGGGTTGACATGTGTGTTCGTGGGTTCGCCGATCTGCCCGACGGTGACGATCAGCGACATGTGCGACGGCGTTGGTGGCTCTGCTCCATCGGTACGTGTTGTCCCTGAAAGGTGTGTGTATGTTGTGGGCGCATGGAGGTCACCGGAGTTTTCACCAGAAAATTTGAGAGAGAGAGCTGTACGTGCATGGTTGGTGGGACGGTCGGCAGTGCATGGGAGGGGTAGACGTGGAAGGGAGTGGGTTGTTTGACTGGTGGTGCGTGTGTCCGGTTGGTGGGACGGTGAGGCTTGATCAACGGTGAGACGTCGGCAGTGGCGGCGCGATGGCGAGATGTCATTGGCGGTGGCGAGGCTGCGTAACAGGAAGCATAAACACAAACCAGAAAAAAAAAAAAAAAAAAAAAAAAAAAGGAAAAATTACGCAAACTCCCCCCCTCCCCCCAAAATAAAAATCTAAATATCATTCTCACAACCAACGGACAATTCGGAGCAGGTAAAATCTAAATCAATTACCATTATTGTTAAATTGAAATATTAGCAAACGGGATTATAATTTAGAATCGTTAATTTTACTAATTTTTGCCACCATCCCTATTAACAAACACGTACAGTAATTATTAACGAAACGAAATTTACCGGATATCAATTATTCGTAATAAAAAATGGGTACGGGGGAAATTACGGAATTTAGGGCCTCCATTGCATGATTTGGTTATTTTACATAAAATATTAATTTAGACCCTATCACTATTAGGCTCACAGGTACTAGAATATCGGTAGAAGATAGTCAGAAAAAACGGTTCGGAATGGATAGTCAGGTGAGTGTGCTGCCTTCTTAACTATTTTTCTATGTATATATATAATAAAATATGTAATTATTTAAACGGTACGAATTTATAGACGATGTGAATCAAGCAGGATTTGAGCGAATTGGTAAACTGGTTTCTCGGAAAATTCCGATGGTTTTCGAAAAGAAGTTGAAAATGAATTTTTGTTGGATTTGGTGAAATTAGACGGAGTTTTTAAAAGAGAATAGGAAACATCTATTTTTTCTAAAAATGCCCGGTTTTTTAAAAATAAAAGGTGAAAAAATAGTTTTGATAAAATTGGACGTTTTCTTTAAAAGAAAGTATGAAATATGATTTTTGGATTTAAAAGACGGTTTTAATAGAAAGAGGGGTGGTTGTGTGAGTTGACGATATTGAATGGACGATATTTATCGAGTTGTGATTCGATGATGCTGTATTTGATTTTGACGATGCTATAGTTGTTCTCCCCGAAAGGAGTGTAGTTTCTCCCCGAAAGGAGTGTGGATTATATTTCTCCCCGTAAGGGGTTTGGATTCTTCCCATAGGATATAGATGTTTCTCCCCGTAAGGGGTGTGGATTATATTTCTCCCCAAAAAGGGGTGTGGATATTTCGTAGGAAGGCATTCCTACGAATGTTACGGTACCGTTGCAACTCCCGATCGTGAGGTTAAAACGATCACTAGGGTTGGCCAGCGTGTGTGTGTTTGAGATGTGGTATTTTGCATATAATGGTGATTTAATATTTATTATGGTGATTGGCATGGTTCTTATACTAAATGTCTTTGTATGGAACTTATATATAGTGTTTTATTCTCACTGCTAATATTATGAAAACTTTTGTGAGCTAAGTAATGTTTACATATTTGAGCTTGATCCCTTTAGATATTGCAGAATAAATTGTTATTACTATAAAGATGTTTTACTAAGAAGGCAGTACACTCGCAGGTACAGCAGCTAGGAGTCTGTCCTCTACTGGCACTAGGTAGAGCTACGTGATGGAGTCGTATAAACGATTGAGAGAAGCTGTCAAAGGAAAAAAATAATAATAAAAGGTTTATGAATAACTACTTCTAGCTAGTAAAATTACGGGACGGGTGTGTCCCTTATAGTAGATGTTTGTATTGTACAGTAGGTGTATATTGTCATTCTTTTGGTTCTTTGGGTTTTGGTGATATCATGTTGTAGTCACGCCAGCCTCGGAATGACGGGTGTCCGGGATGGCTTGTGACAATGCCACCCTATATCGCCAACTGGTTGGAAGTCTTGTATATCTTACTGTTACTCGCCTTGACATTGCCTATGCCGTTCATCAGGTCAGTCAGTTCTTGTCCGCTCCTCACACCACTCATTATTCGGCTGTTCTTCGCATTCTTCGGTATGTCAAGGGTACATTATTTCATGAGCTTCATTTCTTAGCTCAGTCTGCTCCTATTTTACAAGCTTATTCTGATGCCGATTGGACCGGTGACCCCACCGACAGACGTTCCACCACTGGTTACTGTTTCTTTTTGGGCAACTCTCTCATTTCCTAGCATAGCAAGAAACAAACTGTGGTTGCTCGCTCCAGTACTGAAGCTGAATATCGTGCCATGGCTGATGCAACTCAAGAAATTCTCTAGCTTCAATGGCTCCTCGCTGACATGGGCATCTCTTCTCCTGCTGCCACTACCCTACACTGTGATGACAAGAGTGCTATTCAGATCGCTCACAATGATGTATTCCATGAGCATACAAAACATATCGAGACTGATTGTCACTTCATCCGTCATCACATTTTTCAGAATGCGGTTCGTCTACAATCTGTCAGTTCAGCTGATTAGAAATAAATATTTTCACCAAGGCCCATCTACCCGGACGCTTTCACTCTCTGATTTCCAAATTCAAATTCACCTCTCACTTACCGCCTTGAGTTTGAGGGGGGATATTAATGTGATAATGGGCCTAGCCCACTTAGGCCCATTAGGATAAACCCTAACCCCTATTTTTCCCTATAAATACATGTGTATAACTTGTAGTCTTTGTATCATTCTCATATATTCTCAATACAAGATACATTCCCTACTTCTCAATTATTTCAACAGTCTAAAATAAAATTTTAAATAAATTCTTTCCAGTTTAACAAATTCTATACATTTATCTTCAAGCTTTAACACTCAATACCCATACCATGCCGGAACGCCGGTCACAATTCCACCGGGAACCTTCTGTCCAACCGGAACTCCAGACCACATCGCCGAGCAACTACCAGCATATCCGCCGTTTCCCGACGATGTCACCCTCGCGGCTCCAGACCACGTCGCCGAGCAACTATTGGCATATCCGCCGTTTCCCGACGATTTGACCCTCACGGCTCCAGACCACGTCGCCGAGCAACTACCGGCATATCCGCCGTTTCCCGACGATTTCACCTTCATGGCATCAGACCACGCCGCCGAGAAACTATTGGCATATCCACCTTTTCCCGACGACTTCACCCTCACGGACAGATTGATTATCCCGTTCCGCTCCCCTTTACTGTCTCTGAGCCGGTAACTCAGGAAATGCAGGTAATTCTCCGGCACGTATCCTCCGGAGAAATCCGACACCGGAATCCGCGCTGCTCCGACGATCACCCCGCCGGCTGAAACCTCAGCCGTGAAAAACCGCGCGTTTGCCGGCATATCGATCGCGAGCGTCTCGTTCCACTCGGGGTAGCTCCCGCCTTCTCTGTCGATCTTCGTCGTTCTCGAACATCCACTATCCGTGCGGACAGTTACGGCGGAGTCTCTCTTCAGACGCCGGCCGTTCAATCGCAGGTCCTCGCAGGAGATTACGGTGATTTCTAGAGCTCTTGTAAACTTGTCCATATCGAACCGTCAATGTATGATACTGCTTAACATTGATCTCATATATATATATAAAAATATACACACGCACAGAAGGTTGATTTTTCTACCGGCTGTTTCCAGGTTGGGGTTTAGGAAGGAAGATGAAGAGAAAGGTGGAAGAAAGAGGGACGACGTTTCTGTATATTACCAAAGTTGACGGGAAGAAAGGAAAGGTAAATTTTCAAAACTACACATATCTCCCCTTAATTTTATTTATATGTCAAAAGGACCTTTAAAGTTTCCTTTAATTTATTTGTGAAAATATTTAGTAACATTACCTACTACGCCTTCAAATTTTAATTATATAATAAAACAGGACGGTATACATTTTGTCTCCACATTTTAAGAACTATATAGAAAAATATTAAATTGAAAATAATATATAAAAATTTTAATTGAACTAAATAATTACTCCTAATTAATATTTATAATATAGAAATAATTTTAAAAATTTCCAATTCCCTCTTATCAAAATACAGAAATTATAGAAATAATTATGAAAAAAATCCAATTCCCCTTAATTAGAAATAATTTACGATAATTGAAAATAATTCTCATTAATTAATATACGGATAAAAATAGTTCTCCTTAATTAATATACAAAAATTCTATAAATTTCTAATCACTCATTCACTCCTGATCAAAAATAATTTTCACTAAATAATATATGAAAATTATATAAATAATAATTACATTTTGCCTCCCTCTCTCTCACCATCTATAAAAATTGGTTAAAGCATAAATAAATTTTTTTGTACAAGTTATAAACATTCTCTATTACTCTTTATAGCACACAACTCTCTTATTAGAAGTAACCCTACATCAGTCGTCGTCCTACTCATGGTCAACTAAGCTCTTGCTCGTGACAATTTTCAGTTTGTTTGGCAACCATGACAACAAATAAATCACGTGGGCAATCTATGAAATTTATTAGAATTGATTTTAACTACACTAATTTTTAGTCTTAGCCAATTATATGTGGTTTTATCAAAATGCATATCATTTGATTGATTAAGTGTACTTCTCTTTGAAGACGAGTCTTTATATACAACGAACATTATTTACCCGAAAATTCTGTTGTGAAGATTTCAATTGAAATATTGGTACGATAATTTAATTAATAATTTATTTTGTAGTTTGGTTATAAAAAAATTATCATTAATATTTCATTACCTTCCTTAATCTTCGTAGGAATTGGGTGAAAAAGCTCTACATTGATGGAGGATATTATTATGAGATAATTAAATTATTGATATTGTTTCATTATTTTGTTCTTTCACTTTATTATATTTGAGAATTTGAAAATGTCGTATAAAAAAATTATGCCAGAAAAAGAAAAATTAAACCAATATTATTAAGGTATTATTATTGGTTTCGTTTAAAAACCTGAATTGAGAAATTACGAATATTGTATAAATGGAATAAAAATTTATCGATTTCTTCTAAAATTTTTAGAATTATAATAGTGAAAGTGTATTGTTTATTTTAAAACATTTGGTAATAATTAAATTGCTAATTATTTGTTTTGATACTTGTTGTTTTTTGTGGTTTTTTTGTAGTGGACATATATTTTCTAATGATATTTTTGTCATTGAATCCGTTGATCTTTATGCTATTAAGTTAATATTTTAAAATTAGAATTTTATTTTTTTCATTCTGTCTTCAGACATGAGTTAAACGTTAGTTTTAAATAAAATAAGTTTAAGATTGCTTTTGAATCATTTTTCCCCATGAATTTCTAAAGTTTTTCATAATGAGATAATTTTTTCCCTTATTTATTTTTAATATTTGATGTGTATTTTTTTTTTTTTTGTATAAATCTCCAGTATCTGATAATCACATTGAGTTTCGATTAATCCGGATTGAGCTGGGTCGGAATGATTTTTATATTATAAAGACAGTATACTGATAAAATATTTAGTCTTAGGTACCGCAATTAAAGACGGATCCACTATTGACGCTAGGTAGAGTCAGAGGAGGTAGTGAGTTTTATTTTGGAGGCTATCAGAATAGTTGTTGGGAGTGAGTGATTGAAATATTTTTGTAATCATATTACAAAATAGACGGTTTTGTATAAAGGGACAGTTACCAAATAGTCTTCATATGAGGACGAAATTACCAAATACACATTTTTTAAAAACATGTTACAAAATAATCCTTTTATCTTTTTGTGATAATTTTACCCCTCGTGTTATATTCAACACGATTGTCGTGTTATATTCAACATAATCTCAGATCGTGTTATATTCAATACAATCTCAGATCGTGTTACATCAACATAATCTCCATGTTGAATATAACACGAGGTTGTGTTACATTCTAATTTTTTTATTCAAATTGATAATTTCTCTATCCTACATTTGTGTTACATTCAACACGATCTCGTGTTGAATATAACACGAGGTTGTGTTACATTCTAATTTTTTCATTCAAATTGTCACATTCTACTTTCACCGCCATATAAATCAAATCTATACAATCAAGAACACGAGGTCGTGTTATATTTTAATTTTTTTTTCATTCAAATTGTTATATTCCACTTTCACGCCACACAAATCAAATCTATACAACCAAGAACCGATTCACTTGACTGTCTCCATAAGCACTTTTCCATATCACAATTAGATGATGAAGCATATACAAAAAATAAAAAAATAAAGAAATATATATATTGAATTAGCCTCAGAATTGCAAGATTGAAAACAAATTGGAACTAAAAAACAAATCCTAGAACATAAAATTCGAGAATTTGTTCAAAATTTGTTTAAGATCTGAGAATTTGCAAACTCAACCGAGGATTTGAGGAACAAGAGATTGAGGATTTCCACCACCACCATCCGAATCGATCTACCCCATCTGAGGATTTGCAAAGGCGATGTTGGCTTAAAGATCTGTTCAAGAGGATTTGCAGAGGCTTTCAGGAATGCGATTTCCGGCTCAACAGCATTTGTCGCCGCTTCGATATAACACACACACACAATCTTAGATCTGTTGGTTTCTCTGTAGCAATGGTGGTTGAGCTCTGGATTTCGAAGATAGGTCATCAGGTGACCGAGATTTGGAGAGAGAGTGCCTAGATCTGGCCGTGACGACCATATCTGAGAGAGAGAGGACGAGCACGGCGGCAGCGAGGCAATGGACGATCTCAAACAAGGAGTCGACGAGGATGAGGAGGAATGATCGAGATTCCTCCTGCTCATCCAAATCTGATGTCTTGATGAGCGAATGTGGAATGAGATCGTTCATATGGTAGCGGAGGGTAAAATCGTCAATTCCAAAAGTTCAGGACTGTTTGATAATAAACAACGCTTTTGGTAGGACTGATATGTGCAAAACAAAATTAGTGGGTCTATGTGGTAGATTTAGGACTTGTTTGATAACGACTTAATTTTTCAGTGCTGAAAATTTAAGAAGGTTGTTTGATAAAATTGTACTTAAAATTGAAGTGTTAATTTTTTTTTTTTATTTGTTTGATAAGTACAAAATTTGTATGTTGAAAATTGTTTAATTTACATAACTACTTTTGAATCAAGATAATGTGAAAAAAATAAAATAAAAAAATTAAGAACTAAATAATAAAATCAGGGTGCTATTTTTTTTAAAAAAAAATTATATTAAAATTAAAAATAAAAATTAACCAAAAAATATGTAAATATTATATATTTTGTTATGTAGTTTGATTGCTTAAATAAAATTATAACAATAATTTAAGTATAAAATAAAATTAAAATCATAAAATAATCCAATATTAATTTAATTCTCATTAATCTTAACTCTAATTAAACGCTCATAGGGGATCAAGAATAAAATGGTCAAAATATATTTTTTTTAAATGAGAAATAATGGAGTGCATTAAATAAAATGAAATAAGTGAAGAAATATTGACTTAATTTTTTACTCACATTTTGACTTAATTTTTAAGTTAACTTAATTAATTAAATGATATTAATTATATTTATCAAATAAATTTAATTAATTAAATACTTAATATAAACCGTTCTAAGCACTTAATTTTTTAATCAAACATGCCTTTATTCTTTTAGCAAAGCTATTTGGTATTTTTTTTCCTTGAACAAAAGCTTAGGGCGGCTTAGGGCGGCAAATCATTCTTTATTTATTTAGGCCATTAAAAATTCTTTCTTATGAGTGGTTATAGATTTGTTCAAATACTCGTAGTTGCTTCCTGCGTGGGTTGACCTAATTGTTGGCGGCCCATGTGCGCCACATTGACCACCTGTAATACTTAAATTTATCGGGTCCTTTTCCATGGACCTAAAAAATAATTAAAATAATATTAAATATTTTTTTAGATTTATTTTTTAGATTTATTTTAATATAAAATTAAAAATTTTGTTAATATTTTTAATTTTTTTTAAAAAAAATTGTGTTTTGTACGTGATATTCTATTATTGATATTTTTGTCATTTCATCACCACCAAACTTAGTATATTTTTTCCTAACTTTTTTAGTAACTATTCGTTTGAAAAATAAGAGAGAAATATTAGTTATTGTTAGAAAAAAAGTTAAGAAAAAATATTTTGGGTTCGATAGGGTGATAAAATTACAATAATATCCCTACGCTGTGTCTCATTTCTTTATCAATCTGGGTTTGATTCTCATAGAGAGTATTCCAAGAGTTAAATCTTTAATTTAGTCTTGAATGAATTAAATTGATGTGGGAAGAGTGTGTCCTTAAGATCGTCCAGTAAATGATTAGTCGACATGTGCGTAAGTTATCCAAAAATAAAATAAAATTATGAACAACTTATTTTTCATTCAAAATTATTAACAATGTTTTAAATTTTTGTATGATTAAAATTAATGTAAAACTTAGAGAAATTAGACCAAAAATGTAATTTTCCTTGGAAATAAACATTATGGGTATTAGGTAGGTCATAACAAAAATTTGAATTGGTCCAATTTTGGGTAATTATTTTCCCTCCCCCTACTATTTTTTATCTTAATCTCTCTATTTTAAATATTTACAGTTGAACTCATTTTACTCTTAAAAAAAAATTAAATATAAAATAATTTATTTTTTCTCTATTTTTTTAATATAAATTTAATTTTTAAAGGTAGCAAATGGGAGAAGTTGATATTCTCGCTCTCTTGTTCATTTTTTTTGTTTCTATTTTCATTTCCAATAAAGATGAAAATAAATAAATAAATAAATAAAACAAAGGGTAATTTTGTTTACTTCATGTAAAATTTAGATGAAAATTTTAATTTATCATTTTTAATATTTTCGGTAAGTTGAAACGAAAAATATTAATATTTTTTCAATTTATTACAATTGAAATGGGGTAAAATGTAGATTTTAAAGTAGAGGAACTAAAATAAAATAATATAAAAGTATGGGGGAGTTAAAAGACAATTAACCCAAGAATTTTCCACACACGTCCCCGGAAGTTACGCAGCAGGATGTTTAATTGAGGGGGCAAATTTATAACTCTTGGTAATTTTGGGGTGATATATATAATTTAACTGGCCGGTTCTTATTTATTTTTTATTTTTTAAATAATTACTTGTTGCGTATTAAAATATATTCGAATATATTCTAAAAAAAGAGTTAATAAAAAATAATAATAGATAAATAAAAATAATAATATTCTAAAATAATAATTGATAAAGTAGAAGTAGGTAAAATACATTTTACCTACTTCTACTTTGAGCAAAACGGAAAAACAAAATTCTGTTTAAATTAGTGAAATATGTTGAAAAATTGATGAAGTTAAATATTCATCTATTTTTTTTATTATTTATCTTAATTTTCATTTATTTTTCATCATAAATATTTTAAAAAATAAATTTAAAATAAATGGATAATTTCGTCCATCTCATCTAGAAATTAGATAAAAACTTTAATTTCATCAATTTTTAATTTTATTCTATTAATTTTTTAAATGTGGAAAAAAAAATAGTTTTTCACTTTAGTAAAAATATAAATTGGTAAAATGTATTTTTTTTTAAATTAAAAAGATAAAGTAATGATTAGACAAAGGAAAAAAAAAAATTATCTCAATTTTATAATTATACACCAAACGCACGGGAAACATCTCAAAGCCTTCCGACGAAAGTGGTTTCTTTTGACGTTAAGTATCAAACATGTTTTGTAATTCCATCTCACAATTACATGTAGATAAGACTACATCGTTGACTCCGACATTAATAAAAATAGTATAAGTTCAACACTTCTCTTTTTGGTATTTTAGGTAAATTGACAATTATCAAAACCATGAAAAAGTCAAAATAAGGAGAAGTCTCTTGGAATGTTTTTTTATGGGATAACATTAATTGAATTAATTATTTTATAAAAATGGATTAATAGATAGTTTATTATTTTTAAGCAGACCAAATAATCAGTCATCATATTTTAATTTAGGTTATGTTATCTTTTATGTAGAAATTCAGTTAAGTGATAAATTTAAGTTTTGAGTTTCGTTGAAATTCGTTATGGGAGGACCCAACGAGAAACTCTAACATAAATAACTAGATCCCTTCCTTAGTCTAGATTAAGGGTTTCTTCTCATTGAGAGCCGCCACCACAATAATCTAGATCATAGGGAGGAAGACCTAGTTTGTAATCCGTTGCGATAGTTCAATCTCTTGCAATGGCCGAGACAGATACGCATTCGATTACTATTCTTTATTATTGTGTCCTAATATTCATGTATGCTTTAGTTTATTGATTAATTTCGTATTATTGTGATTGTGAGATATAATCAACATGTGGTATTAAAACCTACATACATGATTTAAGATCTACAATTAGTTTTTTTGAAATTTTCTTTAGTTTCTATGCATTCACGAAATCGAAACTTGCAGCCGTAATTTCATGAGATATTTTGTTTAAATTAACTGTAAAATATTAGGGCTTTTATTCCTCTAGATTCAAGTTTTAATTTAATATATTATGTGTGCAATTTAGTTATGTAATCAAAGAGAATTTCGACGTTAAAGTTTCAGCTCTGAACCCTAGAAAACTTCCGAAACCGAAACTTGAGGCTGTGATTTCATGTATTTTTTAGCTTCTATTGACTGTAAAACCTTAGAGTTTTTATTTCTATTGATTCAAGCTTTAATTTGATATATTATACATGCTATTTGGTTGGATAATCTATGAGTATTTCAACTTCGAAATTTCGGCCAAGAACCCTAGAAAATGAGACTTTTTAAAAAAAAATTGATGAAGATTAATGATTTTTTGGTTTAATGAAACGTTGTAGATAGTTTTTAAATTAATATTAGGTGCAAACCCATATAAAATTCGGTAGAAATAAGGGCTAATGTCGAGTTTTAGATTTTGGCCATGGAGAAAAGGAAAAACCTAAAAACTATGAATTGTTCTTCATGTTTGAGGATGATTTTATAAATTTTCCTTCAATTAATTGTTATAGGAATGTTAGAAAAACATAAATCTACATAAACCCATAAAAAAGTTGGAGAAAACGATGCGTTTTAAGGGTTTTTACACAATCGAGTCAAAACTGGGTCGAGTTGACTCGGTTTAGACCCAGTTGGAGGTTGAAGACAACCTCCAACCACATTCCGTAATCCCCACTCGCAGTGTAGGAGCGTGAGGGCGCGTGAACCCTCTTCCAGGACCCGTTTTGGGTTCCATTTTTTATTGTGCACTTTTTTTTTTGTCCGCTAATTTTCTGTAAAATTTATTTTATTTTTTGAGGATTAAAAATAATTTTTAGTTAATTATTATTTATTATATGATTTAATTAGCTTAAAATTATTTTTTTGCACAATTTTCTGTTCAAAATTTTACAGAAATTATATTGGATAATTTGTAATGGAATTTTAGTACTCACTCTCCCTTGATTAAATTTTATTGATGTATAATATCCTAATTAGTTTTAAGTTACATAAAATTAATTTAATAATTAGTTTAAAACTCTCTTTCTGCAATTGTAGTGCCGTCGGTGTGCCGAAACAATAGTTTCTCAAAAGTTTTGCCCTTTTTTGTTTTCTGTGGGTGAGATCTCGATCAAACGATAATAGTTAGTTTGTTTTGTTCTTGGATTTGTTGTTGCAATCCTTGCCTTCCAATTGTTTTTTTTTTTTTTTCTATAGTTGGGTTCGCAGAATAATTGGTAAACAATCAAGCAAAAACATTTAATGAGACAATTATGGCCTTTCATTCACACCAATATTAATGTAAAAATTTACTAGAAACTAATAATTTTCATTAAGACCCTTAACCAAGTAGTTCAATAGCAGTTTTCTGACAAAAATTTTAGAAGAACTCAACCTTAGTATTAAAGCCTGGATATAGATATATATATCCCCATTCTATAATTTTTGCTTAGCAATATGTGAAAATCCTATTTTCTTATTAATTGCTACTGGTTATCACTACGTCTCTGGGAGATTGCATTCGTGAGAAGAAAATCCCGATTTTTCGTAAATTGCATTTGTAATTATCATTGCATTATCGTGTTTTAGGATAAATTATGCTAACAATTGTTGCATAATCACATTTTTGAAATGCACTGGATTTGCATTTGCAAGGTGGAAAGCCTGATTTCTCCCTGTAAATTGCGTTTGTAATTGTCATTATATTATCGTATTTGTTCGTTGTATTTTGGGAAAATCACATATTTTATAATCAATTATGTGAAATATGTTTGTGGAGTGAAATATTGATCCATCCTAAAACGTGTGATTGTCATTGTTCATATTTAGATAAAATATTGACTTCTTAAAACTGGTTTATAATGTTTTGATAATATTCATTTATGAGAAATTATGATATATTCATTCAAATCGTAAGAGTATATGATGATATAGGTGGTATTTTGGCCTAATTTTTTACTTAGCTGATGATTGTGAGGTTATGCCGATATCAACCCCTGACCGAACGAATAGTTGTATATAAATTCAAAATCTTATTTTTACTCACAAGTTTAATAGTTTCAACTAAAAAAGTCTAAAAACTAATAACAAGTGAAAAATAGTTTTGAGCAAATTAATTGAATACTGAGCATTGGCTTATTATGTGACCAATATTTTTTTTTTTTTGGCTTAATGACATTTTCAACCCCTGACATTTACATTTGGTTTCACGTTATTGATCAAAGTTTATAAATTGTACGTGGATGAAGTAAGTATTATAGGGATAATGCTTATATCCTTTTTCTTCGATTGATTATATAATTAATGGACTATGATAAGTTATTATTCGAGTAAAAATAGGGTTTGTTTTTGTTATTTTAAAGAGCAAACATAAGAGCTCAAAGAAGTTAACTCATACTTTGAGTTTTATTATCTTGACTCATGAAAAAACATCTCAAAGTCTTCTTTACATCATAAGTACTTTTCAATTGATCATGAAGATGTGCCCCTAGTTCAGATTAGATGATTGGGTAATTGCATATTACTCACAAAATGAGCTATAAATGTTGTGTTTATTTCATTTTGGAGATATTAGTCTTTGTTGAATCCCACATCACTTGTGTTATCTAATCCTGAGCTAAGGTTTTCTTTGAGTCTGAGTTAGACCCATTGGGTTTTCCACTTTAAGACTCTTGTTTGATGTTGGACGTGTTGAATTCCACGTCGATGTTGGGTTTTCACCCGATATCCGTTCGTAGTAGTTTGTCAAAAGTCCATCTTGACCCTAATACGAACGTCAACGTTCATTTGATAGAGTCGAAGGGTGGCAACGTTCAGGTGGTATGGTAAAGGGGATTGAAATTAGGGTCAAGGGTTTTGACACTAAGTACCCCGAAAATTTAACTAGAATTTCACTTATTCCAAGTAGTTTCAATTTAAACGTATAAGATGTCTTATTAACTTTATATGTTCTTTTCTGAAATACAATAAACTCAAAACTAGTAAGAAGGTTTAATTACACAATTAACCCCTAAAGTTTAGAAGTTGTGTAAATTTGGTTGTTTCGATTATTATCCATATAATTGTTTTATTCATGTAGTTAATAGTTAGGAATCCTAAAGTAGATTGACTTCTTATCTTTCTATTTGTTGTCTTTGTGAAATACTTACATGGTGAGTGATATGATTGAGAGAATTATATCCTTGTTTTATTTTGATAACCTAACGAAAGCTAAATTGAATAGAACATTATTGAGAAGTGGTCATAGATAATCAAATGTATAATATGTATTTAGGATTTTGAGTGGTTTAAGTATGATGTTAATAACTAATTTGGTTATTACTATACCTTCCATCAACGAAAATTAGATATTTCATTTTTCGAATTTGGGTTATATTTAGGGTAATATGTTTGCGTTTTGGAACGGAAGAAAAGTACCAAATTGTTTTTATACAATTTCGCATGAGTTTCTTCTTGCATTATCTGGTCCTTAAAATGTTTAATAGGTTATACATATATTCTAATGGGCCTGTTGGGCCATTACTTATTTATTAATTAACAAGTCTGATGGAATTACTAATATGGATAAATTATTCATGAATATATGAGATGGTCTTGAATTGAAAATACTATTACCGTGATTATAATATCTTTATAAGGATCTAGGTTTGAGCTTATTATATAGATATTGATTTTGGGTTTGGACCTATGTAATATCTCAGTTAGCTGGACTTTCTTAATTATAACTTTCGACCTTTGAGGTTCATATTAAGGAACCCATAAAAATACTAATTATGATTAATTATAACTTTTTAATTTTTAAGCCCTTAATTTTTATTCTATATAGAGACTAATTTAATAATTAGTTTCAGAGTGCAGTAAAATTGTTGTTAAAATTCTTGTAGTTATAATTGATCATTGATCACTGAAAGTACATTTTGTAACGTACTTCATCTTATTTTGATCATATGCATATATATCGCTAATATGCACTGTTGTGGTTGGGTAGTATTGTTTAATTTTCTCATTTTTAGAACAATTGTTTGTAAATTGTTAAGGTTATTTTACCAAAGTGATTTAACCAATATAGTTTACAAGTTTTCGAGTTCTTATTTTGTTGATAGAAAAATTTTTAGATTAATTTGTGCATTCATCTGCCTAAAGGGGTTATTGTGTAGATTAATTTAATTATTGGACAATATAGCTTAATTTTCCTAATTTGGAACGTTTGCTTGTGAATTGTTGAGGTTATTTTACCAAAGTGATTTAACCAACATAATTTGTAAGTTTTCGAGTTCCTATTTTATTGATGAAAAAATTTCAGATTAATTTGTACATTCACCTGCCCAAAGAGGATTATTGTGCAAATTAATTTAATTATTGGACAATATAACTTAATTTTTCTAATTTGGAATGTTTCTTTGTGAATTATTGAGGTTATTTTACCAAAGTGATTTAACCAATATAATTTGCAAGTTTTCGAGTTCCTATTTTGTTGATGAAAAATATTCAGATTAATTTGTGCATTCACCTGCCCAAAGGAGGTTATTGTGCAGATAAATTAATTGTATGAAGATATTATGTAAGATAAATAATTGGATAAATTTGTTTACCCAAAGGGAATAAATTTTGAAAAATTATTTATTTATTATGTTTTGAAGGAAATATATAGATTTGAAGGTCAATCTGCCCAAAGGGGATAAATTTTTAAATCTGTAAATTTTTCTTATTTTATTGATCCTCATGATTAAAGAATAATCGTTTATTATAGACTCTGCCCAAATAGGAGTTTATGATAACATAATTGATTATTATATTGTATTGTCTATACTTAATTTAGCATTTTATCTATTGCCCATACTTGATCTAGTTATAATTTTTTATGAAAATAAATTTCTTTTGTTGTGAACAATAATAACGTCACAATGAAATTCTAAATTGATTCATTAATTTAATGGTAGTCTCTGTAATCTCTTTTATTTCGATGATTATGTCGTGTAAACATTGATTACTATTGTTATAAATTTTTTCTCATCTTGTTGATCTTCATGCTTAAAGAATAATTATCTATTGTAGACTCTACCCAAGGAAGAGTTTATGATGATACAATTAATTCTTATATATCGTGTCGCTTATACTTATTGAGCATTTTTATTATCTAGTTTAGTGAGAGTTTTTATATTTTTCTTTAACTCTATGATATATTATGACCACTATTGTTATACGTTTTGCAAAATTGAAATCTATTTGATAATCATCATTATTGCATATTATATTATTGCATATCATATTATTTGAAGTGATTATACTAAACCAATGTTTAAGACCCATAACGTTCAAGGAACATGTTGTGAATATGGGTGTCATTGAATCTTTTGATTCTCTGATTTAGTGGGAGCTTTTGTATTTTCCTTTATTTTGATGATTACGTTGTGACCACTATTGTTATGCGTTTTACAAATTTAAAATCTATTTGATGATAATCATTATTGCGTATTATATTATTGCATATCATATTATTTGAATTGATTATACAATATGATATCTTAAGATATTGTGCCTTAAGAATTACAGTTGTATACTTTTGGCTGTCATAAATCTCTGTTTTGAGATCTCGTATTGTATTGTTAGTACAGATGACTTGTTAAAATCAAACAATTTCATATTATTGAGAAATTGCTACAGTTTTATTTTGTTGAGAAATTGCAATTAACAATTTCATTTTGTTGATAAATTGCAACAGTTTCATTTTGTTGAGAAATTGCAATTAGCAATTTCATTTTGTTCAGAAATTGTGATGAGAACCAATAAGAACAGTGCATATTGATAATGATCACATGTTGACATTGACTTCTTACTGTTAAGATTAATGAATAACATCAAAAGTTTAGAGAGAAAAGGGATGACGGCTAGGGTTTTATTATCATTGAAATCAAGAATACAATAATACAAATGAAAAGAGAGACTTATATAAGAGTACAAAGGAAAACCTAGAAAACAAGTAAAAGATAATTATACCCTTACTAAATACTAATAAAAATAAACTCTAATATCTCATCTCAAACTCACGATGTTGTTGCAAGTAGCACCGAGAGTTTGTCAACCAAAAAACGAAAGCACAAAATAGAATGCGACTTGGTGAACAAGTCTGCAATTTGCATGGAGGATGACACAAAAGGCAAAGTAATGGTCCCATGATGAAGATGGTGATGAGTGAGATGACAATCGATCTCAATGTGCTTGGTCCGTTCATGAAAGACTGAATTGTGAGTAATCTGAATAGCACTCTTGTTATCACAATACATGGGAGTGAGATGAGAAAGAGAAACACTCATATCTGCAAGTAACCAACGCAACCAAATTATTTCAGTGGTAGTGGATGCTATCGCATGATACTCAGTTTCCGTGGAAGATTTAGAAACAACGGCTTGCTTCTTGCTCTTCCATGAAATAAGAGAATCACCCAAAAATACACAAAAACCTGTGACAAACTTGCGATCTGTGGGATCACTAGCCCAATCAGCATCAGAATAGGCATGTAGCTCTAAAGACGAGGTCAATGAAAGTAAGAGACTCTAAAAGAGGGTACCCCGAAGATGCTGAAGGATACAAAGAACAACAACCCAATGAACTGTAATAGGAGAAGTGACAAATTGACTGACGATATGAACAACATGAGCAATATCCGGGTGAGTGATAGTTAGATAGACCAAACTGCCAACAATAGTACGATATAAGGTAGGATCTGACAAGGGGGCACCATTGGAAGGTGAGTAGCGAACATTCACCTCTAAAGGAGTATCAACAGTCCTAGTATCAATAAGACGAGCATGCTCGAGAATGTCGGCTGCATATTTGGACTGAGAGAGGAGATAGTCTTTCAGAGAAAAAGCTACTTCAATACCCAAAAAATAGCGTAAAGCCCCCAAGTCCTTCATTTCAAACTGCCGAGATAATTCGGATTTCAAAATTGCAATCCAATCAACATCATCACCAGTAATAATCATGTCATCCACATATAAAGATAGTAGAATACGGCCGGCAGTGGTACACTTTATAAACAGAGCGGAATCATGATAACTTGGGTGAAAACCACACGAAGTAATTACAATAGAGAACTTCTCAAACCAGGCTCGAGGAGCTTGTTTAAGGTCGTATAGAGCTTTCTTGAGTTTGCAAACTTCTCCAGACTTATGAGCAACACCTAGAGGAGGTGTCATGTAAACTTCTTCGTGAAGGTCTCCATTCAAGAAGGCATTTTTAACATCCATCTGAGAAATATGTGGTAGGGGCGATTTTGCGCACACCTACTTACGCTCGCAAGTATATGAGGTCTAAAATTTTAATATAGTGGATCTTTGAAGATTGGATATCATTCCCACAGAGAAAAGTGTGAATAATTGAATTGAATACCGCAATTGACATAGTCTCATGTTATCCTGACGACAGAAGACATGAATTGAAATTAAACTAAACTAAACTACAATTAGTAGGTTAATTCTAACTAAGTTGATTAATTAGGAATTGATTTCGTTCACTTAATACACGTTTGATTTCGTTTGGTTAACAATAACGGAGTTTAGGTATCTGACAATCTCGGTTCGTAAACTCTTCCGTCACTTCTTCCGAGTGTAAGACGAGGGAATACATGACTTCGAGTCGACGCTGAGGTCCCCCTCGATGTATTAATGACTCTAGGCCGCGTGAGTCTTGACCCAACATCATCGATTGCATACTAATTAACGCCCTCCCAGGTCGTTAGGTTGTAATGATGTGTTTACCCTAGTTCGAATCCAGGGTTACCTTTCCCGAGTGTCAAACTCTAGATTCTCAAATCCAACCCTAATACCGTTACAAGCATATTAAGATCGTCATCAAATGATAAACACAATCGGAATTAAAACAACAACCGTTAAAGAAACGTATATTAAACCAAACGAGTATTTACACAACTACACCTTTCCCTAACTAATCTCTAAATTACACTAACATGTTCTTAGCCAATATAACATTTATCAAGAGGAGATCATACCAACTATAAATATTAAATACAAAGATGAAAACAAGGGAAGAAAATCCAAATCTCAAAGTGGAGTAGTCCACTTTCGCCAAAGAACGATCCTCCCGAGCTTCCTCTTTTCCGTTGATGAACTTCCTCTTTTAGCTCTTCAAGGATTGGTCAAGAACACTCTTTACAACTAATCTAATCTATTTTATAGACTAATCTAATCTAACTAAGGTGGAAGAGAGCTCCCAAAAAACAACCGGAGCCCCCTCTCACGTCTAAGGGGTCCTAACCTCTTGAGCAATTGGGGGAGAAAGGTGTTTTATAGGCAAGGGTTGGAAATATCTTCAAAATATCTGAAAATAGATATTTTTTGTGTAGAGTGTCACCGCCTAAGCAGTGGTTCACTGCTCGGGCGGTGGCTTTAAGTCAGTTAACTCCTGTCGGTGACTTCGCCTAAGCGGTGGTTTTTCCGCTTAGGCGGTGGCTGCTGGCAAGATATTCTATTGTTTTCTCACCTAGGCGGTGGTTTAGCCCTTCAGCACTCCAACATTCTACCTCTTTTCCGCCTAAGTGGTGGAACTTCCCCTTAGGCGGTGGTCTTTATTCACCGAAACCCTATTTTGCACATTTTGCTCACCGTTTATCCATCGTTTTCACTTGTTTCTCGCCCTTTGACGTCCTTTCACCTGTTCTACACTAAAACACACTAAAACACAATTAAATATAACTAAAATTATTGAGAACTAACAAATTCAGTTTAGAAATAGATAGGTTTTTCACATCTATCAATATGCCACTGACGAATAGATGCAACGACAATAAGAGTGCGAACAGTCGTCATTTTTACAACTGGAGCAAAAGTCTCCTCATAATCCATACCATATTGCTAAGAAAATCCCTTAGCAACCAAACGAGCTTTATACCGCTCAACTGAACCGTTAGACTTGGTTTTAATTTTGTAGACCCATCGAGAACCAATTGGACTTTTACCCGGAGGTAAAGATACCAAATCTCATGTATCCATCTTGTATAAAGTAGAGAGTTCCTCAGCCATAGTCTGTTGCCAAAGAGGATCAAGTGCTGCCTCTTTATAGGATAAAGGCTCAGAGAGAAAGTAAATAGAGGTTAAAAATGAAGCAAAAGAATGTGAATAGCAAGAGTAAACAAAATATGGTATATGAGTGGACTTACGAATGCGCTAGGGATAGTGAGGAGAAGGATCCACAATTTGAAAAGATTCTTGGTAGGCCGTCGGAGGGGAGGGGATGCTAGAAGTATCAATACCAGCAGAGCTACCAGTGTCAATATGAGGTTTATCAGAGAAAAGATCAATGGAAATGAGATCAAATTTTGTCAAGTTGTGTGTACTAGAAGGAATAGAGAAAAAATGTATATGCTCAAGAAACACAACATGACGGGACACATATAATTTTTGTGCAACTGGATCAAAGTAACGATATCCCTTTTGTCCCTCATCATAACCTAGGAAGACACAAATAGCAGAGTGAGAACATAACTTACTACTCTCTACTCTCGATCGAAGAACAAAACAAGTGCACTCAAATACTCTTAAGGAGGAATAGTTGGGAGCATGACCATACAATTTTTCAAATGGAAACAAACCTGAAGAATGAGAAGATGGGATCTTATTAATTAGGTTCATTGCAATAAGTACTGCTTCTCCCCAAAATACACTAGGAACAGAGGCAGATAATAAGAGAGAACGAGCAGTTTCAACAATGTGCCTATATTTTCTTTCAGCGACACCATTTTGCTTGGGAGTGTCAGTACACGAGGTTTGGTGAATTGTTCCATCTAGAGCAAGCAAGTTAGTGAAAGGATTAGAAATGTATTCCCCACCCAAATCACATCTAAAATACTTGATAACAGCGTTGGGTCCTAATAAGAGCTCGAAACTTTTGAAAAATATCAAAGAATTCAGAACGACGTTTCATAAGATAAACCCAACAATATCGAGTGTAATCATCAATGAAGGAAATATAATATCTAGAACCTCCTTTTATAGCAATTGGGGAAGGTCCCCATACATCAAAGTGAACCAGATCAAATGGTGCAAGGGAAGAAGAAATGCTTCGATTAAAAGGTAAAGCAGAGAATTTTGCAAGTTTACAACCACTACAATCAGAAATATCACAAACTGACAAATTCTCTTAGGATCCTTTCGATACTAAGTATTTTAAACGGGATGCTGAAACATGATCAAGACAAGAATGCCATAAATAAAAACTAGAAGATGAAGAAGTCAAATGAAAAGACGATAAGTCAACACCAGAAGCTGCAACATTTGGTACTCGTACCTCATCCAGTATATATAGTCCCCCCTGCCTACGGCCTGTCCCAATAAGCTTCTGGGATTGCGGATCCTGTACCTAACAAGCGATAGAAGAGAAAGAAACTGAGTAACCAGAATCACATAATTGGCTAACAGAAACAAGATTCAATGCAAGGTTGGGAATATGATAAACACTTGAAAGAGATTAGTGAGGTTTGACAATAGAATCAATGTCTGCTAATGGCATCGGAGTACCATCAGCAGTCATAACAATACAGATGAGATATGCTTTAAAGAAACAAATGATGGTAAATCAAGTGACATATGATGAGAGGCTCCAGAATCTAGAACCCATATGGAGGAAGCCATACCTGAAGAGCTAGAGGGTGACAAACCTACTGAAGATGCAGTGGACATGGCATGTGGCTGTGTGACAAGGAACTTCTGAAATTGTTCAGTAAGGGCCTCCATTGTGGGATTAAAGGATGCTGGGTCTCCAAAACTAAACGAATTTGATGACGATGGTACAGTTACAGCAGATTAGGCTGTGGAGGCCTGTAAGGACGTTTTTGAAAATGATTGTCAGATTTTCACTGGGGAGGCGGTTGTTGCTGTTGTTGCTGTGTTCTATTCAGTTTAGGGCATTGAGCCTTCCAATGACCTTTATGCTTACAAAAGCTGCATTCATCAACGGCAGGCCTCGAATAAGGCTTGTTTTGATGATTGAAAGAGACTGCCAGAACAGATGGACTGGCTGATTTGAGAACTCTTGTGTCTGACTGAGACTTGAAGCGTATCTCCTCGACCAATAATTCACTAACCACTGAGTCAACAGATGGAAGTGGATTACGGTGCAAAATTATCCCACGAAGTCCTTCAAAATAATCATGTAACACCATCAAAAATTGAACCAAACATTGTTTTTCCCTACGAGCAATGTAAGGAATACACGCTCGTAATTCTGCAGATTCTGTCAGAGCCAATTGATCCTAGAGATCTGTCATAGCAGAGTAGAATTCTTGGATACTCATATCATTATGCTTCAGTGCTCGAATATCATATTCCAACTGATATTGTTTTGCAAAATTAGACTGTGTGTACAACCTTAATAGATGATCTCAAACCTCTTTGGCGTATTCATACTTCACCAATTGCATACCAATTGAATGTTCAACAGAGTTGTTAATCCAGGTAATGATTTTCGAATTATTTGCCTCCCAAGTATCTAACAAAGTTATATAATTTTCAGCCTTTGCATTTTTTGGTTTAACTAACGTAACCCCACATTTTTTTGCCTTTAAGAAAAATTTTCATCACATAACTCCAATATGAAAAAAAATATTACATTCTATCTCACAGAAATAGACTGAAGCAAATCATCTCTTTCAGACGCCATTACAAATACTAACAAATGAAATCACAAATCTAATGCAACAGAGAAATAAAATCAAATATCAGAACAAATCGATGATTCGCTGCAGAGGAAACCAAATCAGAATTGCGCGGAAGTCAGATCTGTACGAACATCAACAATTATAGTCCTACGGATGTTGGATCTGTATGAACACCGGATCTGTATGAAATTAGGCTCTTGATATCATGTTAAGATTAATGAATAACATCAAAAGTTTAGAGAGAAAAGGGATGACGGCTAGGGTTTTATTATCATTAAAATCAAGAATACAATAATACAAATGAAAAGAGAGACTTATATGAGAGTACAAAGAAAAATCTAGAAAGCAAGTAAAAGATAATTATACCCTTACTAAATACTACTAATAATAAATTTTAATACTTACTACACTACTGAGTTTACGATCCATGTCGATATGGTAATAAGTATTAATGAGTATGAAATGTTTTATGTTTGTTGAGATTAACATATAGACTGTCATAATCTATTATTAAGATTATGTTGGACCGGATAAGTTTATCAAGATACTACTTATAAACTATCATTTCTTTAAACAAAAGGTGTGGCCACACCCAAAATAAATTTTTCTGTTATTAACCCGAGAATTTTATTTTCAAAATTAAATTTGTTCAATTATTGTAGTTCAAGTGGGAGAATGTTGGAATATTTTTTATGAACTAATATTAATTGAATTAATTATTTTACAAAAATAGGTTAATGGATAGTCTATTATTTTTAAGTAGTTCAAATAATCAATGATCATATTTTTATTTGAGTTGTGGCATCTTTTATGTAAAAGCTCAGTTTAGTGGCAAGTGTAGGTTTTGGGTTTCGTTGAAATCCGTTATAGAAGGGTCCAACGAGAAATCCTAATATAAATAACTAGGTCCCCTCCCTAGTCTAGATTAAAGGTTTCTTCCCATTGAGAACTGCCAGCACAATAATCTAAATCATAGGAAAGAAGAACTAGTTTGTAATCCGCTGCGACAATTCAATCTCCTACAATGGCCGAGACAGGTACGTATTCGATTACCATTTTTTATTGTCGTATCCTAATATTCATGTATGGTTTAGTTTATTGATTAATTCCGTATTATTGTAATTGTGAGATATAATCAACAAACTGTTCAAATAATGAACAATTTGTAGTGCAGATAAGAACTAGATGATATGATAAATTGTATAAGTCATGTCTAGTTGCGTTAATGTAAAGTATACATCAGACTACAAATCAACTGATTGTATAAAATAGTGTAATACCTCGAAAATTTATATTTTTAAAAATATTATTTTATATAGGTTTAATATTTTTGAGTTGTTTTATATATTATGAAAATTTATGGTATAAATAATATTTGATAATTTTTTGGGGTTAAATGTTAATTTTAAATTGACTTTTAAAAATTTATGAATTATTATGTTATTTAAAATATAATTTTAAAAAAATTGAGATATAATTGATATTTTTATTTTATTTTAAGAGGGATAAAAATGTAAATAATAAAAAATAATAATATATGTTAAAATTTGTTGTCTTCATGCAATGAAGACATCACATTAATATGTAAACATACATACATACATACATACATATATATATATATATAATATAATTAACACGTGTTTATGTTATGATAATAATGATGATCATACTAATTCGATGAGAATGCATATAAGGTTACAGGATATTAGTGATCGACACTTAATTATATATATGCATATATAGAAGAAAAGTGAGAGTGTTATATATTTTGAGCGAGAAGAATATTTCGGTTCGGATTTCAGGTAGAATTTTTAACTCTTTTAATATATATATATTTAATCTCCCTATTGTGTGATTTATGTTATTATTGTTATTGAATTATAATTGTTAAATTCTATGAAATAATTATGATTATGTGAAAATTATGTGTGAAATATGTTTATGTATTTATTTGTTATATTAATTAGATACACTTATTAGAGGAGTTGAAATTCTACTAAGCGTTAACTCACAACCTCATAGTTTTTATTTCATGGTCGATGAAAGTGGAACTGCGCCAGAATTTATAATTATATTTGAATTTCTATTTGTAATAATTATATTTATTATTTACAGTTCTAAAATTGACTCGATAAATCGATAAATTGAGTATAAATATTGTCGCAATTGTAAAAATTCTTTTATTTTTATAAAATGAAATATTGATTATTTGGTTTTAGTATTAGTTCTCCAAAGGGAGAAACCGCATGATGGTCCTGGGAGATCGGGTCGTTATAAATAGTATTAGGAAGATGAGTACGTACAAATTGACTGACAGTATAAAATATCTTAATTTAGGAATTATTAATTTTTACTAAATTAATTTGTATTTCTCCAACTAAGATATTGTATTGGTTGAGTAAAAATTTATACAATGGTTTCAATTTAATTAGATTTCTAATTGGGCCTTGTTTATATATATATATATATATAAAATAAAAACTAAGTAATTTAATTGTTTATATATATTTTACAATCAAAATATAACAATTTATAAATTAACTATTTATAAAATAATACATTTAGAAATACAAATCAAACTTGTCCTAAAGAACTAGGGTTGACAAGGCAGATATTTACACAAAAACACAACATGAAACTAAAACAAAATTATTAGGCATGGTTGTACTTTAATGAGTAATGGGTCGTTATCAAACCAGACACGATAAATACAGTAAGAAACAGACCATCGCTTGGGGTTTACCCAATAATTGAAATGATTGACATAATAATTTTAATTGTGTTTTAGGTTAAACACTCTAAGAGAGAACAAAATATGTGACACGCTAACTTTAATATGTATTTTTAAAATAAAAATATATTAATAAATATTTATAAATATGATTCTATACTCATATAATATTACAATTTAAGCTATATTATATATATTACTAGTTTATAATTTTTTAATGTATAATTTGCTTTGTTATTTCAACTGTTTATAAAAAATTATGCGTTAACAAGTGCATAATGTATAATGAGTAAAACAATTTTTTTATTATGACATGATACCTTATCATGTCATGTTATATTTTCATGTTATTGTATGTCACGATAATTGATTGTATCATGTTACGTCAACACGATAATATAACGTGTCGTATTTCGTGTTTTGTGATTTATGTTGTTGTGTTCGTGTCAAATCATGACATCAGGGTCGACCTTTTGGGCATGGCGACCAAGGCAATCGTCTAAGGTCCTTAAATTTTGGGCCACATCAAATTGATACTTATATTTCTTTTTCTATTTTAAAATAATTTTATTAATATCACCTCAAATAAAAAAGTCTCAATTTTGATTCAATCACTATATTAACTATATATTTTTTTTATATATATATTTTGATTTTAGAAATGAATTATGATTATTATTTTTTAATTAAACACTAAAGAGTTCGATTTTCAATTTTTGCTTAGGACTTCTGATTTTTAGATTTGACTCTGCATCATGGCATAAGATATGACATGATGGCACAATTTGTCAATCTTATAAAAAATGTAATATTTATTTTTTATTCTTACTAGTTTTAGATCAGCATAATATGTAGGTTTAGAAAAAAATATTAATATATATTTTTAACTTGAATATTTGGATGTTATAATTTTGATTCTTGATCTACATTTAACAGAAAACATAGAGTATTTTTTAAAGGGTAAAATTATTTTAGGGACTCACTTGAAATTTATATAAATTAAAAGAAGTATATAAAATTTTATGGAATGTAATTGATTTTTTTTTTTTAAATAAAAGGGTGAAAATATATATTTAAAAAAAATTAAAGGTGATTAATTCATAGAAGATTTAGGGTCATAATATTAATAGTAGAAAATAAGTTATTGGTCAATTGACTTGATAGGAATAAAAATATTAGGTAGATGTCGTATTTTGAGTTGTGATTCATTCTTAGTTTTGGCTTCCACTAGTACTAGTTTTCTACCCGCGTAATTGGCGGGATATTTTTTCTTTTTGTATTTAATTTATTTTTTCATTTTTTATTTAGGGCTCGTTTGGTAATCATTTCCGTTCTCATCCCATGCAGTGGGATGAGAATGGAATGGGATGAGATGAGAATTATGGCCCCGTTTGGTAACTGTTTCCATTCCAGAATTTCCCATTCCATTCCCAGATTTTTGAAAATTCTGTTTGGGAATAGCGTTTGGTAATTTTTGTTTTTATTTCCATTTCATTTCCATTTGAGAATTATGCCCCCGTTTGGTAACCGTTTCCATTCCAGAATTTCCCATTCCATTCCCAGATTTTTGGAAATTCTGTTTGGGAATAGCGTTTGGTAATTTTTGTTTTTATTTCCATTTCATTTCCATTTGAGAATTATGCCCATTTTTTTCTTAAGAAATGAGAAACAAAAAAAAAGTTGTTTCTCATAATTCTCATTCTCTTCCCAAAATCAATATCATTGTTCATCCGCCGGCCGATCACCGTCCGCCGCCGCCGTCCGGTCATCTCCGACATCACCGGACACCTGGCAACTTTCGGCGTCGCCTGTCGGCCACCGTCTACCGCCGGCCATCCGCCACCGTCGGTCAGCGTTACCGTCGTCACCGGCCAAAAAAAAAAAAATCTCAAAAATAAAATAAAAATGGTTTTAGGATAAAATCGTTACCAAACGCGATTCTCTTCCCAAAAGAAAAAAATATATATTGTTATCAAACGCGATTCTACTCCCAAGAAGGAAACAAAATTCTCATCTCATCCCATCTGATTCTCATCCCACTGCTGGAATAGAAACAGAAACGGCTACCAAACGCCACCTATGTTTCCTTCTTGGGAGTAAAATGACGTTTGGTAACGATATTATTTTTTGTTCTGAGAACAAAATTGTATTTGGTAACGATTTTATCCTAGAAATAAAAAACGAACCTTAAACCACAAATTCAATAACAAATCCAAGAACAAATTCAATAACAAATCCAAGAACAAATTCAAGAACAACAATCACAAATCCAAATCTTTATTCAAGAACACCAAGAATAATTTCGACTTCGAAATCCAAAACCCGAAATAGAACACCACAAATCGAAACAATTTTGAAATCCCAATCCAAACCCTCGTGTTTCTGTTTCGATTATACAACGATTTCGAAATCTCAATCCAAACCCTCGTGTTTCTGTTTTGATTATACAACGATTTCGAAATCCCAATCCAAACCCACAAATCGTTTCTGTTTCGATTTTGATTTCGAAATTGAAATCGAAGGCGAAGCAGACGAAGCAAACGTGGAAGAACGAAGGTGAAGCAGCCACGGATGAACGAATTCGAAAAAGATTGATGGATGAAGACGAAGAAGTAGACATCCTTGAACACAAAGCAGATGACGATTTGGAAGAAACCGGTCCAAATTCGAACAAAATTGACATAGGGTTTTGATTTCAAACTCGAAATCGATTTCGAAAAATCAATCGGATTTCGACGAATGCGAAGACGATGGCAACGAAATAGGTTTCGATGATGACGACGAAGGCAAAGATGACGAACTGAGAGGAGGAATCGACGGCGAAGTGAGGTTGAAATCGATGATCGACGAACTGAGAAGAGGTTGAAATCAATGATCGACGATCGACGAACAAGACGCAAGAACACAAAGAAAAGAAGAAGAAAAAAAAGTGAGAGAAAGAAAAGATTGTACCAAAGATTGATGGGGGGGGTTCTAACTAACAATTACAATAATCCTCCGTATCCTTTTTGGCAAATGAGAATGGGATGGGCATAAATGAGAATGTTTTTTTTTTTTCTCAACCCTTTAGGAAAAATGGGCACAATTGTCATTTTATAATGGGATGAGAATAGAAATAAAAAAATATGAGTGGTTACCAAACGCAATTCCCAAACAGAAATCCAAAAAATCTGGAAATAGGATGAGAATTTTTGGGAAGGGAACGGTTACCAAATGTGTTAGTTAATCCAATTTGGATAATACTTATTATGTTGTGTGTTTTAATGCAATTATGGATTATTATTATTTTTTTATAAAAAATTAACATGTGTATATATTAAATTGAAATAGGGTATATGAAACTTTTGCATAATATGTGAAAATAAAAGAAATCATATATTGTTTATTGGTTGTAAATGAATGTAGCAGACAGTAAAATAATTCAAAATTATTAGTTACAAATAGTTGATCAAAAGTAAATCTCATGAAAAAACTGAAATATTTTTAATTTGATGAGGAATTCTTTTCTTGTTATACTTTGTATTAGTAATTAAGGGACAATTAAGAAACTTTAATGTGGTAAAACTATTTGGATCAAAGTGAGATTATAGTCAAACCTCCAGGATTCAAGCTTAAATTAAAACTATTTAGATAATTTAAAAACTTTAATGTGTTAAAACTATTTGGATCAAAGTGAGATTCTAGTTAAACTTCCGAGGTTCAAAGTATTAAAACCCCTACTAATTATTGAAATTTTGAGATATAATGTTTGAGAAATATAATATTGTTGGTTTGGTGGGGCTTTAAGGTGTATATGTTTTGAAGATGGGAGCATTAGATTGCGAGAACTGAATTTTTTTTATTAATTTATTAATAATTATCTCTAATTTTTATTTCATTTTTTTTAACTTCAATATATGTTTTATTATTATTGTTATTATATTATCATAAGTGGGTGAAAAACTCTGATCTTAAATTCTTTATTTTTTTTAGCTTTAATTTAATTCTTGTTCTTAAAAAAGGGTCTCATTAATTATATTTTTAATCATTGTAATAATCATAGAAATTAAACTTTTTATTGTTGTTTAAAAAAATTTTACTTCTACTACAAAATTTCAAACTGCTTAATATTGGAGAGATGGGAATGGGGATAGTTGAGATTATTAATTGTGAAGTGAAATTTGATAGCTTAAGGCAATGTTTCCGTCCATTCTTTAGATTAAGTGAATCTTAGTCATCCATTCATCAAAATCAATAAGAATGTAGAGATAAGTCATTCTTGAAACTGATTCATTCTTGATAAGTGACTTCCACTTTTTTATATATCACTAGTTTTCCACCCGCGCAATACAGGTATTTTTTTCTTTTTTGTATTTAATTTTTTAATTTTTGTTTTTTATTTAGTTAATCCAATTTGGATAATACTTATTATGTTGTGTGTTTTAGTGCAATTATTGATTATTATTTTTTTTTTATAAAAGATTAACATGTGTATATATTAAATTGAAATAAGGTATATGAAATTTTTGCATAATATGTGAAAATAAAAAAAACATATATTATTTATTGGTTGTAAATGATTGTAGGAGACAGTAAAATAATTCAAAATTATTAGTTACGAATAGTTGATTTGATCAAAAGTAAGTCTCTTGAGTGATATAAAATGAAAAAACTGAAATATTTTTAATTTGATGAGGATCTTTTTTTCTTTTTTTTTTATTTTATTAATAATTAAGGGACAATTAAAAAAATTTAATGTGGTAAAACTATTTAGATCAAAATTATAGTCAAACCTCTGGGGTTCAAACTTAAATTAAAATTATTTGGACAATTTAAAAACTTTAATGGGTTAAAACTATTTGGATCAAAGTAAGATTCTAGTCGGGGTTTAAAGTATTAAAACCCTACTAATTATTGAAATGTTGAGATATAATGTTTGAAAAATATAATATTATTAATTTGGTGGGACTGTAACGTGTGTATTTTGTGAAAATAGGAGCATGAGATTGCGTTAACTAATTTTTTTTAATTAATTTATTAATAATTAATCTCTAATTTTTTTATTTTTTATTTTTAACTTCAATATATGTTTTATTATTATTATTATTATATTATCTTAAGTGGGTGAAAAACTCTGATCTTAAATTCTTTTTTTTTTTTTTTGCTTTAATTTAATTATTGTTCTTTAAAAAATGGTCTCATTAATTATGTTTTTAGTCATCATAATCATTATAAAAATTAAACTTCTCACTGCTATTTAAAAAAAATTTATTTCTACTACAAAACTTTAATCTACTTAATGTTTTTGAACATTAATTGTGGGGATATTGGAGAGTTGAGAATGAGGATAGTGAGAATAATTAATTGTGAAGTGAAATTTGGTGGTTTAAGGCAATGTTAGCTGTCCATTGTTTACATTAAGTGAATCTTAGTCATTCATTCATCAAAATCAATAAGAATATAGAGATTAGTCATTCCTGAAGCTAATTCATTTATGAGAAGAAGCTTCCGTTTTTATTTATATCACTAGTTTTAAACCCGCATAATATGTTGGTAGAGAAAAAATTATATCAGTATATATATTTTTTATTTGAATATTACACGTATAACAATTGATCGTTTAATTTATATTTAATTTATCTTATGAAAATATGAAGAAGAAAAAAAGAAAAAAAAAAGTAATGGTGAAAAATATAAATAAAATTGTAAGTTAAAAAATAAATAATGTCAATATTTGAAATAATTATTGTCCATCACTCACATTTATTTTTAGAAAATAGTATATAATATTTAAATAATCTCCTAGATGATTTTTTAAATTTTCTATTTTTTTTAAATAATAATTTTAAAATAAGCTAATAGACCTTTTTTAATATTGTTTAAAAGTTATTTGTAACTCATTGATGGAGAGAGAGAGTTTTATTAAATTTTTGGAGAGGGAGGAGGAAAGGGAGATGAAGATGAAGAGATAAGTAGGGGTGTGCAACGGATTTGGTCAACCTGCACCGTAACAAATATTGCCTAATACCAACTCGCGTATTGCGTGGGTGTTAAATCTTAAAACCCGCACATGTATGGGCGGATTACGGTTTGACCTATGTTCTTACAGTTTAGCAACATTTATTAAATTTCAAGAGCAATCCACGATTCTTATCAACCTAGCCCGAAAATAGGCTCAACCCGTACACTATTGGGTAGCCCACGGTTTAAACTAACCAACCCGTACAATCTGACTCGCCCCAACCCTCACATTATTGAGCGATCCACGGTTCAAATTAACCCAACCCGCCTAGTATTGGTTTGGTTCATGGTTTTGACCTAATCCGCCCCAATCCACCTGCTGACCACCCCTAGAGATAAACTTACGTATAATTAGTTATAATGAAAACAATCTTCAATCAAAATATGGACAAATTTCAGTGAAGGTTCGTGTCATTGTCATTGGAAAAACTTACAGTGATATTCCATGTCATTTGAAAAATATCTTTAACCCTCACTTCTTTTGATATTAAATATAAAATGACATATTTATCCTTGATACTATATTAGTAAAAAGTTAATTAAAAATATCTAATAAAAAATTACTCTTATAATCCTTTTAAAAGAATTACAATTTTGGTTTATAAATTCTGTTTATATAAATATATTTATAATTTTTTTAATACTTTTGGGATCAAATGATAATTGATATATTTTTTTAGTATTTAAAAAGTACTTCGTGCTCATTTTTTAGAATTTAAAATTATTATGAGAATTAAAAATTGTTGATTTATATTATACATTTTCTATTCTAAACCCTTTTTTTTTTTTTTTTTTTTTTTTTTTTTAACTTTTGGGATCAAACGATAGTTTTTTTTTTGTGTTTTTTGAGTATTTAAAGAATACTTGCTATTGAAATTTTAAAATTTAAAATTACTCTAAAAATTAAATTTTTTTATCTATGAAATTTAATTACACTTCATATATAAGTTGTTTAATTTATTTTTATTTTTTTTGAATTATTTGGTGAAATTTTCATATGAGATTTTATTTACAGATACTTTCACTCGGTTAAAAAATATTAGGCTTGTGAATTTTCTATTTGTAATTATAATTATTTTTTGAAATTAAAATAATTATATATTTTAATATTATTATTATTTTTTTATTTTTGTGAAGTTTCCAAAATGCTTGAAAGAGGCTTATTGATGAAAAAAAAAAAACCAAAAAAACATAAGAATTTAGGAAGAGGTGATAATAATTAATAAAAAATAAATAAAAAATTTCTCAAATTTCATTGAAAACTTCATCATTTCACTATTTCCAAACAGAATTCTCAAAAATTACCAAACGCTATTCCCAAACAGAATTCCCAAAAATCTGGAAATGGGATGGGAATTTCTGGATTGGAAACGGTTAACAAACGGGGCCTATGATTTTCAACAAAGTTTAATACAAATTACACTTTGAACCCTAAACTATGTTCTTATTTTTGCTATTACCTCCGAACTATTCTTAATTTTTTCGAACGACGTCGTTTGATACCATATCCATTTCATTGAGAAAATCTCCTCGCTCACAGTCACAGCCCATCATGGAGAAGTGAGAGAGAAAAGCTCGCAGCTGCCTGCAACGACAACAATGGCGCATCTTCTCTCTCCTCTCCCTTCAAATTCTCTCTCATTTACAGATTTCTCCCACCTCCGTCCAATTTCCATCCCTCGCTCCTTTCCTAATTCTTTCACCGCTCGTACCGTAAAATTGGGGTTCAGATGCTCGGCTGGTCAACCCGGATTCTTCACCAAGCTCGGCCGATTGATCAAAGAGAAGGCGAAGAGCGACGTCGAGAAGGTCTTCTCTGGATTCACTAAAACCAGGGAAAATCTCGCCGTCATCGACGAGCTCCTACTGTACTGGAACCTCTCCGACACCGATCGTGTCCTCGACGAATTGGAAGAGGTTTCTCCTTCTACTCTGTTTGTTTTTCCCTGAAGATTCCTTCGGATTCTCGTCGCATTTTTTCGACAATTGATGTCAAATCTTTTAATTATATTTTTAAGTGTATTTTTAGCTACATTTTTAGTTATTTTCCGACGACTAGCAAATGACAAATTTGTTGAATGTAATTAAAAATATTATTGAAAAATTAATTGAATGTAACTTGAAAAAAAATTCTTGCTTCGGCGGCCAGTTGTCGGAATTCAACATCCTAAGTTTGGTGGCCGACAGCAGTGGGGTGGCGGATGCCGATGTAAACCTAATTGGAACATTAGGTTTTCTATGAACTCTTATAGATGGAACTTGAACTATTTGGTTTGGAAGTTTTTATTAACTCTACCAACTATTCCATTTAGGTATTGGGGTTTGAAATATTTGGGATTGTTTTATTTGATTTTTTTTAGGCGTTGCTGGTTTCTGATTTTGGGCCGAAAATTACGATAAAGATTGTGGAGAGCTTACGGGATGATATATATTCTGGGAAGCTCAAATCCGGGAGTGAGATTAAGGTATGTACAATGATATTCTCTCTGCATTACGAATAAAACTTCCTCCCCCCCCCACCCCACCATGTTGGTTGCTTGGAAATTTGACAAAAAAGATGGAAAAAAGAAAGTATGATTATGGTTGATTCATGTATATTTAACATGCCATTTCTTTGAAATTCAGAAATTAGAGAGAGAGAGCATGGTTGCTTCATGTATATTTGATATGCTATTTCTTTGAAATTCAGAAATTTGGGAGAGGGAAGGAGGGCGGGGGGCATGGTTGCTTCTTGCATATTTGCTTGGAAATTTGGGAAAAGTTATATGAAAAGAAAAGGATGTTTGGAATTGTGTCTCAAATTCCTGGTTTTTGATTCCTAATTTGATTAGAATTTTATTTGTTAATTATTTGTTGGGCGTAGGGTTCTTGAACGACAAGAATTAGGGTTTGGCCTCTATAAATAGATTAACTAGGGTTTTGGTTGACACTTAGAGCATCTCCAACAAGGAATAGCGTATAGCATTTTGGTGTGCTTAATGGAACATATGACACATGAATAGTGTTTTCTCACTTATTAATGCTCCAACAATGCGTTCGAAATCATTAGGCATTTGATATTTTAATAAATTTTGGATATGAACTTAAAATAAAAATTGAATTAAAACCAATTAAATATTACTCAATGTTGCAAAAAAGGCATTGGTGGGGATCTCCCAAAGGAGGGGTGGTCCTAAACTGCCTCGGGGCGATGAGGGGAGCAAGTTTCCAGCTGGGCTTGTGCCTAGATGGCTTGGGCAAAGCCCAACTTTGCCCCCGACGAAGTCCAATGGGGCTTACGCCCTTGTGTTTCAATCACCAGAAAAATCAAGAAAGGCAAAACTTGATTTTGCACCTGTTTGGTATGTTCGCCTTTTCTTCTTTTTTTTCATTACTTCGCCGGTGTCAGACCTAGAAGGCTAGAGGTGCAACCAAGGTTTGGGGTAGCAAATGTTATCATTTAGGTAGGAAGCATATGTCGATGGCAGCGAAAATAGGAGAATTGTGGAAATAGAATAACTAGGGTTAAGTCATGCGATTTTTTTTATGTTTTACTTGGAAGTAAAGTAGTTGTTTCTTCTAATTTATATATATTTTTTTAAATTAATGAAGGAAAAATTTAGACTCTTTAACTAGATTTCAAGGAAGATTATTACTTGTTAGAAAATAGATAACAAAATAAAAAAATAATATTTAATAGTACTCCTAAATAGGTTGGCCTCATATGGAAAATAAAATTTCAATTAAATTACTATTTCAAATAAATTTTTTATATTTATTTTTCATATATATCTTTTATATTTATTTTCCATATATTTTAATTATATATAATATTTTTAAAATATTAAAAATATATGTATCATGGGGCTTACGCCCCACGCCTTAGGGCTTACGCCTCACCCCGGACTGGTCAAAACACCCTGCCCAATGCCCTCACCTTTTACAACATTGATATTATTTCAACTAATGAAAAACAATTTTTACAAAATTAAAAAAAAAAAAAAAAAAAAAAGGCAACTTTTGCAAAAATTTTACAATCATGTGGTATCCCAAGTGTTTTTTCTAAGTTTTGTAGGTGTTGGCCAGAGTATTGAGAGTTGGAAGCATTGATGAAATTCCAGCATTGTCAAATTATTTTTACCGATACTTTTTAAATTGCACAACAAATGCTAATTTTAATTTTTTTGCTTGAAACAAAAAATATTACTTGAAAAAAGTGCTACCAAACAGAGCCTAATGCCCGCATGTATGGTTTTTCTTTGCAACAGAATGGACTTCCTTGATGTTAATTGTTAAGTCTAAAATATGGTTGAATTTTGATATATGTGATTTGCAGGAAGCTCTGAAGAAGAGCATTTTGGATTTGTTAGTTAGTAAAGGTCTTAAAACAGAGCTGAAACTCGGTTTCAGGTTTGAATTGCTTGAAATAATCTTATCCTTCTTATTCTTTGTTGACTGTAATTAGTGTCTAATAACAGTTAAACTGTGTTTATGCGACTAGAAAACCGGCTGTAATTATGATCGTTGGTGTCAATGGAGGTGGGAAGACGACATCGCTTGGTAAGATAGAACATAACATGGTACTTTTTTTTTCTTTCGAGGAAGCAGTTTTGGAAAAACTCTAGAAGCCGTTTGTTTATTGTTTCTGTTCCCCGAACAAAAACAAGAATATAGGGGAAAAAATCAGTTTCGGTTTTCTTCCCTTATTTTTAAAACAAATTTATGGGAACAGAATAGAATTGTTCCCAAAATTTCTGTACCTGGTTCAAGCTTACAGGGAACAAAAATAGATATCGGGTGCCCAACCTTGATGTGGGATTCAACACACTCAATATCAGACAAAAAGTTTGACTTTGATACCATGTAGAAACTCGATGGGCCAAACTCACTCTCAAAGACGCTTTGAGAGAGGAGGATTGCGCTAGGCATTATATATGGTCCAGGATCAGGTAACAAGTGATGTGGGATTCAACAAAATGGAGAGCAGATATAAATGTAAATTAATTTTTCTTAAAAACAATTGAGATAATTCTAGAGGGGAAAGAAATTTAACCAACTTATAACTGTATCTCAGTTGATTATAAGTATAATCGAAATTTACCGCTTGACGTGAATTCAGATCTCCCAAGCAATACCACCACTCCTTAACTGCAAAAATATATAAGAATCTAGATATAATTATAGATATGGATATAGATATTATCTTCTTTTGATGATTTAGTTGTTGGTAAGAATTTGACTAAAATGAATTGGTGAAATTTAACAAATGCAGGTAAATTGGCCAATAGACTGAAAAAAGAAGGGGCTAAGGTAATTTATTTATTCTTTTAGTATGATATATTTGGTGAATTGTTTACCCTAATAATTGGAATGAGAATTTTCTCATCTTGGATTTTTCTTCTTCTTCTTTTTTTTTTTTCTTTTAAAAAAAAAAAAAAAATTGTTCCAGGTGTTAATGGCGGCAGGTGATACATTTAGAGCAGCTGCTAGTGATCAACTGGAGATTTGGGCTGAGAGGACTGGGTGCGAGATAGTTGTGGCCGAGAAGGAGAAGGCCAAAGCCTCATCAGGTAGACAAGTGCACTGGTTATATAATATATATTGTATACATATATATACATAAATGGCGAAACTAATTGGCATTTCTTTGAAGTAAAATAGTCTATGAGCTGTGCTTGTTTAGTGTTTCTGTTCCGAGAACATAAATCTCGGAACTATATATATATATATGTATATTGACGAAACTATTTGGTATTTTTTTAAAGTTAAATAGTCTCTGAGTTGTGTTTATTTAGTGTGTGTGTTTCTATTTTCATTTTATTTTGGTTTATTTCCTGAAATCTTGGAACAAAATAGAAGTATGGAAAGAAATAAAAAAAAAAATGTTTTTCTTCTGTTCCCATATTTTCAGAACAACTGATATATGAGAATTCAACATGAACATTTTTTTTTTCACTTCCAGGATTTCAGCTTTAAAAAAAAAAAAAAAAGAGGAAAAAAAAAAAGAAAAATAGAAACATTTTTGGGGCCCCGTTTGATTATTGTTCCATTCCTTGATTCCTGTTTTTGCTCCCAAAATTTTGAGATTAATGTACAGAAACGCATTTGGTAGACACGTTTCTGTTCTCAAATTTTTTGGATTATTTCTCCTGAATTCCTTAAGCATCTGAGAAACAAAAAAATGTTGATTATTATTTGCTCCCATAAAACTATTTCCACCACCACCCCGCCTCCATCACGCCGGTTAAAAAAAAAACAAAAAACAAAAAACAAAAATAAAAAAAAAATAAAAATAAATATATATATATATATTGTCATATATTGAAGGAAAAAAAGAGGAACATGCTTCTATTCCTGGAATACTCTAGAATAGAAACAAAATTCTCATCCCAATTTCTTAGAAGTAAAAACAGAAAAGAAGAAACACTAACCAAACGCCACCTTTAGCGTCTCTATTTCTGTTCCTATAAATTGGGAATAGAAATGAAAATATGAGAGCCAAAAAAAAATGTTTACGTTCTACCCTCTATTTTTAAACAAATTTCTGGGAACAGGAACGAAAATTTGGGAACATAAACACTAAAAGCGTGCAATCTTAACTAACTTGAACATGTCTTATCGATGACTTCTAAACCAAGTCTTCCGACGCGATCTTGAAGTTTTTTATGAGTAGTTATATCGCAGGCTGTGAAGAGAGGGAGAAAAGATGGTTTTGACGTTGTCTTGTGCGACACATCTGGACGTAAGTATCATTACATAAAAAGCTAACATTGTCACAAAAAATCAGATTTTAACGTTTGATATTCATCTGCATGCAAAATTACTTTTTCAGGTCTCCACACTAATTACAGCCTTATGGAAGACTTGATTGCATGCAAGAAAGCTGTTTCTAAGGTCTTTGCCGGCGCACCAAATGTAAGCTCAATTTTCTGGCACCTTTTTCTTAGGCATCGTTTGGTAACACTTTGCACCCCTAAAGTTTGAACATTATCTCGCTATGGTCTCCATAGTTTCACTTTGAATACGTAACACTGAAGTTTTGAATCTTCCCACTTTAGTCCAAATCAATAACTCTATTACAATTTTACACGACAAATATTCAACTATCCCAATTATTTTTATGGGGATGTAGGGCATTTTCAATCTCTTTTTTTCCCTTGCAATTTTTTTACCAAAAAATCCTCTCTCTCTCTCTCTCTCTATATATATATATATATTATGTTATACGTATATATTTTTGTGTATTTGTGTTGAAAGGAGAATGGGAGGAAAGGAGGTTGAAATTGCCCATAAAGCCTATTAAAAACAGTAAGGTGCATGGCAGATGACTGCTTTCCATCCAAAATTGTAATGGCAATAATGACTTGGACTATGTGGGGATGATTAAGAAACTTTAAGGTGTTATTTGTTCAAATTGAAACCAGGGGGACCAAAGTGAGATTTTGGCCAAACTTCAAGGGTCCAAAGTGTCAAACCCCCTTTTTTTTTTTTTTTTTTTTTTTTTTGAAAAGTGAAATATTTTTTCTTCCAATTTTTGTATTTAAGCGATCAATCGGTTAGGACCTCTCTCCCCAAATTTTTCTACCACGTTTGAAATCTTTTGGATGAAGAGAGATTTTGGGATAACAACATTATATTCTTTCTACACGCTCAACTTGAACATATAAGTATTTGAGATATGTTATTAAATAATTTCAATGGATTTGTTACATTATGTATAGGGAAATTGTATGCTCGGTTCCTCAAATATGCGGTGGGTGTCTATGTGGACCTTTAGGTTTGCCAAATTGCACATTTGGTTCTTCAAATTTCATATTTATTTCAATCCTGCAAAATTAAAAACGATGTTAATGATCTTGGATGGAAAATGGGATGCGTTTAATATGTGGTCTTCTAGTGAGGATATTTTTGTCATTACCCCACTTCACTAAACGTAAGACGTTTTTTTCTAACATTTTCTGAACAACCATTTGTCTAAAGAATGAGAAAAAAAAGAGTCTGAATTGTTGTTAGAGAAAGGTTAAGAGAAAATGTCTTAGATTTAATGGAATAATGAAATACGATAATATCTCCATTTGAAGGCCATGTGCTGTGCACAATTCATTTTCCATCCAAAATCATTAACAACGATTTCAACTTTGCCGGATTGAAACAAATGTGAAACTTGAGGGATCAAATGTGCAATTTGGCAAACCTAAAGGTCCACATAGACACCCACCGCATATTTGAGGAACCGAGCATACAATTTCCCTATACATAATGTAACAAATCCATTGAAATTATTTAATAACATTTCTCAAATACTTATATGTTCAAGTTGAGCGTGTAGAAAGAATATAATGTTGTTATCCCAAAATCTCTCTCTTCATCCAAAAGATTTCAAACATGGTAGAAAAATTTGGGGAGAGAGGTCCTAACCGATTGATCGCTTAAATACAAAAATTGGAAGAAAAAATATTTCACTTTTCAACAAAAAAAAAAAAAAAAAAAAAAGGGGGGTTTGACACTTTGGACCCTTGAAGTTTGGCCAAAATCTCACTTTGGTCCCCCTGGTTTCAATTTGAACAAATAACACCTTAAAGTTTCTTAATCATCCCCACATAGTCCAAGTCATTATTGCCATTACAATTTTGGATGGAAAGCAGTCATCTGCCATGCACCTTACTGTTTTTAATAGGCTTTATGGGCAATTTCAACCTCCTTTCCTCCCATTCTCCTTTCAACACAAATACACAAAAATATATACGTATAACATAATATATATATATATAGAGAGAGAGAGAGAGAGGATTTTTTGGTAAAAAAATTGCAAGGGAAAAAAAGAGGTTGAAAATGCCCTACATCCCATAGATACCTATCCCATATTTTACGGACCGAAAATGTAGTTTTCCCTAACATAAAAAGCAATCAATTTACTTACATTACATGAACATATAATTTGCAGGAAATTTTGCTTGTATTAGATGGTACAACAGGTTTGAATATGCTTCCTCAAGCAAGGGAGTTCAATGAGGTAGTACTTTTCTTTCTTTGCTTTCTACATTGAAATAGCTACAGAACATTCTTATATAGTAATTTCAAAGAAAGCAGAACTTGTGATGTTTTCTCCTATATATATATATATATATATATATATATTGCAAATGGTAAAATTATTTTTACCAAAATTTCACTGGCAGGTCGTGGGAATAACGGGTCTGATTTTGACAAAGCTAGATGGTTCCGCCAGGGGTGGATGTGTGGTATACTTACAATTTTCTGTTAATTTTTTTCCAGTTCTTTGTTTGTTTTACTGTTTATGTTCCCAGAAAATATGTAGTATAGAACAGAAATCTGGAAACAACCCTGTTCTGTTCCGAGAATTTTGTTCTGAAAATTTGGGATAAGAACATGAACATAATCTTTTTTGTGCCCAATATTTCTGTTTAATCCTAGTTTTCTGAGAACAGAAACACGAAACAAATGGGGCCTTATTTTTTGTGATCAATCTGTGTTTTACAGGTTAGTGTAGTGGATGAACTTAGCATTCCTGTAAAGTTTGTGGGTGTTGGTGAAGGTGTAGAAGACCTTCAACCCTTTGATGCAGAGGCATTTGTTAATGCAATATTTCCATGAGACGTGATTTCGGTTAGTAGCTTCATCTCTGTTTATTTGTTTCTTCAGGTGTAGTTTGGTTCCCTGATTTTAGGGGGAAAAAAAGAAGGGGTTTTGTTATGTTTCCTGATTCCGGCGACGGTAAACAGTCACATGCAATCCACCTCACTTTTTTAACCTCTGTTTTCAATAGGCTTTATGGACAATGCTTGTTTCCTCCTTTCCTCATATTCTCCTTCTGGCCCAAATACTAAGGTCCCGTTTGGTAACGCAATGAAGCAATTAAAATGGAATGAATGCATTAAGTACTTATTAAATTAAGTGCGTTTGATAATAAAACTAAAAAGAATCACTTAAATTATAAGCTTCACTTACAAATTATTCAAAATTTTAAGTGATATGTAATTCACTTAATTTTTTAGTACTTATCGCTTAATACCATAAACTATCTAATTGACACAACCAGTATTTTACATCAATACAGTAAAATCTCCAAAAAAAAATTACATACAAAAATTTATAGATAGAAAAAATAGAGAGAGAATATTTTACAAAAATTTGTACAAACTTATTTTGTTTTTGAAGTTAAAAGTATTTAAAAAATGAGCACTTAAAAAATTCAACACTTGTTTTGAAAATTTTCAGCACTTAAAATTTATGCGTTGTCAAACGGACTCTAAGAAATAATCATATTATTTATATGTATGTATGTGTATATATATATATATATAGTTGGGTGTACCCTTAAAAAAATAGTTGCGGCGTACGACAATTGACCATTTGTCATCCAAAATTGTAATGAAGTTATTGATCTGGACAGAAGTAGGATGATTACGGAACTTCGGGGTATTGTGCGTTCAAATTGCGACTCCAGGGGCCAAAGTGAAATAATATTAAACTTCAGGGGTGTAAAGTGTCAAACCCCAATTAAAATAAGTTTATGCATTAATTGTTTGTTCTTTGCAATCACAAAATAAAATATCAGGTTCCTCTCGGGAGATGATTTATACTAAATGTACCAATATCAATTAAAATTGGGTAAATTGCCTTTTACCCCCTCCCCTCTACTTTACCTAATTATCATTTTACTCCCTCTATTTCAAAAAATTACACTTTACCTGCTTCTACTTTTGAACAAAGCGAGAAATAATTTTTTTTTCCTTTTACGTTAACGAAATATGCTTAAAAATGTATGGAGTTAAATTTTCCATTCAAATTTTGGATGAAATAGATGAAATTTCCCTTATTATAATTTTTATTTAATTTTTTAATTATAAATTTTAAAATATATATATATAAACTGTATATGAATATCGATATAAAGAAGAACCACTTCTAATCTGCAACTCTTTTGCCAAAGCGCTTATGCTACGGTGCTTTCTTATTATAGATGCACCGCTCTTCTCAGGCTTTCTTCATAGCTGCTACTGGCGACAGAAAAAGCTTCTTCCCCATGACGAGGGCTCAAATCAGTTTTGGAATCGCTTTTGTGATCTTGTGTTCCGGATGAGGTAGCTTGATTTTCAATTGATATAGGGCTAATGGATTCCTTGTACTTGTTCATAGAGCAATTCCAATGATTTTTATTGCGTTATCAGTCTTGTTCAGTTAAAAAAATAGGGACAGCTGGTGGGAGATTCTAACATTGACACCAAATTAATAAAAGGTCTAAAAGCAAATAACTACTTTGGCCGTCGAATTTTGCCTACTGCCGGTTGCCGAAACTCTGGTCACCGATTGTTAGAATTATTTTTAGTTACATTCAACTATGTTTTTTTTAATATTTTTTTAGTAGTTGCAATTTTTCAGTCACATACAAATAATTTTTCGATTGACGGTCATAAAAAAATTATGTGAATATAACTAATAATATATTAAAATATAACTAAAAATATGTTGATAATATATTAAAATGTAACTAAAAAACATTAAAAAATTGCAACTGAAAAATAGATTAAACAATAGTTATATGTAATTAAATAGTATGTACCTATAAAATACACTAAAAAAATATTTATATTTGACTAAAAAATTTTAGACAGTCAGTGATCGGACTTTGGCGACCAAATTCCTGAGGTCCAATAAAAGGCATCGGCGGGTGGTGACGAGAGGTGGCATTGGTGGTAGACGGTGTAAATCTTAATTGGAAGTATTTAGGACTATTGGCCAATTATTCCCAATATATATATATGCTAAGACAAGGAGAGAGAATTTATTTATATAGTATTGTATATTTTTTTTAATAAAAAATTTGAAACAATTTAGTTTTTAATTTTGCCTTAAAGTATGGGGTGGGGGTCCATATGGACCTTGAATTTTTCATATTGCACATTTGATTATTAAGTTTTATATTTGTTTTAATCTTACAAAATTGAAAACGTTGATGATATTGAACAAAAAAATGATTGTACTCAACATGACGCCTTCTAATGGACATATTTTTGGTATTTCATCGCTCTATTAAATCCAAGATGTTTTTCCGTGACTATGAATTATGTTTTCCTCTTACATTTTTCAAACGAATCTTTAAGGAAAAAATTAAGGAAAAATGTGTTAGATTTAGTAGATTGATGAAATGAAAATAATATTTTTATTAGAAAGTCACTTGTTAAGTATAATTCGTTTTCTATCCAATATTATTAACAACATTTTTAATTTCGCGGGATTGAAACAAATGTAAAATTTGAAAAACCAAATGTGCAATTTATCAAACTTTAGGATCCACTTAAACATCCACCCCCAATAATATAATTTCTCTTAAATAAATATTATTTTTCCCAAAAAAAATTATTATATGACAAAACTTCTATTTTTTAATCTAATTTTGGGGATTAATTTTTTTTAATCCTTATCAATTTATTTTTAAGTTTTTACCATTGTTTGAATTGATGTTAATATGATATAAATGACAAATTTAAAAATAATTAAAAATTAAAATGCATAAATATTTTTTTTTTACTTTATCTTTTTACTAACACTCCTATTTTAAAAAATAAAATATTTTTTGTTTCTAAAACTTTTTATATTTTTTTTATCCTCACCCCCTTCTTCCTCTCTCTCTCTCTCTATGAAGAAGGAGAGGAGGAAGAAGAAGAGGGTGGCGATGGGGTGCCGAGTGCGAGGATGACTGATTGGGGTTTACAATTATTCTTAAAAAGTTTAAAGGGTAAAAAAGTATTTTTTTTTTTAAGGATCGGGGTGTTGGAAAAAAAAAAAGGGCATTTGTCTTTTTGCACAGAAAAAATCAAAGATATTGATTGGTATTTGGCAATTAATAGAAGAGATTTGTGATTTTTATAACAAATATTTTCAAAAAATAAAATTAAATTAAAGTTAAGGGATAATTTTGTCTATTTCATCAAAAAATTGAATGATTTTTTTAATTATATTTATATTAAAGCATATTCGTTAATTTAATTTTTCAATTTGTTTAAAGTAGAAGTAGGTCAAGTGTAAGTTTTTAAATTGAAAGAAGCAAAAGTGATAATTAGGCAAAATAGAGGAAATAAAAAACAATTTACCCCTAAATTCCTTAAAATTTCACATAAATATCCCAAATTATTAAAAAAAAATTAGCCCCTTCAACCGATTTTATGTATCTGTCCCTGAATTGTTTTTTCGTAGTGAGCTCTATATATATTTGGCCTAAAAGGAAAAAACTCTATATAAAAGTTTTTTTTTCGTCTAACTTATATTTGAAGGGCGATCTTTATCCTCAACACAATTTTTTCTTTTCATCCCTTTCAAATTTTGATCTTCCTTGACGTTTTATTTTTGTTTTCTATAATTATAACTCGTTAAAATACTAATGTGAACTCTAGTTACACCGACCTAAAATATTACGTAGATTTTGGGTTTAGAAATTTGGGTTTGGTCCATCATATTCTCAAATCGGTATAGTTCAATCCTTGTGTTTCACGGTTTACCATAGTGACAGTGTTGATTTTTATCCCATAGTTATTTATTCGGGGTTAAATTTGCATAATTTAAAATTAATTTCACGTACAAAATCTAAATATATATACAAAAAGTGATTTTCACAAACAACTCTTTGAACAACTTATCCAAATACTTATTGCATTTCAATCAACACTTTTAGAATGATTTCTCGAAACAACTCACCCAAATACTTATTGCATTTCAATCAACATTTTTAGAATGATTTTTAGATAGAGTACGTTTGGCCAAAAGGTACAGTTTCATCAGATCAAAACTTAATTACCATTGAATTAACAACTTCCTTTTTTTTTTCTTTTCTTTTTTTTGTTTTTGTACAAATAATTGGGGGAGAGATTTTTGAACACTCGACTTCCCACAAGGCTGGAAGGAACACTAGATAACCGCTACGCCAGTTAGTTTTTTTTATCACGAACCATAAGTCTAACTAATTAATAATAAACACATTACAGGGTGAATTTCTATTTTTTTTTTTTCGTTAGAAATTTTATTTTATATAATCATAAGGTTAATTATTTTTACCCTCTTGTACATTGATCTTATTTCATTTTTCCCTATCTATTTAGAAGAAATCTACATTTTACCCCCTTCCACTTGTTAAATTGAAAAACTAATTTATTTATTTTTTCGTTTAGTTTAACCGAATATGAAAAAAATGGATGAAATTATTTTTCAATCCAAACTTTACATTAAATAGAAAAAATATTATCCTTTATTTTGATTTTATTAAAAAGGGAAAAAAATAGTTATGGAGATAGAAAGAGGGCTAAAGCAAAAAATATTAGTTTTTCTTATTTATTGTAAATATTAAATTTAAATTAAAAATAAGAATATTAGTTAATTCTTATATTTGTATGAATAAAATGCGAGTCTTTTTAGTCAAGAGTACAAGAGAATGATATGTAAAATTTTATATTATATGGGTTAAAATGAAATAAAACCAAAGTACAAGGGAGTGAGAGCAATTAACCCTAAAATAAATAATACCTGGGTAAATTGCCTCTTACCCCCTCTATTTTGTCTAACTAACACTATATCATGTTTTTAATTTAAAAATTTACACTTTACCTGCTAAAAAAGTGATAAATTAATTTTTTTCAGTTTAAATTAATAAAATATTCTAAAAAATGAAATGAATTAAATTTTTCTATCTAATTTTTGGATAAATTAGACAAAATTATCCCTTATTTTAATTTTAATTTATATATATTTTTTTAACTATGATAAATAATATTAAATCAAATTTAAAATAAATAGACAATTATGTCTATTTCATCCAAAAATTAGATAAATAATTTATTTTTTTCTATTTTTAAGCATATACTGTTAATTTAAACGGGAAAAAATTAATTTCTTACTCTATTAAAAAGTAGAAACAAATAAAATATAATTTTTTGAAATAAAGGAAAATAAAGTGGTAATTAAAAGCGAAAAAGACAATTTACCCAAAAATATTATTATTATATTTTCTAAAAAGGTGGAAAACCTTTGACCCACCTATTGAACAAAGATGTCAACGAACCGCGGGTTTCTCTCTTATGTAGCAAACCCGGTTCGACTGCCATCAGACCGGCTTCAAGTCACTATATAAAGTCCGTCTCCCATTTTCAACCTTTCACCATCGAATTCCGGTGGCAGGTCCGATCAACTCTCTCTCTCTCTCTCTCTCTCTCTCTCTCTCTCTCTCTACCAGTTTGTCGATCCAGAGATGGCGGAAGGAACGCTTCAAGTTCTTCTCGTGAGCGCCAAAGGCCTCGAGAACACCGATTTCCTCTGTATGTTATGATCGCTCTCTCCGATCTATTTCTCGTTTAATTCTCCGACGTAGATTTTTTTTCCCTAGGCTATATGCTGAAGAGATAAATATGATAATGATATAGGTATGATATAGATCAGTTTTTTCTATTATTCTGTAGAATTTGATGAATCAAACGATTTATTCTGGATCTTGATCAGAATGTAATACTAATTTCTACAAGTTCTTTTAATCGAGATCCAAATTGATAACCGTATTGTAATAAGAAATCCATAATAGAGTCTCCCACCAGAATATGAATTGAATTCGAATATGAATATTCAATAGAATCTTTTTTTTATTCATTTCAGATTTGACAATTAGAGCTCATGTCACCAAAGAAAATTCCATTTTTTTGACTTTGATTCTGAGCAACCTACGACTTGTTTCCTACAAATAATTGATACTCTATTTGATTCAATTTTGAGTCATAGTCGTGGAATTCCAATAACTTGCTCAAAACATTTTTTAAATCACCATGCTCTACGACTAGATCGAATAAGCGTTAAAGATAGTTTTCTCTAAATTTATGATGAAAAAGGAGAATGGACAGTGTAGTTCGAAATTTAAACAGTTTGTCCACAATGGACTTGAAAAGGAGGGGGAGAGAGGACGAGGATTCTCTATTCGGGAAAAAGAAGAAGAAAAACAATTCATCTTATTATTTTGTTCTTGATGTTGTTATTTGAAATGATTTATTTAATATTTGGGAATATATGATCTGTTTTGATGTGGTTGTGTGTTTTTGTGCAGCTAACATGGACCCTTATGCAATTATCACTTGCCGAACTCAGGAGAAAAAGAGCAGTGTTGCATCAGGTGCATTTCCCTTCAAATTATGTTCTTTACATAAATAGTATGGATATATTATATATACATAAGATGTATGTTTGAATAAACATACCTTTGGATTGCCGTCTAGGATGGACAATGGGTCGGTTTCAATAGAAACAAAAACCGTTAGGAAAATATCAAACCTTAAACTTCCGGTTTTTTAAAACTAAGTTTTTAAGCGGAACCGTTTAGTTTTTTATATAAAACTAATGCCAAACCCGCAAAACCACAAACCCATTACGTTTTTCTTATATATATAAATTTTTTTTCTATTCTATTACTATGCAAGTTCGTAAAATAAAATAAAATAAAATGAAAACCATAACTAAAATATAATATAAAATCCAAACAAAACGAAAAGAAACTATCAAATCTAATTGTTAAAATAAACCTAATGAATGATAATATGTAGATAGTTATGTATATGCACACTATAGGTAAAATTATAAATAAATGAAAAAATATGGGTAATATATATATGTGTGTATAAAAAAAATAGATCTAAAACAACGATTACGCGGTTTAGTTTCGCGATTCAGTTGCATGGTTACTATCCCAAAACTAAAACCACTTCGGTTTTCAATTCCGAAACCACAACCGAAACTGAAACCATTTTACCATGGTCAAACCTGAACTATTTGGTTCGGTTTGGTTAGGTTGCTTATCAGTTCGGATTCAGTTGCCATCCCTACACCTCACTCTACCTGTGTCTTGAGAATTATGGAAATAAAGCTAAAAAATGATCATGATGCAACAATACATTTGCTGCATAAATTTGTTTTTTAGATAAGCAATGGTTATTCTTTTTGACATAGAATTTGTAATTGTAATTTTTTTTTTTTTTTTTTTTTTGTAGGTAAAGGATGTAGCCCAGAATGGAATGAGACATTTGAATTCACCATCTCGGGCGGTGTTTCGGAACTGACAATTAAAATAATGGATAGTGATAACCTCACAGATGATGATTTTGTTGGAGAAGCAACGTGAGTGATCTTTTCTTGCTTAATAATTATTATATTAAGGTACAAGTTCGTATTAATCATTAGAGTTCCTTTAAGTAAGATCTGATAAATTCATACAATGATAGATTTAAATTTCACAGGTTGCAAATTTCTTGTTTGGATATATTTTAGAGAAACTTGACCAATCGTAATGCTTAGATAGAGAGAAGCACAGGGGGAGGGAAGGGGGATAGACACAGGATCATGAAGGATCCGTTTGGTTACTGTTTCCATTCCCTAATTTCTGTTTCCACTCCCAAAATTTTAGGAGTATTTCTTGAATTCCTTTAAAATATGAGAAACAAAACAAAATGATTCCTATTCACTCCCATAAAACTATTCCCACCACCGTTACGTCGGCTAAGAAATATGTATATTTATTGTCATACATTTAAAGAAAAAAAAAAAGAACAAATGTCGCAACCAAATGTGTTGCTTTGGTTTTGTTCTCATAAATTAAAAGAAACAATTTCGAGATATTTGTTGTTACCAAATATGTTTCTATTCTCGGAATACTCAAGAACGGAATAAAATTAACATCCCAGTTTATTGGAAGTCGAAAAAAAAAAAACAAAAAAAAAAAACTAACCCAACGCATCCGAAGTTTCCTATCTAGAGAATTTTAGAAAGAAGATCTTTGTTGGGAATTTTAGTGAAAGAAATTGCAGGGTCTTTGAATAATTTCTCCATTTACAAGTTCAAAATCCAATTCAAATAAAATATATAGAATATATAAAAATTAATGCAATAGTATGTCTTAAATTTGTATTGCTTTGGGTACATACGAAAAATTAGATACATCAAACGTGAAATCGAGACGGTTAAAAGTTGTAAATTTTTATGTGGTTATGTTGGATTAGGTAGATTAAGGCCAAATTTAATAACTAAAATAAGTGTCGAAAACTGAACAAATTAAGTATTTATTTAATTGAGTTTGTTTATAATTTTAATTAATATTATTTAATTAACTAAGTGCCTACTTAAAATTTTAATTTTGTGGGCATAAAATTTTCAGTCAATTTGGGTATTACTTTTTTTTTTTCTACTTAATGGGCTTAGACTTTTTTCATTTTATTTTTTCGTTGTTGAGACCGTTTTACCCTCACAACCCTAATTGCCTTCTCATTTTCATTTTGCCCTCATTGTTTCAGATTTCACCTTTAACAAATCTTGATTTTATTAAAAAAATAATATTTTTTATTTTCAAATCTCACCTTTTCATTTGAATTTGAATATTTTTTTCTCGTATTATCTTGATTTTGTAAAAATTCAAATTTAAGGATAGTAATGTTCATTAAATAATTTTTAGTCTTCAAATTTTGTACTTATCAAACAGATAAAAATAAATCAACACTTAAAATTTTAATTTTATCAAACAAGCTTCTGAAATTTTCAACGTTTAAAATTCTAACACTTAAAATTCAAGCGTTTATCAAACATGGCTTAAATTGCATGAAAGAATAGTTGAACCTGTTAAATGTGGTAAAATTAGATTGTGGTAAACCGTATAAAGAACACGAGGTGTGTTCATTATGGCGATAAACAAAACCACACACCGATATGAAATCCGATCTTTGTGTGTGTGGTGGAGGTGCTGAGGGCCCGAAACAGAGGATACCCAGAGCAATTGAGAAACACTAGAGCTGGTAGCAGCCCTACGGGGTTCCATTTTCGTGATCTAGCGTAGGCAATATGAAGCGAAGGACTACACTGCTTTAAATACAAAGTGAAAATAGGAGTCCAGACTTCTTCACCAATCGCAGCACTTGCCTCGAAAACAGAAATGCGTCTCTGGCATATAAAAAACTAGTCTAGTTTTTTTGGATCAATGTTTTTTTTTTTTTTTTTTTTGGTTGTCTAAATGTAGTTTTGATACACATTGCAGCATCCCGCTAGAATGCTTGTTTGCCGAAGGATCCATTCCTCCAACTTCATACAATGTTGTGAAGGATCAAGAATATCGTGGAGAGATCAGACTCGGCCTCACTTTCTCTCCTAAGGTACTCCTCCTCCACCGCAAAATTTGTTCAATCAACTTGATAGTTACATTCCACTTTTTTCAACATGCCGACTTTTTAGTTTTTAAAAATTCAAACTTTTACCTAGGGGTGTACAGAAAATCGACCAAACCGACCCAAAAAAAATGAACTCCCCCTTAAAGAACCGGCCGGTACGGTTCAGTCATGAGGAAAAACTGTCCTCATGCCTAGAGAGTGGTTCGGTTGAATTCCAAACATTTCATGAAAGTTCCCTCGATCTATATAAATCTTCAGTAAATCGATATAATAAATTAGGCTTTTTTTTTTTTTTTTTTCTTAATTCTTTTTTCGTCAAGGTGAGGTTAAATTATAAAAGTTTTGAAGGAAACAATTTCCGCCCAAAAATTTCACACCCCCAATTCTAAGATGGTTAAATCTATTAATAAATCAGGACACAAAGGCATTTGAACGGTCCAAATTTAATTTCAGAAGATGAATGCTTGAGATTGAACTTGTGCAACTTCTAAACCTACTAATTTCAAACATTTCTACACCACTTAACCTACTAACTTCCCGCTTTAAAATTTCACATTTCCAACTATACTTTGTACCCTGTTTTATTATTTTTTTACTTGTCAGTTTAAAAATCGATATAGTGCCCTTAGGCACTGGGGATTCTCTTGCTAAATTATATTTTGTTTAATTAATTATTTTTAAAACAATTATTTACTGACTTTTTACACTTGCAAATTAACACATGTAAAAATCTAATTTTGTGCTTCCAAACGCTGCCTTAGGACAATTCCTCGACTTGTTTTTAACACTTCGGATGCATAATTAGCATTCATCGTGATCTTGCCTTTGAAGATTATATTTAACATCAACATTTATATATACGTTTACGCTTACAATACCGGGATAAAGCGTATATTTTGTTTGCAGATAAACTCGGGTGGAGAATTTTATGGACAGGAGGAGAATGTTGGGGGATGGCAAGAATCATCGAGAGATTATTGATCGGCTATTGGCTGAGCTTGTGGTAATTTAAAGTCGCGTTTGGTTATTGTTTTTTTTTTTTTCCAAAAAAAAAGAAGATGTTTTTGTTCTGCTCGATTTTTTAAACAAAATTCTGGGAACAGAATTAAAAACATTTCTTTCCTTTTTTCCCCCCAAATTCGTTGTATGTCTCGCGTTCACATCATTATATATATATATGTGGACTTGTTTATTGGTATACAACATGAAGGTGAATGTATTTTTATGTGCATTAAGAACTTGTTTATATATATATATACACAAAATAGATTATTGGATAAACTCGGTAACTCGTTGTACTGGAAGCATATTGGGTTCCAAAATTTGGGACTCATAATAATTTTTATTTTTTATTTTTTTAAAAAAAAGTCTTTTAATTGATGTTTTGAATTAATCTCAAGGAAATAAATTATTAAAAAATTAAAATGAGTTGATGAAATAGTTAGGTGGAAAAATTCTAGTTTAAAAATTTGACACCTCCGAATTATATTTTATACCCTTTAATTTTTTATTGTTTATTTATTTTTAACACTTACAAATTTCAAAATTAGAATTATTTCTTTGGACGATCGGATAGTATTTTTCAACACGAAAAATACCTAATATTAACTGAAATTTATTCTTAATTTATTAGTGTACCGTGAAAACAAAATTTATTTTGGGTTTATGCTGAGATTATCAAATTTTATTGTGGATGTATTAAGAATCAGTTTTGAGAGAATCACACTTCAATCCAACTTTACTTTACCACCAAAAAATAATTAAAAGACTCAAATACCCCTTCTTAAAATTAGGATATTTTTTTTGTCATAACCACCAAATTTGCAATTCACTTCATCCAATCCATTCGGTACCCAATAATTCTGTTAAAAGTCCAAAGTGACTATACATTGTAAAAATTACTATAATTTTTTATTCATCCAATCCATTCGGTACTCAATAATTCTGTTAAAAGTCCAAAGTAACTATATTGTAAAAATTACTATAATTTTTTACATAAAAAATTACGGTAATTTTTATTTTGTACAATACTCTCTCATCTGCTAAGCCCCCCAACCCACCCCCAACCGATTGGTATCCCCAATGCCGGGTCGGAGAGCTTCCGGTTGGTTACGGAGAACAAGATCAAAAGAGGAGAAGAGGGTTACGATTGTAAGAGTTCAAAGAAGCTTCCGAACCACGGCGACGAAGAAACGGCGGCGACGAAAAAAATCACCAATGGCGATCGGTACCTCTTGATTCAACGATCGGTGGCCGTCCATCGGTGAGATCCGTGCACGGATCTACCGGTCTTGCTCGGATTTGCAAATCCGAGCAAAGATCATTTTTTTTTTATATATGCGTGATGCGTGGTGGTGGTGGTGGTGGTGGTGGTGGTGGTGGTTTGGCGCGGTTGTGTTGGTGTGGCGTGGATGATTGGAGTGGCCGGCGTGGTGGATAGTGGTCGGCATGGGGGTGCGGCGCGGATGTTTGGAATGGAGTGGTGGCTGGTGGCTGGCATGATTGTATGGTTGGGTTGGGGGTGGCCAGCGTGGTGGATGGTGGCCGGCCGGTGTGGGGGTGGTTGGTACCCAGAAGAGAGAGAGAAGAGAGATGATGAATAGTAGATATCTTAAAATACACCTTGACCCATTAAGTTTTACAAATTTTGCAAATAGATTCCATTCAATTAATTAAAACAAAATGACGACATTGCCCTTAATTTCAAAGTGAACTGACATAATTACCCCTAATTGTAACCGTTCCATTTAAGTCTATGACTACAGGGGAGTAAGTGCCAAAAAAAATTACAGGGGGACAAGTACAAATTGGCCAAACTACAAGAATGATTAAGTGCTATTAACCCTCAATTCTAATATGCTAAATTACACTTTGTGCCATAAAATTTATACTTAATAATATTTTTGTACTATTAACTTTAAATTATATTATCATGTTGTAACCTAATAATTACAAAATGTGTTTTAGAGGCCTACATGTCCAAGTCCAACAAAAAATTCATCAAAAATTTAAAAAATTAGCCAAATATTAAAAAGAAAAAGGGTCTCAAAATAAATAACTATTTTATTTTTAGTAATTAGTTCCATCCTTTATGAAAATACTAATGTTACAATTAGGGTTGTGTCATCAATGGTCGTCCCACCCCCATCGATCACTGGATTCTTGCCACTGCTGGTCATTGAAACTCCCGATCACCGGTCGTCCGAATTATTTTTAGTTACATTCAACTACTTTTTAGTAATATTTTTTAATATGTATTTTAGTTACAATTTTTTAGTCACATTCAACTAATTTTTGGTTGCTAATGTTCAAAAAATTACGTGATTGTAACGAAAAATATATTAAAATGTAATTGAAAATACACTTAAAAAATGTAACTAGAAAACAATTATTAAAAAAATAGTTACATGTAACTGTAAAATATATTAAAAAAAAAATTGTTATATGTAACTAAAACAACTTGCGGTAGCCGGTGACTGAACTTTGACGATCGAAGTCTTGTCGTCCGACAGCGTGCGACGGCAGGTGGCGACAGAGGGTGCACGGTGCAAATCTTAATTAGAAGCATTTTATTGAAAATATAAGAGAGCATTGACTATGTGACTAAAACACAAGTCAAAACGATTTATAATCAAGTTAAAATTAAAATAGGATAAATTATATATTAGGCTCTCTATTTGGAATTATTGCCAATTATCCCCCAAAAAAATAAATCTAGTTTAGGTGAGATTTTGGCCAAATTTTCCAGTTGAATCTAGACACTATTTGGTCAAAACTCTATTTAAAAGTTTGAGATATAAAAGGAATTGAGAACAAACTTAAAGGGTGCAATGTGCAATTTAACATGCTTTTCATTTGTCTTATTTTTCACTCCTTGTGTATATCTTGCCGCCTTAAAATTGCTCTCTTGATTATAAAATACACTTTTTATAAATGGGGTCAATTACTTGAATCTTTAAGTTTGGGTTATTTATAAATTAGTCCTTAATGTTACATTTTTAATCAAAGTCCTTTATTTTTTTAAATTGTATATATTGGTCCCTAAAGTATAGTGGGGGTGTCTCTTTGAACCTTGAAGTTTGCCAAATTGTGGAACTGATCTCTCAAGTTCCACATTTGTTTTAATTTCACAAAATTAAAAATGATGTTAATGATTTTGGAAGAAAAATGAGTTGTTCTCAACATGTGATCTTGTAATGAGGTTATTTTTGTTATATCTTAACTCAATTAAAGTTACAACGTTTTCCCCTAACTATTGGACTTTTATCTAATTCTTTAAAAGAATCGTTGTAAGGAAAAAAATTAGGACAAAAAGGCTTTAGATTTAGTAGAGTGATGAAATGACAAAACTATCCCTATTATAAAGGCTATATGCTAAGCACAATCAATTTCTCATCCAAAATCATTAATAATGTCACTACAAGAAAAAGTAGTATTAGTGATAAATTTTAGCAACGAAAATAAAATTCGTCGCAGAAGGGTAGTATTGGCGAGAAAATTTATTTTTTTGCTAAAATTTAATGACTATTGGCCACGATACAAAAAATTCATCACAAAAAGTTAGTTTTAGTAAGGAAATCTAAAATTCGTCATTAAATTAGTCACAAATATTTTACCGCCATTTAACTTTATTTTAGCAATAAACAATTAATTATTAGCAACAATTATTTTTTCTGGCTAAAAGATTTCCACCAAATAATTCCTCACTAATTATCAAGATTTCCACCATTCCCATTCACGCCCAATTCAGATTCCCTCGCCAATGCCTCTACCGTCTGCTTTCCTTCTTCACTGCTCAGGATCTGCTTCTTTCCTTGTTCGCTGCTCACGATATTGGAAGAATGAAAAATCTTGGCGCCAAGAATTGCCGCTCTGGTTTTCTTGTTCACTCATCTCTTTTCTTTATTCGAGTATGGTATCTCTCCTCCTCTTTAATCTCCAAAAACCTAATTCTCCGGTTCACTCGTGCAATCGGTGTTCTCGCTGCACTCCACCTGCTCCATCGCTCCAACCCTAGTTCTCCTCTTGAAGGTTGTCCAACCAGTTCTCTCTCTATCTCAATTAGAACAGGTACGCACGTTCTCTTCAATTAGAATGGGATTTTTCATTCTTTGTCATTCTGTACCCTAAATTAAAGAAATTAGAATGAACACAGTAGTATTTGTGTTTATAAATTAAAGAAATTAAAGAGATTAACACTACAGATATGTTCTTGTTTGTTTTTTTAGGGCTTTAATTGAGATTGATTTCGAGGCTCTCAGCATATCCATCTTCTGAAGGTCTGTTTAATCTGATTCCATGTCTTCTGTATGATTGAATTTTGTTAATAAGTTTTTCAAATTCAGTTTCTCTTGCATGTTCATTTGGGTTCAAAAGATTGTGATGATAAGGTTGATCTCTTTAAGTGTTTTGGTTAATAATATTGTTTACAGATTTGGATCTGTTTTTCTCATGATCGATTTTAATTGTTTTTGAACGGATTGAGATGATACTTTGGAATCTATATATTTCCAGCTCGTGCCAATTATTTCCAGCTCGTATATGTATATGTTTAGGAACCATGCATATGTATCTGAATCGATTTTTTGTTTTTCCAGCTCATGCCAATTATTTCGTTTTTCCAGTACTGTTTTTCTTCAGCTTTAGACTGTTATTTTTTTTTCCAGCTCCTGCCCTGTTTAATTGTTTATTTCAGTCACTGCCCTGTTTATATTTTTATTTACAGATGATTAATTATTTAATTGTTTAATTCTTAACTATTTAATTGTTAAATCCTGCATACATGAATAATAACACACACATGTAATGGGGTTGGGTGTCTAAAATGTCCAAACAAGGTCCGATTGGCGCGAAACTTGAGGGTTAGCATCGCCCCGGTTATTAAGACTTGTAGAAAGAAACGGCATCGAATTTGGATAAGTGGTTTAGGATTTATGTGCAAATATAGAATTTGAACACTTAAATAAGTTAAAATGGGGTCGGGTGTCCAAAATGTTCAAATACGGTTTGATTGGTGTGCAACTCGAGGGTTAGCGTTGCCACGGCCATTAAGACTTGTAGGAAGAAACCAAATCGAATTTGGATAAACGGTTTAGGATTTATATGCAAATATAGAATTTAAACACTTAAATAAGTTAAAATGGGGTCGGGTGTCCATAATGTCCAAACGGAGTCCGATTGGTGCATAACTCGAGGGTTAGTGTCGCCACGTCCATTAAGACTTGTATGAAGAAACCGAATCGAATTTGGATAAGCGGTTTAGGATTTATGTGCATATATAGAATTTTGAACGCTTCAAAGAAGTTAAAATAGGGTCAGGTGTCCGAAATGCCCAAACGGGGTCCGATTGGCGCGAAACTTGAAGGTTAGTGTTACCACGGCCATAGAAAATTTTCCGCATTTGCTAATGATCATCGAAATGTGAGATTGAGTTTGGCTACGGATGGGTTCAATCCATTTGGGAACATGAGTAATTCTTATAGTATGTGGCATGTCCTGCTCATCCCTTATAATTTGCCACCATGGAAGTGCATGAAAGAGCCAAATATTTTGATGTCATTGTTAATTCTAGGACCAAAAGCTCCAGGAAAAGATATTGATGTCTATATGCAACCGTTAGTTGATGAATTGAAAGATTTATGGTCGAATGGGGTGTACACCTACGATGCCTATATTTCAAGTCATTTCACCCTACATGCTGCACTTCTTTGGACTATAAATGACTTTCCTGCTTATGCCAATATGTCTGGGTGGAGCACATATGGGTTTAAGGCATGCCCTACATGCAACGATGAAGCTCCTTAAAAAAGGATATGTTCCAAAACATGATATATGAGACATCGTCGTTTTTTTCCAGCAAATCATGCTTGGCGTAATAGTAAGAAATTTAACGGACTGTCAGAGCTTGATCCAAGACCTAAATAAATGTCTGGGCATGATGTATTACAACAACTTTTGGATTTATCGGGGACTTTCACACGAGGAAAACATCCAACCAACAAGAAGAGAAAGCGTCAGGAAAATGAAAGTAACTGGACAAAGAAGAGTATTTTATTTGAACTACCTTATTGGGTAGAGCACCAAATGAGACATTGTCTTGATGTCATGCATATCGAGAAGAATATATGTAATAATGTTGTTGGGACTTTACTCAGTATAGAAGGAAAGAATAAAGACACAATAAAAGCACGGATGGATTTAGCTGACAGGGGAATAAGAACTGAGTTACACCTAAAAAAGCACGGTGATTCGTATGTGAAGCCTCCCGCATGTTACACTTTGTCTAAGAGTGAGAGACAGGGATTTTGTGAATTTTTGAAGTATGTTCAATACCCAGACGGTTATGCAACGCATATCTCACGATGTGTAAGCATTGCTGATGGTAAAGTGTTGGGTTTAAAGAGTCACGATTGTCATGTATTGTTGCAACGTCTTGTTCCTGTTGGAATACGAGGTTACTTAGACAAAGAAGTATGCACAACACTATTTGAGTTGGGAGAATTTTTTCGGCAATTGTGTTCAAAGACGCTGCGACTTCAGGTGATAGAGCAATTGGAAAAAGACATTGTTCTCATCCTTTGTAAATTGGAGATGATATTTATTCCTGCATTCTTCGATGTGATGGTGCACTTAGCTATCCACCTTCCTGCTGAGGCAAAACTCGGGGGACCTGTACATTATCAATGGATGTATCCAATTGAGAGATATCTCAAAACTCTGAAAGGCTTCGTTACCAACAAAGCACGTCTTGAAGAATCGATAGCTGAAGCCTATATCGCTAAAGAAAGTTTGACGTTCTGTTCAATGTATTTGAAAGGAATCGAAACCAGATTTAATCGGGATGAACGGAATGATGATGGTGGTAACCAAGAAAGTAATATAAGGTTATCAATTTTTTCACAAAAGGTGCGTCCTTTCGGACATGCACGTGTATGTATTGAATTGGGAACAAATTTCGAACTCGTGCAGTGGTATGTCTTGAATAACTGCGAGGAGGTGAAACCATATATTGAGTAAGTTGCAATTCATTTGTTAATATCTACTAGCAACAATTTTTTTTTTTTTAATTCTTTATGTAATATAAATATTTTTTTCATAGTTAGCATGAATATGAATTGATGTTGGAAAGTGAAGAAAACATTTATCAGAGGCAACAACAATATTTCCCTTCGTGGTTCAAAGCACATGTAAGTATCAAAGTTCATGTTTAACTAAAAATTACGATACAGTGATATAACTAATTAAAATTATGGTATTTGTATTGTTTATCATTTAGATGAGAAAGTTGAACAACAAGGGATCTCCTGAAGCCACAGATGAATTGTACGCCTTAGCCAACGGCCCTGACAAGAGAGTTAGGTTGTACTTAGCCTGCATAGTCAATGGTGTACGATTCCATACAAAGGACCGTGATGATCGTCGCACTAGTCAAAATTGTGGATTGATGGTTGAAGGGGATCATGCTGGAAAAGCTATTGACTTCTATGGTGTTGTGAAACAAATTATTGTGTTAAGTTACATATATTATCATTTAGTTGTGATGTTCAATTGTGATTGGTTTGACCTTAGCAACAAGAAGACATTCCAAAAGGATTTACATTACTCCAGTGTCAATGTCACTAAAACGTGGTATAAGAATGACTCTTTCATACTAGTAGACCAAGCACAACAAGTTTTTTACATGAATGACACGAGACTAGGGAGAAATTGGGAACTTGTACAACATATACATCATCGACATTTGTGGGATGTGCCGGAGATTGAAGAAGATGACCAAGATGATATTGAGAAACTTGATGCTTATCAGGAGAACGATATAACTGAGATTTTATCGATAATTGAGGATGAAGTACACGATTTGAACAGGTCTGATATTGAAGCTGATGAAATTGATCCCAGCTCTATTGCTAAACAATCCCTACCTAGACATACGGACAGTGACAACGAAGTAGATGATACACTAGTTGAGTATTGGGACGATGAAGAAAGCTCAGAAGACAGATTCGGATAGCATGAAATAGATAGTTGGGGTGTTTGGTTACTCTTGAAATTAGTGAGGAGTCTTTAATTTTATGTTATCTGTTAGTTTTTAATAAATTTACTTTTCCATTTTGTTGATTAATTTAATTTAAATTCTTGCAATAAATTAATGACTTATACATGCACATTGTTTTTGTTATTCATCTATTATTGATTGTTTAATTTTCATTATTTATCCTTAATGTAAATATTATATCAATTATCTAACAATGTCACTTTTGAAGGTTAATTAAATGGCACCCGGAAAAAAACCGAACCATATCATCGCCGGACATGTCACCGCGTGTGAATTCTACATCAACTTGTTTTATTGCACCAGGCTCATTGGCCACACGATCAAGGATAATCCCGCAATCATTAGGATCTCGTGCTTCTGAAACTATACAACCACCATCAAGAGCTACGTCAAACGATGGTATCCGACCAGCTGCGGTGCTTCCATCTGTTGTTGCGTCCGCACGAGCAAGATCCATCTCCCAACCATTTGATTCCCTTCCACCATCTGTGGAGTTTGATGAAGCAAATGATTTGCCTGAGTCTTTGACAAATAATAGTCCTCCAGGTAAATTCATTGTTTTTTTGAACTTTTTTCAAAGTGAAACTCGTTCAATACATTCGCAATTCTTGTGTTCCCTTTCGTAGGTTCGCCAACGATTGGTGGGAAAAGTGGTCGAGGCAAGACTAGAAGTTGTGGAGTAGAAAAGATTTGTAATGGTAAAGATAAGTTGGTAGTTGTATTTGATCCAATATTCAACAAGCCGGTTGACGATGTTGCAAGGAAGTTTGTGAGTGAATTAGGCTACTTAGTTAGAACTAATGCGCCACTTTTTGATATAAAATCATGGAATGATGCAAAGGAGATTGATAAGCAACCGATTTATACAAGAGCACAGGTATGTGAAACTAAAAATTAAGTTTATAATTGGTTACCTCCTCATTTATTTTTAATGTTAATTTTTCTCTTTTTAAAATTTAATTTCTTAATTTATAGTGTAAGTTTGACATCGTTGATATTGATACCCCAAGAGTAAGGAAAGCTATGGATGCTATGTTAGTAAGAAGGTACACGGGATATAAATAAACTCCACACACTATAAAAAAATTACTAAGAAAGGGAATAATCCACGCGAGCATCCTTACGAGGACTTGAGCACTGATGTATGGCATAATCTTTGTGATCTCTTTGAGTGGGAAAAATTCCAGGTAGTAAATGCTATGTTTGGGCGTGAACATTAATATCTCGTCAATGATTTAATTGTATACATGTTCATTGACTTTGTATACATATAATGTAGAAGCAATCGGTTGCAAATCAAAGGAATCGCAAGAAACTATTGTACAATCATGTATCTGGATCCAAGGCATACGCAACACGCTTGCGCACAAAGGTTGTGATAAAGTAATTTATAAATTTTAAATTAATGGTGCAAGTTTTTTTATTCTATAGTAATATTTTTGAAATATAGAATCCAGAAACAGGTACATGCCCAGATATGTTTGATGTCTATAGGGACAAACCCCAAAGGGCTGATCGGACATGGGTTGCACCAACAGCTGAAAATCTATATGTAAGTTTGTAAATATTATATTAAAATTTTAACTTTTAGTATTGCTAAAATCCTCCTAGCCTGTTAAAATTTAAAAAAATTCCTTTACTAGTTAATTTTATTTTATAGAGACAAATGATGGAGATGAAAGAAAAGCCTATAGAAGAAGGAGAAAAATCTATGAGTGATGAGGAGATTCGTGAGGCCGTTCTTGGCCACAAATCGGGATATGTTAGAGGCCTTGGTCCCAGTCCAAAACTAACCTCCACTCGCGGTTCTACATCTTCCCATGGGCCAACACAAGAAGATTTTGATAACATGAATGCTCAAATTGAAGCACTGACACAAATGATAGTACAACAATCATATGGTGGAATGGGACCGTCATCGTCATCATGGTAATTTTTGTATTTGATTTTCTTATAAGTTAATTAATGTTAATGTATCTAAGAAAAAGGAAACAAAAAGGAAAAAAAAAAATTTGCTATTGGAAAAGGGACAGAAGAGAGAACAACTAGAAAAAAAAGAAGGCGCATGACTTATGAAAGGCGCGCGCTTTACTGGTTCCGTTCGCATTTCTGTTCGCATCCATTTCTGTTCTGTTTTGGTTCACATTTCTGTTCTGTTTCTGTTCGAGTGTCTGTTCTGTTTCCGTCCACGTTTCTGTTCACGTTGCTGTTTCTGTTCACGTTACTAATTCTTTTATTATTTAGTTGTTTATTTGTGTTATTTGTATAGTTGTTTATTTAATAGAATTTAATTTTTATTGTTTGTTAGAACCAAATTAAATGGATAGTGAAGGATCAAAAGACCCCGCGTCTGTTCTGGTTTTTCTGTTTTTGCAATGGAATGCTTAGATTCTAGACACTATTTTTGTTCTGTTTCTGTTCGTTTTTGCTGTTTCTGTTCTGTTTCTTTTATATTTATGTTTCTGTTCTGTTTTATAATCTATTTTTGCTGTTTCTGTTCTGTTTCTTTTGCAATGGTATACTCTGTTTTCTTCTTCTTGCCTTGCGTTTCTATTCTGTTTTGGTTCGCGTTTCTGTTCACGTTTCTGTTTCTGTTCTTCTGTTTTGGTTCGCGTTTCTATTTTTGTTATTATTTAGTTGTTTAGTTGTGTTATTTGTTTAGTTGTTTATATAATAGAATTTAATTTCATTAGGATTGTTTATTATGACTCAAATTAAATGGCTAGTGAAGGATTAATGCTATAAATTATTATATATATATATATATATATATATATATATTTTTTTTTTTTTTTTAATGTCGTTAGCCTGGCTTCGCTCAGGCTAGCGCCTCACCTTGCGCCTAGGCTCCGGGACCTCTTGTGCGCCTCGGTGCGTCTAGAGCCTTTAACAACTATGGGTTCTTAAACAAATTAGTTGTGACTTATCGATTTATCTGATTTGTTTGTGATGCAAATTAATTGTTCGTTGAGAAGACTATTTTTGTGCAAGTGAAGATATTTGATACAAATATTTTGCTCTTTTTTCTTTTTTTTTTGGCAAGAATGAGATTGTTATAGATTATGCATGTTATAGATTTTTGTTTTTCTTTATTTTGGATGTGATAAACAGTTCACATTCTAAATATATGTCTCAAGTTCTAATGGTGATCGATGTGTATTTTTATTTGTGAGGAAATTATTCAAATGAATTTTGTTGCAAATTGTCACTTTTAGCGAGAAACATAAAAAATTTAGTTGGTTGCTATGCGTAAGTTATCAGTGAGAAAATTATTTAAATATATTTTGTTGTAAATTCTTACTTTTTGCGAGAAATTTAGTTGGTTTCTAAATATGAATTATTAGCGATGAAATTATTCAAACAAAATTTGTTGCAAAATCTTATTTTTAGTGAGAAATTTAGTTTGTTGTTAAATGTGAATTATTAGCGAGGAAATTATTCAAATAAAATTTGTTGCAAATTGTTACTTTTCGTGAGAAATTTAGTTGGTTGTTAACTATTACTTACAAAATTATTCAAATAAGTTTTGATGCAAAAGATGACTTTTAGCGACCAAGTAGTTCATTTAATGAGAAAATTAGCGACAAGTTAATTCCTCGCTAAATATATAGTTTTAGTAAGAAATTTAATATTCGTCACTAAAGACTTTTAACGACGAAGTTTCTGCAACAACTGTGGCGACAAAACCATTTCTACGCTAAAAAGTTTTAGTGACGAATCTAGTACTTTTAGCGACAAATTTTTTTCTCACTAAAAAGCATTTTTCTTGTAGTGTGTTTTTAATTTTGTAGAATTAAAAACAATGTGTAATTTTGAAAATTCACAGATCAAATGTTCAATTTAATAAATCTCAAGGTTCACATAGACAACAAAAAATTTTCCATCGTAAACCCTGAGAAAGAAACCAAGAAAGCGAAATATCGAGCATCAAATTGCAATTATGCCAAATTCAAGAGGTAATTAATTTAATTTACCAATAGAAACCAATAACTTGGTAAGAGATGTAACATTTCGTGTCTTGATTTGTTGTCCCCATTTGCACGATTATATCTTTTAAAGTCAAAATCTAAACAAGAATGAGAAAAAGAAAGGAACAAAGAGAAAAACAAACAACAGTAATTGCAATAAAAAAGTACACTTTGATCCCCCATGAAATAATTTGCATATTGGTCCTTGAATTATCACTTTGATCAATTTGGTCCATAAACTATCCCATTCATGTCTAAATGATCCAATTACTAAAGGTGGAATAGGCTAAGCTCCATCAATCATGGGTTGATTTCACTTTGACTCCCTATATTATGAATTATTTTTCACTTTCAAATCCTAAGTTATAGGTCAATTTGCAATTTTATTTTTCAAATATAAATATTTGGACCTTCGAGACACAAAATTTGATAGTTGAGGGACCAAACTTTAAAAATTGTTAGTTGAAAGAACAAAGTGCAAATCAATGCATAATTCTTTTGTCTCATCATATTTATGTGAATGTTACTCAATTATTTTTCCAATTTTTTTTTTTACTTAAATAAATACAAACCTATGTTTTTCCCAATAAAAAAACAGTGAACAATTTTGCCCATGGTATTAAATTGCATTTTACACTCTTATAATATTTTTGTCTATCATTTACTCCCTCTCTAGTTTATACTTAGGTGCAATGATTAAATAATTAATAGAATTTTGTAAATGATAAATTTACTCTTATATCAACCCGACATGACTCACAAGAATAAAGAAAGAGAAAAGGGGCAAAGGATATTAGCCGGTCTGACTCGACCCGACTTGAGGGTCTAAATATCAATTAATATTAAATGTGTTGGATTATGGAGCAAGTCAGGCCAGCCCGCGGAGCGTCTACGTGGGCTCCAAGTTTCATGGATAGTCACCATGTGAATGGGTGCACCTCTTGGTCTTAAAGATCACGTTTATTCAGTAGACACCCATTGAAATTGATACACCTGTTGACCCAAAGAGCTACCCAAGAAGGAGGTGAATTGGGTAGTTACAAAATTTAAACAATTAATTCCTTTAACAACATTTAGCATTGTTAGGACGTTTATTCAGATAATCATTATTTCATATAGGAGCACGATATTAGTGGTGATATTGAGGAACTACTTTAGCAACTATTGGTTTTTTTAATAAGTTTAGTTCTCTCAATATCCTTGAATTTATTCACTGCTTCGCTTAGCCCATTTTGAGTCTTTTCATGTGATCGCTCCAACGAACTAACGTTCACCTGTAGACTAAAATTATTTTTATGCATAAATTCACGATCATTCTTAAGAATGTAATAATAATTTCTAATGAAATGAATTTTCAAACGAGCTCTATCAAGCTCACACATTGCATTATCCAACTCAATATTCAAAACCTCATTTAAAATTTCAAGATTTTTCTTTTTAAAATCAGTTTGCTGACAATCAAAAATATTATTTTCAAAATTTCATTCTCTTCTTCAAGAGAATCAATTTCATCAAGCAACTAACCAATTTCGGATAAAACATTTAAAAATTAGCAGTTTCAAAATACTTGTCCAAATTCTTCTTCTTAAGAGATTTAGTGGTGCTAAAACATTTTATTTTCAAGAATCGTAATCTTTTCCCCAAATTTTAATTTTTCTTTTCCAAAAACAGAAGTAAGGGCAATCAGTATCTCAATAGCCTTATCTGCAGTCTTATTATCACAATGTTTATCATTCTCACTAACGGGATCCTAATTATCAGAGCAAGCAGGAGATTTACTAATAGTATAAAGGCAAGCAGATGATTCACATACAATATCATTATCAGCGCACTCCATGTGAATGTGTTTAGTTAGGATGTTAAGCTAATTGAGCTAAAACCAGTTTTGATGCTAATTGTTGACCTAAAAAATTACCCAAGAGGTGGGGTGAATTGGGTAGTTACAAAATTTAAACAATTAATTTCTTTAAACACTTAATATCTCATAATCAATTTTCCTAAATTAATTATTATTTTATAAGTTATGTAGCGGATAAGTGTTTAATACTAAGTGCACACTCAAACACAATATAAGAAGATAAATAATGCAGCACACAACGATATATCCTAATTCAATCAAGTTAATCTTGCCTACGTCTAGTCCCCCGAACTCCATTGAGATTCGTAATCCACTAAACTCTTTAATCCCTTTATTAGGTAGGAACCAAACCCTTACAACGATTCTTTTATAGGCATAGAATCAACCTTTACAAATTTACCTTTTTTCTAGGCCAAAGATAAACTCTATCTTTTTACCAAACTAAAGATTAACCTATCACTCTCTCACTTATCATTTTCACAGGGAAGGATGAACTTTTATAATTCACTAAAAAATAATTCAATTACCGGAATAATCAAAATCTAATTCTTTTCAAGGAAAAATAATAGCCTAACCTTTTTGCAGGACAAAGATCAAATCCTAACTTTTTTCACAGAAAAAAGTTCGAAACCTAGCTACCTTGACTAGACACCATCCCAAATGTGTTTAATTTGCTCAAACTCACAAATCCAAAAAATGCAAGTTCCTTTCCACAAGGAATTTCTACCACCTCAATACGAATATACTCAATTAATGTTTTGAATAATTATTATGTGATAGATGCAATGTGAGACAAATAAAATCTGATTAAATATTTGAGTGGGTAGCACAATTAAAACACGTAATTATATAATCAAATAAAAATCGTTTAAAATAAATTTTAATGATTTTAAGTTTAAAACGATTTTCTAAACAATTCTATATCAAGTAATCAATAAAAATATAAATTCAGAGTAAATAACAAAGTTTGGATAGATCTTACCGGGAAACACCACAGATAATGACAGAACAATAATAGAACTCAAGTCGGTGATATCAAACCACAAGCGTTTTAGATCAAGAACTTAGAATAAATCTCTCACAAAAATCTCAGCGTAAATATCACTATTAGAATAATTCAAACTAATTGTTCTTGATGTACTCAATTCCATTCCCGTAGGTTTATTTTAATAAACAAATATCAAGCCCTCTAACGACTAGTTTTTCAAAGATATGCCTCTTAATGACACTCTTCATATATGATAACCTTTCATTTCATGTGTATTTCACTTAAAAATAATTTCGATTATCTCATATAAGTCCATCAAATTATTCTCAATTTAAAACTATAGAAATAGGAAGTATTAAACCATTTAAAATAGAGGAATCTCAAAGTATATGGATCAAATCAATAAGGATAATATTATAGGTAGATAATATTTCATTTAGGTTCAAATCCCCCAAATCTCTTTCTTAGAATCATAAAAAAATGGATAATGTTTTACCAAAAGACCAAATCTCACGAATTCTCAACTGACTCAGTCGGTTGACCGAGTTCGACAGGTCGGTTAACCGACCTATCCAGATCCCCAATTCAGCTATTGCCTTAAGGCCAGTTGTTTAACCTATTGCTCTCAATCGATAGACCGATTGGATCAAGATGATCCAATTTCCCTTCCATTTACCTACTGACTCAGACGGCTGACCGAACACTTCCATTCGATTGATTGATTGGATCAGTGTGCTCACTTCCTTCGTTAATTCAGCTACTGCTTCAAATGGTTAACTGACCATTTTCACTCGGTTGACCGACTGGATCAGTAGTACCTCATTTCAACTTCAAAACTCATTGTTGGATTCGGTTGACCGATTGCTTTTCTCGGTTGACCAACTTGACCCGAAAATTCAATTTTTTATATTTTAAAATATATTTTTCAATTAGGTCAATTATCAATTTCATTTCACTTAAGGAGCACATACAATATCTCATTTTAGGATCTTGATTTATCATTTCTTATCATCAAACACATATAATTAACTCATTTAAAGTGTCGTGTACGATCCTACTTTGGGTTGCATTAAGAGTATATAAGTAAAGAGTTATTTTCACCTATTTTTCTTCAAGGTCTTCAACACTCTTTACATTTTCATTGCATCCATCTTATACCCTTTATGTTTTTTTCATAAGGTCTTCTTCTTAATCACATGTATGGAACTTATAAATCTGAAACACTTGATAAAATCATTATTTCCACAAAAAAAATTTAATAATTAATTGTTTATTAAAACCTTGGATTCAACAACACCCTTCGAGATTTTCTCTATAAATAAACATTGATATCTCTAAGATTTCTAATTCCGTTAGATTATAAAAAATTCAAGTGACATTGATTAGTGAATGCGTGGATATTATTGAAAAAAAATACTCTAGCAGTATTTTTCTTACCAACAAGAGAAGAAATGAAAAATGGGTTGTAAACGAATCTTCCGAATCCAAAAGCTACGCTTCCGTTTTAATGTTTCCTCATTAGTTTACAGATAATTTATTATTTTTTTTAATTTGTGAAATTTGACAGTTAATAATTTTCTGTACTGATACATTTATCCTTATATCGACTCGACTTGACCCTGTGGTAAAGAGAGAAAAAAACAAACGGATATTTTTTTATCATACCTGACATGAGGGTATAAATGTTGAACAATATTATTTTTTTTTATTAATTTTGATTTTTGAGATTTGACTGGTAATTTTAACGAAAAATATAACTGTTGCACTTTACTCTAAATTATAGGAGTAAGTGTTAATGAGAATACTGTAGAGGTCTAAAGTGCAATTCAATCAAATCTGGTAGGGACTAAGAGCTACTAACCCCATATATATATATATATATATATATATATATATATAAATAAAGAGCCAATGTTGATGGCAATTTTGTAAATTTAGCTTTGTAAATTTTATCATTTCTTTTGAGATGGCAATTTCATAATTTCTCTGCAGGTTTATCCACAAAAGTAATTTCAAATAATTAAAGATTCCACCCTTATACATAATTGCATTATTCTCCCTAATTTTAAATGAAATATTACAGATTTTACCCTTAAAATTTGATTGTGCTTGCATTTTACTTCTTACTATTTTTATTTTCTATTAGTCCATAATATATAATTAAAATTAAAAATAAAAAATAAAAAATAAAACAAACAAATGAAAGAAAAAATAGAAAACAAAGAACAAAAAGATATATTAAATAATAAAATATTACAAACTTCACATATAAAATTTAATTCTACTTATATTTTACCTCTTAATATTTGATATATAACAGAAACCAAAAAAAAATAAAAAATAAAGAACAAAAAATAAATTGAATAATATAAAACAAGCAGAAAAAGACAATAATAAAATCAAAATAAAATACACAATAAATAAATATAAAATAAAATAAAATTACCAATTATGAATTGAAAATGAAGAAGGAAAATACAACTTAATAAAAAATAAAAATAAAATATATAATATAAAAAATTAAAGACATTAAATAAATGAAGTATTTAAAGTGAAGGAGAAAGAATTAAACATTGAATTTAAGTTTGTTCTTACTCTATTATTTTGGTTCTTAAGCGACATATTTACAAATGATAATGTCTACCAAAATTCAAAAAAAAAAAAAAAAAATTGTGTTAAAAGTCTAAAACTTCTAAAAAATGAATTGTGAGCTTCAAATTATCTATTATTTTTTTTTCACATTTAATACATTTGTATAATGTTTTAATGTATGATAAAAAAATAAATAATTAATATAGAATTTTTACTAGGCATGTGCAAAAGCATGTGCCTATCCCTAGTTATGTAAAAAAGTGTGAGTCAGTTGGGACGAGTTAATTAAAATATTAAATTAAATATGTATTTTCAAAGTAAGATTTTTGCAATTGGGCCAACTACCAAATTTTGAGAGCGAGAATAAGAATGGAACAAAAAAAGAGATCATGTATCATGTCATATTGGATGATGTGGTGCACTAAAATGTAAAAAACACAAATATTTGTCAAAAGGTTACGGTATACGTGTCGAACATGTATCAAACATGAACATGCATGGGATACCATGCACGGAATAAGTATGAGAAACCTATTAGAGTGTTTTGGAGATTTGAAAATGTAAATGGACAAGTTCAATACGACAAGTATATGTGCCACAAATTTGAGATACAGTGGGTTAATATTTGATATGTTAAAAATTTATGCAAAAATGTAAATAAATCAAGTGTTAACTAGATATAAAATTGATAAAACCTCAATTTTTTTACCTTCACCTTTTATTAAAACCTTATTTTCTTACCTTTACCTTTCGCTAAGTCAAAGTATTTTTAAACTTATAATTTATCTTTTGATTATAATATTTTCTAATTTGAGTATTTGATTTCATTTTCAATGTTTGATTCTAGTTTTGAATTTTTTATTAATATATTTCTAATTTCTAATTCTAATTTTAAAATATTTATGAAGCCCACGTTATTTCTCAATTATTTAATATTTATTGCTAGTATATATAGGCATGTGTATATGTGTGTGTAAGAGTACCCCATTGCGAGCCTCAATTGGGTGTGTGAGAAAAAAAATCTAAACCATGGGTTCCCTACCAAAACAACCCAATCTTCCTACCATTGATTTTACGAAAATGACCCTAAACCCATCCTCCAATTCATGGTCCTCCACGTGCATTGAAGTTCAACATGCCCTTGAAGAGTATCGCTTTTTCATGCAGTCTATGATGGAATTTCACCACACCACAAAGACACCATTTTTCATGCCCTAAAAGACTTATTTGACCTTCCCTTGGAGTGGAAAGTCCTCGACACTTCACATAGGCCTTACTATGGGTATTTCTGTCAATCCACCAGTGTCTCTCTCCATGAGAGCATGGGGATGGGGGAGGCAACTACTATTGAAGGAATTCAGAGGTTCTCAAACATCATGTGGCCCTATGGGAATGATCATTTCTGGTAAAATATTGGGTAGTTTTTATTTGTTCAATTAGACTCCCCTTAATTTTGAATAATTTTCACTTCAGCCCTTTAAGTATCGATTTTGAATATGTGGCACTTGAAGGTGTTAATTTTGTGTGTGTGTTGATATTGTTAAGTGGTGTGGATACGTATAAAATAAAATATAGCATGATTTACTAGGGGTCTTCATGGGCCTCAGTGGACCAAGACCAGGTCAAGCCCAACCTAATAAATTATAGGAATTCATAGGGTCCATGTTTGGGTCAGGTTTGGACATTGTGTCCTATTTTGCCCTTAAAAATGACCGATTCTAATTTTTGGGCTTTGATCTTATTTACGGGCTTAAACTTCAAGTTCAATTCCTAAAAAATAGTTAATAGATTGGGTGGAGGCCACCCATTGAACACCCCAATGATTTAATTTCGATGATTTCATATTAAACAATACTTTTGCTTCTCAACTATAATGTACTTTTCATTTTGGTCCTTAAAGAATTGATTTTGACAATTTGGGACTTACAATGTTGCATTTATTTAGACACCTCGGTTAGTTCAAGGGTCTACAGAAGTACAACACACTGTATAGTTCAATTAGTTCATAGTAGATTATGCTTTTTTTCCCACCACTATAACGTAATTTGCACTTTGGTCCTTAAAGTATTGATTTCGACAATTCAAGAGCAATATTCTTTACAATTAATTCCATTGATTTGATTCGAAGATTGACACCCATGACAAAAACAACATATGCATATATAAAAATAGGATTAATTACATTTGCTTCCATTGATTTGATTCGAAGATTGATACCCATCACAAAAACAACACATGCATATATAAAAATAGGATTAATTACATTTGCCCCTTGTTTGACCAAATGACACTTTATATCCTATGATATTTTCGTCACCATTTAATAATGTGGTTTAGACTTAAGTGTAATAGTTAAATAATTAATAAAATTTCACAACATGACAAAGTTACTGCTATACCTGACCTGGGAGATTGAAGGAAGGGGGAGATAGAGGAGGAGGAGGGAAACAAATGGCAAACGGATATTATCTGACTCATCCAACCAGGTATAAATGTCAATTAACATTAAACAATTTATTAATATTGACTTTTTGAACTTTGACTTCTAATTTTAACAAAAAATATAACCATTGCACCTTCCTTTGAATCACATGAGAATTAAGTACTCAAAAAATATAACCATTACACTTCACTTTTAATCACTAGAGGATTAATTACTTACGAAAATATCATAAGAGTATAAAGTGCAATTTGATCAAATCACAGGAGACAAAATGCCATTAACCATATAAAATATTATAGTTTCATGACGACTTGTCAAAATTAATACATTACCATTTATTTTAACGAAAAATGTAACTGTTGTACTTTAATTTAAGTCACACGAGGGTTAAGTACTTAGAAAAATATCACAGATATATAAAGTACAATTCAGTCAAATCATAGTATCGACAAAGTGTCATTAACCTTATAAAATATCATTGTTCCACAATAAATTATTGTCAAAGTTTATACAATTCAAACATGAAAGTCTAAATCATCTTAAAACTACGAGTGGAAGCCGTAAATAATCACCCATTGAATCCAACTTTTCTTCTTTATTTTTCACTAGCATGTCTCTTTTTGATTAGTGAAACCATGCACTCATATGCAAAGCATCAAAACTAGAACAAATGGCGACGAGGATGGTGTTTGAGAACTATGGTGTGGAGAGGCACTATCAACATCAAATTGATACGACCACTTACCCCCATAGAGTGATGAAGTAAAGATTACCCAAAGTGAATGAGACAAACATTGGTGCCCATGCACACACAGACGAGTTTCATAACGATTCTCCCTATAATTTTGACCGAATTGTATTATGTTTTTGGACGTGTCGAGTATAAAGATATTTCATAAAATTTTTGTTAATTATTCAACTGTTGCACTTAAGTTTGAACTACAGGGTGAGTAAGGGTTGATTAGGGGAAGAGATTTCATTTGTCCAAAAAATTTTACAATTCTTTTTTAACAAATTTTTCGTTCGAGTACTATTAGCAGTGAATCATAAAATTCATTCTTTTGTAAAATAGAAGAATAAGAGAGATTTGTAAATCTTTTTAAAATATATGTTATTTCTAAATAGAGAATCTGCTATTTTCCAAATCCTTATCCATTATACTTCAAACTTATTTTTTATTTTGTAATTGTATGAATTCCAAAATTCTCTTTTCCCTATATATATTTTATAATAAAAATTATATTCGTAAAATATGTATAAAAATCATATTATTAAAAATAGTGATTTGTAATTAAAGTTATATTATTAAAATTATATTAATAAAATATGTATAAAAATTATATTATTAAGTTACTAAATAAAAATTATATTATGAGATATATTTTCATAGTTTTTTATTATTAAAATTTAATGAATTTCAAAATTATACGTACAAATACTTGTTTATCCAAACAATAAAATTATAAAATTATACAGTCAAATTCTTTGTTTGTATACAAATTCTTTATTTAAAAAAATTATACAAATAAAGAATTTATAAATGATGGGATTTCAAAATTTAGAATTTTAAAATCCCATCATTTATAAATTCCATGTAATTATCCAATCCCTTATCCAAACGGAATCTAAGTGTTACAAAATAGGCCATGAAACATGTTAATGTATTATATGGGTTTGACCCACATGAGCCATTAAGGCAAAATCCTAGCGTCCACTTTCCTTATAAATATATGTATATCGTTGTATTATTTTTGTATCACTTTTCATAATATCAATTCATGATTCATATTTTTCCACTTTTCAATTATCTTAACATGGTATCAAGAGCAAGTCTTTTCTGAATTTATTATTAATAAAATTTTCGCAACCCTAACGCTTTTGCCTTCGTCACCCATATTCTCCCGAGACTTTCATCACTACTGTAGGCTTCATCCTTTCTTCGATATCAACGAACATCATACCACCAACTTCGTCTTGAAGAGACAAACATAACGCCACCAAAATCATGGCCACCGAAGTCCAGACGCGCTCTCACGTGCCTCCAACAACCAACAATACCACCACTCTTCGTCGTCTTGGATTTTGGGCTCTATTGCCTTAATCAGAGCTCCAAATTTACCTCACGATATACCATCAGAACTGCCTCGATGAGACGATTCCAACAACATAAGGATCATCACCAGATTGCTGTTTACGCGCTCTCACGTGCGAAAAATAGGTGGCGCGTCAGATCCACGCGCAGACTTCTTGCCTTTTACTTACCAGCTGCCACGTCAACAATCCATGTTAGCGAAAACTCAGCACACAGTTATCACTACGCCAGCGTTGACCAGTACCACATCAGCGTTGATCGCCTACCACGTCATCGTGAGGTCTGTGCCACCTCAACGCCACATCAGCATTGACAATTTGCCATGCCAACGTTAATTGACATGTCAGCGCCATGTCACCAGTCCCTTGCCACGTCACCAATTCAGCACAAGAATTTTCTTTGGACTTGTTCATGGCTTTTTATACTGGTTTTCTTCATATTTGGACCGGTTCTTGAGGGTTTTCGATGTTCTGATTCTGTTTCCGTCCTTTGTTTTGTGATTTGAGCCTCACATAATATATTTTCTGTTATATCCGTGTGGTTCCTACACCGGTTCACCCGATTTTTACCCGATCGTTGAAGATTCAATTTCGGTTCTTGGATAATTTCAGCATTCCGAATCCATCATTGACAATAGTGTCTCCAGGTTCAACAGTGATGTCTATGAGTTCTTCGCTCATTTTCAATGCCAAAGATGGTTCGAACCCTATTTCCTCTACTATCACCATGTCTATTGCAGATTTGGCCTAATTCATCCTTCATATCTTCTCCAAAATTGATACTGGTACAAATCTTTCTTTTGCTCTCTCACTTATTACAGGTAATTCTTCTTATTTTTTTGATTCTGCCTGTTGTAATCACATGACATCTGATCTCAATATTTTTTCAATCAAACTATCCGCAATGAATATCTCTAATATTCATACTGCTGATGGTTCTCAAATGTCTGTCACACATACCGGTCAAGTTTCTACTTCTCATCTTTCTATTCCTGACACGTATTTGATTCCAAAACTCACCTTAAATCTCTTGTTTGTTGGGCAACTGTGTGAATTGGGATTTGAAGTCATATTTTTTAATAGTGGTTGTTGTGTGCAGGATCCTCGAATAGGAGAAACTCTTGAGACTGGTCGAAAGGTTGGATGCCTATTTGAACTTACCAGTTTACACATTCCATCTCCAAATCCACCATCACCACAACCAAATATCCCTTCATCAACATGTGAAACCTCACCACCATTGCTAGTATCCTCTTCCTCATTCTTATCTCTACAACCACCAGTGTCTTTCTCACCATCTCAACTTTGGCATGCTCGTTTAGGCCACACTTCATCTAACCGATTCCAATTGCTTATTTCTAGCGGTCAACTAGGTTTAGTTCAACATGAGTTCTTCAAATGTATCCATTGTCAACTTGCCAAACAACTAGCCCTAACTTTCAAAAAGAGTCAGTCTATCTCTCTTGTACCCTTTGATCTAATTCATTCTAATATTTAGGGGCCTTTTCCTCATGCCTCAATGGGTGACATTCGTTACTTTGTTATCTTTGTAGACGACTACTCTCGATATACATGGTTGTTTCTTATAAAAAATCGATTTGAACTATTCCAAATATATTATGAGTTTTCTTCTATGGTTCAAACCCAATTTTCTAGAAATATCATTTTTTTTTTGCTCAGATAATGCAATGGAATACAAGGATCGTGCTTTTCTTAACCTACTTCGCAAAAATGGCACGCTCCATTATCGCTCGTGTCCTAGTACATCCCCAAAAAATGAATGAAAACACAAACATAGACATATTCATGACACAGTTCGTGCTCTTTCCAATCCCTCATCGTGTCTTGAGCGTTTTTGGGGTGAGGCTACTTTTACAGCTGTCTACACAATAAATTGTGTCCATTCCGCTACAATCCAAAATCAGTCTCCATTTGAATGCCTTTTAAGTAAAACTCCTGATTACTCTGAATTCAAAGTTTTTGTTTGCGCTTGTTTTGTTATTCTCAAATCACATGAACACAACAATTTAGAACCAAGGGCTAGTTTGTGTTGTTTTCTTGGATATGACATCGAACATAAAGAGTATTGATATTGGGATCCTATTTCTAAAACCCTTCGTATCTCGCGACATGTTATTTTTTGGGAACATCAAATGTTTACTTCCTTACAATCATTTGACATGTCAACCCTCACCAACTCCAGATTCTTTACTGATCCATTCATTGAGTTATTTCCAGATGATACAGTTCGAGGTACTGTTGAGTCTACTCTAACACCACCTGTTGCGCCCAGCCCTGCACTTTATGCTAAGTCCACCCTAGACCCACCAGCTGAACCCACTCCAAAATCACCAGCTGATCTCACCTCTCCAGCTTCAACGACTATGCTTAAGAATTCTCCTGTGGTCGATGATTTTGTACCTGCTTCCGTTGACACTCACGCTCCAAATCACCCTTGCCGTTCTACCAGGGTAACTTATCCTCTATCTTACCTTTCTGATTTTTATTGTTTTTCTACTATACTTCATCTACATGAGCCTCAATTCTAAAAGAAGGCTAGTACTAATCCTATTTGGCAGAAAGCAATGGACGAAGAACTTCAGGCCCTCGCCAAAACTTATACCTAGGATATTGTAGATCTGCCCCTAGAAAAACTTCTATTGGGTGCAAATAGGTGTTTAAGATCAAGACGCTTTTTGATGACTCTGTTGAATGATATAAAGCCCGACTTATTATCAAGGGATTTTCTCAGGAATATGATATTGACTATGAAGAGACATTTGCTCTAGTGGCGTGGCTAACATCTGTTCGCACACTTTTTGCTGTTGCCGCCATTCGAAAATGGGCTCTCTTTCAAATGGATGTCAAAAATGCATTTCTCAATGGTGATCTTCTTGAGGAAGTATATATGCATACCTCTCCCGGCCTGACTGCCCCTCGAAATAAAGTTTGTCGCCTTCGTCGTGCTTTATATGGTTTGAAACAAGCTCCACGGGCCTGGTTTGCAAAATTCAACACTACTAGTCATCAGTTTGGATTCACACCTAGTGCCCATGATTCGGCTCTGTTTATTCGTCATACTACCAATGATTTCTTCTTCTTTTACTGTACGTGGACGATATAGTTATCACTAAAGATGATATGCGTGGCATTTCTGAACTCAAAAAGTTTTTAGGTGGCCAATTCGAGATGAAAGACCTTGGCGTGTTCACCTATTTTCTTAGCCTTGAAGTCTCATCGGGTTTTGATGAATATTTTTTTTCTCAGGCCAAATATGCCTCGGATCTCCTTTCCAAGGCTGGGATCACTGACTCAATCACTTCCACTACTCTCGATTCGAATGTCAAACTTACCCTACTTGATGATTCACCTCTTCAGGATGCTACTCTATATTGCTAATTAGTTGGAAGTCTTGTGTACCTCACTATCACTTGCCCTAACATTGTCTATGCTATTCATTAGGTCAGCCAGTTCTTGTTTGCTCCGCGGACCACCCATTACTCGGTTGTTCTTTGCATTCTTCAGTATGTTAAAGTTACATTATTTCATGGGCTTCATTTCCATCTTATAAACTTATTCTGATGCCGATTAAGCCAGAGACCCGATGACAGACGTTCAACCACTGGTTACTATTTCTTTTTGGGCAATTCTCTCATTTCTCGGCGTAGTAAGAAACAATTTGTAGTTGCTCACTCCAGTACTGAAACTGAATATCGTGCCATGGCTGATGGAACTCAAGAACTTTTGTAACTTCGATGGCTCTTCGCTGACATGGGCATCTTTACTCCTACTGCCACTACCCTACACTGTGACAACATGAGTGCTATTCAGATTGCTCACAATGATGTATTCCATGAGCGTACAAAACACATCGAGACTGATTGCCACTTCATTCATCATCATATTCTCCAGAATACGGTTCGTCTGCAATCTGTCAGTTTAGCCGATCAAACAACATACATTGTCACTAAGGCCCATCCACCCGGATGCTTTTACTCTCTGGTTTCCAAACTCAAGTTCACCTCTCACTTACCGCCTTGAGTTTGAGGGGGAATGTTAATGTATTATATGGGCTTGGCCCACGTGGCCCATTAGGGCAAAACCCTAGTCCCCACTTTTCCTATAAATATGTGTATATCGTTGTATTATTTTTGTATAATTTTTCATAATATCAATTGATGATTCATATTTTTCCACTTTTTAATTATCTTAACAAAACAATTCAAACCTGGACTGCAATGAGACTCACCCCAAATTAGAGAGGCTACTTGTATAATTTAGTATTTAATTATGGATTAGTCTGCAATTAACCACGAAATGACCGACTCCTTTATATTTGGCAAGTTATCATAGAACCTCCAAGAGAAATGAAGATCAGGTGAACGACGAACCAAGAACACCTTTATTTTCCACCTCGATAAAAAAAATACGAAAATTAAGCGTTTAACTTCAAACAAAATGTCCAGAATCCGGACCATCATAAACAATATCTTGCGTTTCCTATGATTCTATGAAGATTTTCCCAATCCTCACATCACAATCTAAGGTTTCAGCTTTCATGGACAATTTTGTTTTTGCTAAGAACAATTACACGCCAAAACTTTCTTCCATATTAAAAGTTTCTTACATCGACAACTCATTGTTCCCAAATATTAGCCAACAATGTAAAAGCTGCCCCAACTTTCAGTGTTGAATTTCAAAGTTGCTGAAACTATCATTTCATGGGAGACAACGCATATGTATCAAAAACCAAAAATGAAAAATCAAACTCAATGCATAAATATTTTTCGATTTAGCACTTAGGCGGGGCGAAGGCTTTTTTTTTTTTTTGTTGTTGTTTTAATTCACTGACGGTGTATAGCAAAAAATTACACCAGCCACTTGTAGAAGCCCATCAAGATCAAAAGGAATACCATGAACTTCAATATTTGCAAAACATTAGAACTTTAACCATGGTAAACATAGACCAAAACAGAACATAGATATCATGACCAATAAAACGGGACCACAAATCCAAGGAAAAGTAAGCTACCTTTTAGGGAAACAGGCAACATTTCAAGCATATATTTTACCCTTGTGATTTAAAAAACAACCACCACAGCACCAAATTCAGAAACTCGTGCATAGTGTATGTCAATCGCATAAGAAAACCTCAGGACTTAAAACGATAGAAATGAAATGGAAATACCACACCTTTTTATCTTCCGATAAAGGTGAAAATGGCTGTTTCTTTGCTACCACAGTCGGCGATAAGAAGCTCAAGTGACGTCTCTTCCAGTTTGCATCACCCGTGATCCCAATTAGAGACCAACCCCAAAAAACCCTAGCACTACGCCTCCAACATCAATATGCACCCAATTCGGTCTCCAATCAACCAAACCCTAGAAACTTATAGCTCATAAACAATACCACGCCGATTTATATATCGTTCTACATACTTATATATGAATATAACCCAGTTTTAAAGTATTTGTATGGATTGATGCCTTCGAAACCCTAAACCAATGCCTGCTGCAAACCCTAGTTATATAGATCGGATTTATGTATAACGGGCAAAATTCGAAGGCTCTATACTATTAATAATCGATGGATTCGCTATTCTCTCTCTCTCTCTCTCACTAATTGAATTGAAGAAAACAGTCTGATCATGATACGAGATGAGTCATTTCTCTCTCTCTCTCTATGAAGATTTGAAGAGGAGAGAAGCAGGCGAAATCAGCATGAAACGGGAATATGCAAATATACTTTTCTGTCACTCCACGTGTCAAGCCTAATCTCATGGATTTCTTACTGACATGGCAGTCCACAAACAAGGATGTTGGTTGAAGGATTATACCGCTTATATGCGGCTCTCAATCAGATAGCCGCCAATACAGCTACCGACACTACTAGGTGTCCCTTCAAGTCAAGGAATATTGATTCGGTTAAGTTTAGAGGCTATGTCGCTAGTCATGGACCTAACAAAATAAAAGAGATTTTTCTGTTCATCTTTGCTTGTTTTTGCTCTCCATTGCCTCTGTTTATTGTTTCTCGCCAACGAAATCGCCGTCACCAACAAATTGAAACCCTAGCTCGTTGACGAAATCAATATCAAAGGATCAGTTTATGAGCTTACTTCCCAAGCAAGGCCATAAGGGATTCCATTAAGAAATTTTAACTATTATGAACTACGAGGGTGTCTCCTTCCAGCTAGGGGGTGGGCGTCGGAGTTGGTGTGTTGAATATGATTCTTTTGATTGTTCAATTCAAATTATAATTTTGTTGTCAAAAATCATATTTAATTAAATTAGACACCTATTGTGAAATATGTATGGTGTTTACATTTAATATATTAATATTTTTAGATATTTATTTTTAATTAATTATTATTTTTGAATTTGGAGAGAAATAAATTTAAATAAAAAGAAATAGTTGAGAAAACGATTCTAGAATAATGTCGTTACTAAACGTGATTATATTCTAAGAAAGAAACAAAATTTTGTCGTTACTAACGTGATTCTGTTCTAAAAATAAAAAAATAAAAAATTATCATCTCATCTCATCTCAAGTGGGATAGGAAAAATGAAAATATTAACCAAACTCCACATTGACATCCAAGTTCCAACTAGGGAAGCAACCCGAAATTACCAAATAAATCGATATTTTTCTTTTTGGGTTATATCTTGATTCTTTTTGAATATTCGGTTTAATTTGACCTTGTAGAGCTATCAAGTTTCTGAATATATGAATAATTAGGTGGTGTTTGGTTAGTGTTTCCACTTTTCTCAACCCAATTGGGATGGATTGGGTTGGGTTGAGAATTTTATTTCTTACGGGAAACAGAATTGCATTTGGTAATGTCAAGTTTGTTATTTTTTTTTTTTGTACTTTGAACAGAATCACGTTTGGTAACGATATTATTTTAGAATTACTTCCTAACAATTGCCTTTTTTTTTTTTTTTTTCATCTTCACTGATTTCATTCATTCGTCATCTTCACCTCTTCCTTCGAACAGATTGGAGCTGAAATCATTGCATAAATCATCGAACAGATTGAAGCAACCAAACACAAACAAATTTGAACATAAATCATTACATAGAGTAGTGGCGTTTTTCGAACCCGAAATTGATTAGACGAACCCATAGAGCAGACGAACTCTAAATGAAAATCGAAATCGATTTTGATTTTGAAATCTAAAATTGAAATGAAAATCAAAATTGATTTCGATTTCGAAATCTAAAATCGAAATAGAAATCGAAATGAAAGTGAAAAAATCGAAATCCAAAAGCGTTTGAGAAAGCGATTTAGAAATCAAAAATCGAATTGAAAATCGATATAGAAATTGAAATCAAAAATCGATTTCGTGATGAAATCGAAATCGAAAATTGAAATGAAAATTTGTTAACTTCATCGATGATGGCAGAGAAGATGACGACACACAGGCAATGAGTAGACGAAGACGATGAAGAAGCGAGACAACGAAGGAGGAAAATGACAGAGCGGAGAGGAGGAGGCGAGGATGAAGACACATACGAGGAGGCGAGGATGATGACGAAGACGAAGACAGAGAGGGAAAAATGAAAAAAAAACTCTTGTAGCTAATAGAAGTCGAACAGGTTTCATTAACAATAAGGAAAATACCACGCGTGTCATCTCCTTTGAGTTGAGTGTTTTGGGCAAAAAAAAAAAAAATAATTTTTTTTTTTTTTTTTAATTTCTCATTTCCTTAGGATTTTGAGAATAAAATTAAAATCAATATTGTTTTTCAAAATCCAAAGCATTTTGAGAATAAAATTAAAATCAATATTGTTTTTCAAAATCCAAAATAATTGCTGTTTTTGCCTTTGTTTAGCTAATTATCTATTCAGAGTCGTTTGAACAAAATCTTCAAAATAATATTACATTCATCATTTTTTCATTAGCTTTCAAATTTGTGTGAATTCAACATGATATTTCCGAACCAACATAGTTTTTTACATTCATATTGAATTCAATATGATACTTCAAAATTTTTTATAGACCTATTGTGTTATTATTGTAAAAAAATAAAAAAATAAATTCAATTAAATAAAATTTTACCCAAAAATAAACAAATATTATAGTAATGCATGTTGTTGAGGACAACGTGGAATTCGTCTTCGCATTGAATGCAACAAATATTAAATTATATAACAAAATATATACAAATAGAAGCTATTTTAAAGTCAATGGCCCCAGGATTATAAATATGTAATCAAATTAAATCAAACGATATCATATTCACATTATCACTCCTTCACATTCTTGTTGAATTCAAAATATTACTTTTGAACCTTTGTAGTTTTTCATATTAGAGTTGAATTCAACATGATATTTGAACAATTTTTTATAAATATATTGTGTTATTGTAAAAAAAAAAAATAAAAAATAAAAAAAATCAAAGTAATTAAATGGAAAAAAATATACACACACACACACAAAAAGGATTGAATAGTGACACATGCTATTGAGTTTAATATCATCATATTGAATTTAATAAATATTAAATTATATGAATGTTGTTTTGAGGTCAGTGACTGTACAATCATAAATCTGTAATTAAAGCAACCATATATATATAAAAAAATTATTATTTTAAGAATATAAAAATGATTTAATTTCAATTTGGTAACCATACCCGCTCTTCTCACCCTATACCTCTTTTACTAATGTTGGGTTAGATGAGTTTCTCTGTTTACTCTGCCCCCATTGTCATTTCTATTCATGCTTATACCTATAAGTTTCACAATTTTTTTTTCAACTGTTAAAATAATGAGAGGTGAAATATTTTTTTTTTGATAGGCAAAGTTATATTCAATAAGAAAAATCTCGGGCTACATAGTAGCAATACAATCAAAGATATCCAAAAAGTGGTAACTAAATACCACAACAGCCCAACTAAAGCAACATGAGACTCATAGAATAGTCCCTTACAATTAGCTAGATAAGATAAAACAATAGACCAACATAGCAAACTATTGATTTGGCTCAAATGTAGGGAGCACAAATGATTGACCAAGCAATCAACCGAGCTCCTTCCACCCCACGCAGTATGATTTCTTGCTAAACCCCGATAAAATATGGATATTTTGTTGCATCCCATATATCTCCAAATAGAGAATTGAACAAAATCAACTCAAGGGAGTTGTTGATTCCCTTCAATACTGCATGCAAAATTGCAGCAATTACTAGAATCCCCCCCCCAAAAAAACCGATGGAGCCGCATAAATTACTGAAGCACTAAACACTCAAAAAACCACTTCAATAAAAGACTTTTTCGCCTTACCACTTCCCAATGAAGTGATACAAGTTAATATACCCAGACAGCTACGGATTTCTTTTTTTTTTTTTTTTTTTTGGGAATGAAGAACAACTGCTTGTTAGTCACTATTCCTCCAAGGACAGAGAATATCTCATCGATTTCGTTCAAACCTTGATCGGAGTATCCATGAGTTGACAAACTTTTATCTTTGACTCCCCGAACTACGGTTCTTGACAACGATTCAATAGTGTCTACTGAAAAAGTGTTTACTTCTCCCTCAATCACTTTTGTTTGATCAAGGCCCAAAGTAACAACATCCTCCCTCTTCACAAAATCTACAAGGCGGTCCTCGCAGACAGAGATTGGAGTTTCACAAGGTTTAGAGACTACATCTACGACATCTTTTCTAACTTCTACCCCATTTACCACAACTTCTTTGTACGAAGGTTGTTTAATGGCATCAAAAGAGTTCATGCTACTTTGCACCCCGTTGACTATTTGCAAATGATTGAAATGGCTTCCGATAGAAGCACCTAGCTTTTCTCTGATGTTAATAGTAAAAGAATTACCTTCACGATTAACCGAAATATTCTCATTGATAAAATCTTTTGAATTAGTGTCAATAATAATTCTACATTTATCAAGTACTTGGACAAATGAATCCTCAAGAGAAGGAAGATCATTATCAATCTTCCTTACCATATTTTTCCTCTCAAAACTCGTGCGGATAGACGGTCCAAAAGCCGCAAAACGAACTTTCAATTTTGATCTAAAAGTAACTAATCCATCAAGGACTCTTGTAGCCCTATGAGCTTCAAGAAGAGTAACAAATCTAACAAAACTAAACCTAGAATTCATTGCAACTCTTCTCTTGGTTGGTACGAACACGTCCAACATGCAACCATACCATTGAAAGACTCGCTTAAGCTAATTATTGTTAACTCTCTCCGGGAGATTATCCACAAAGATAGTGATAATCCCCTTCCCCTTTCTTCCCAAAATATTTTCTCTGAAATTCATTACCATAAGATACCTCTATAACTTAACCCAATCACAACCAAAGAATCTAAGGAAAGTAGAGACCAAGATAAAGCAGTGAAAAACAATTGAAAACATATACTAGACAAACCTGATGAATCAACACGTCCAAAGATACGAATAGGGGCTCATTTAGCCGAAGAAAAAACAGAGAACCACCATGCCTCCCGCTATCACTCTCTAACCTGAAGTTAAGCGGAGTAGTGGAACTGACCCAGGAGACAGGGATGCTGCTGATCTATTGGGAGCGGCGAAGATTACTGGCCACCAAAGAGCGACAACCGATTCAAGTAAAAACTCATCTGACAGACAAAATCGGAGCCTAACTTCAAAGATCGAAGCTTGAATTGAAAGAAAAGAGGGAAGAACAACAATACAGGTCATGAACGGTCAAAAGGGACAGATCGTTCACGACTTCAATATGATCGGAAACCTTGAAAGCTACTAAAAAACTGATTCAACCGATCGATCGGTGGATGAAGGTTCTTGGACTTTTCTCTTTATTTGCTGGTATTATAACCCTTTGAGTTGGCAACTTCAATGTCGATCTGAGAAATTATAGATTTTGGTGGTGTCTTCGTTTGGCAGAAGAAGATCTAGCAGCTACTGACTAATATTATTACCTCACCAGCGAAGATCGTCTCCGGCCAAGAGAGAGGGAAGAGAGACGACACCTCCACCTCCACCTCTATGATACGCAATAGTAAGAATACCCTACACTAAACTCCTGATGCCTCTGGGTCAGAGCTTCGGTGGCTATCTTCTCACCAAAGGTCGCCGATGATCAAATACCAGATCTAATGATCCAAGTCCCGATCTACTACTCAAAGAAAACCAATACTTGTCGTGAACTAATACCTGCAACCCACTGCCTGATCGTCGAAGCTACCGCTCCTTCCGGTGACCACTCTTAACAGAAATGGCAAAAATCACCGGTCTCCGGCGAACGGGAAGAAGAGAAACGACTATTTTGACCCAGGCACGACTCCCAAGAGACACTTAATGAGAGGTGAAATATCGAGAGATAATATACGACACTGTATTGATATGCGTCAAATTTATTGTGTCAGGAGGTTTCAACCTAAAGTCATATGGTATCAAGTGAAGTATTTTCTTTGACTCATATAATAGTTTGGGCACTTTCAAGTAATGGTATGGGACATGAATATAACACTCGCTTTAAGTGTAACTCTCATTTTTGTAGTAAAATTTGGACTACAAGGAAATGATAAAAAATGTGTACCCCAGACTTGCACGAAAGATTTGACTACGAGAGAAGAGAAATAATTTTTCATAATATTGATTCTGACACCATGCCAAGAGGTTTCGATTTAAAGCCATATAATATCAAGTGAAATAGTTCATTTGACTTATATAGTGATTTGTGCATTCTCAAATAATTAACATGGAACATAAATCTAACATATTGAATACAAGGATATATAATGATGGCTATATATAGGCAATTATTAGAGTTTGGAGTACTGGACTCCAAGTAACCTAGTTGATTAAGACCCTATTTATGAGTATTTGGTTAGAAATAAAGAGATTGTGATTGTTCATAAAGTCTCTTAAAAGAAGTCAAGTGCATGACATGTGACTGTTTTCCATTCAAAATTATAATATAGATAATGACTTAGACTATAGTGGGATGAATAAAAAAATTTAAGGTGTCATATGTTCAGATTAAAACCAAGAGGACCAAAGTGAGAGTTTGATAAACTTTAGAGATACTAAGTGTCCAAACCCCCCCCCCCCCCCCCCCCCCCCTTTTTTTTTTAATGAAATTCAAGGTGGGTTAAAAACCCATGGGTGTTGATTTGGGCCAGGCAAAACCCGTCTTTCCACTCTATTTTTTTAGAATTTTTCCTTCGAAGGTCCGTTTTTTAGAAATGAACAACCTTTTAGGTCTTGTTTAATTAAAAATAACTTTTTAAGTAATCTTTTTAAAAAATATTCTGCACAGACCCCTACTAAAAAAATTATATGACAAAAATAGCCTTGATCATTTTAAACCTAACCCTAATTTTGTCTGTCCTCTGCTCTCTCATCCTTCCCCTCTCTCTCTCAATTGCCCTCGCCTTGAAACTCTCCTGTGCAGAGAAATTTTGTCCGACGGTGGCCACATCTGGACGACGGTGGCGGCGGCGAGTCAAGGCGTGATGGCGGTTTGGATGGTGGCATTGGCGTTGCCGTCTTCATACTCGGTGGCAAATCAGATGTCGTCGCGCTCTTGGAGCCGCCAAATCGAGAGAGAGAGAGAGAGGGAACTCTGATTTGGCCAGATATGGCCAAATCAGGGAGATCTGGCCGGAGATGGTTACGATGGCAGTGGTGACGGTGGAGGAGTGGTTGGCGATGGGAAATGGGGCGAAGGAGATCGATTTGGCGACGATGGCATTTCGATTCGAAGTGATAAAGATGAGAAACAAACACCACTACCAACGAGCTGAGAGCAATGAATTTTTTGCTTTTTTTTTTCCAGGTATTTTTTTGCTTTTTTTAAGCTATTTTTTAGCATTTTTTTGTTCTTCGTGTATGTGGTTCTTCCGTTTTGTTGAATGGGTTGAACAAAGAAAGTTAATTTCTTTCATTTTCGTGTTATTATTCATCAAAGGTAAATGTATATCCACTGATTTTTTTTAGTGGATATCTATAGTTTGATTTGAATGGATATCTTTCAGTGATTTTCATTTTGCTTATTTTCGGTAGATATTCACTCAGATTACTTTAGGTGGATATCCACTTAGATTATTGAATGATTTCAGGTATTCTAGCGTCGGTCTTGGTAGAGAATTGAATGATTTCAGTTTTTTGCTTTGAATTTTGATAATACATAGGTTTTCACCCGATAGGTTAGCTAATTGGAAAATTTGTTAATATTTGCTCACTTTATCCTAATTTTCTTGAGTTGTAGAATATTTTTGTTCAATAATCCAATTTAATTGTCATTTTCATTTCTTACTTCGCTCATTTACTTTCAACTTCTATTTCACCGTTTCACTGGTAATCTAGGTATCTATGGCTATTGGCTCAATTCTCCTTGTCATGCCTTTCATCCGCTTGAACGAGGTAGCGTGCTATTAACCTACACTACAGGAGACGTTTGTCTCTAATTGTATTTGGTTGAATATTTTTGGTATTAAGTAATGGTTGATCAACTTAGTTATTTGCACTATGGTTGAATATGACTTGTTATATTGCTCTTTTGCTGAATCTACATTCATATATTGAAAGTTGATCACTTTTCTAGAATAATTGTGGGTTTTTTCCGCCTGTGGAGTTGGCTATGCATGACTGGACAATTTGATGTTTGACAATAATATTCCCTACTTGAGAGCATGCAAATTACCGTAGCTTGATATATATGTGTGTATATATATTATGCATCTAGATTTGTGTTTACATATTCATATCTTAAAATGCTTGCATGTTTAGAGTTTGTTTAGTTTGATACTACAAAATGTTTTATTATTTTTTGTGATTCCTGAAGAACAATATCATTGAAAAAGTTCGGGTGACTGCCCCTGTATCTTTATTATGCTTGGTAGAGAATTGAACGATTTCAGTCTTTTTATTTTTATTTTTTCACTTTGAATTTTGATTGATGAAATAATTATGCATTTCAACTATTTGGTTGTTTGATAGGTGAAAGAAGAGATTTTTATTAAAAAAGGAAAATTGATGAAAAATTGAAAACAAGTGAAATTCTCTCTCTCTCTCTCTCTCTCTCTCTCTCTCTCTCTATATATATATATATATATATATATATATATATATATATATGTTTAGGATTTTGAAATTGAATTAGAATTTTGATATTATAACCCAATTAGATTCAAATAAATTCTAACGATTTCTTGATTTATTTGTCATTTTTATCATTTGTGTTATTTTTTAGTTCAGTAGATATCCACTGATTGTTTAATTCGATTTGTTTAAATTTTTGTGTTATTTTCTTAGTTCAGTGGATATCCACATATTGTTTAAATGTTTGTATTATTTTTTAGTTCAGTGGATATCTACTAATTGTTTTTAGTGGATATCTACTTATTGATTTTTAGTAGATATCCACCTATCTACTTATTGAAGACTGATGAAGATGGAGGGAGCGTGACTATGTGACGATTGACGAAGACGACGGATATTAATCGTCTTAATTTTTAGTTGATTTCCACATTAATTTTTTTTTGAATTTCCACTTAGGGGTTAAGTGGATTTATGTAATTTTCTAAATGAATGTAACTGAAGATTAATATTCAGTGAAATTTTTTATTTTCTGGTTTCTCTAATTATTTATATTTTAAAATGTTCATAGAATATTTAAAAAAATAAGCTAAAATTGAAATTAAATTAAGTGAAAAATAATGTAAGTGAATATCTACTAAATATAATTAAGTGGATATCCACTTAATGGATATCTAAGTTGATATCCACTTAATTGATTTTTAAATATTTTAAATGAATTTTTAATTTAAATAGAATTTAATATTTAATTTTTTATATTTTAAAATGTTCATAAAATATTTAAAAAAATAAATTAAATTTAAAATAAAATTACGTGAAATATAATTAGGGAATTTATGATATTTAATTTTTTTTAAGAAAAATAAAATTAATTAAAATATTTTAATTAAAAAATAAAAATTGTGGAAAATTTGAAAATTTAGGAAGAATAAATATGATGGTATTTTTGAAATGAGGTCAAAAAGAGTTCTTTACCTAATAAATATTATTTTAAAAAAATTTACTGAAAAAACTAGTATCTGAACTTATTTATCACAAGTGAGCACCACGGTGTTGGGAACACCGGGACTAGATCCCCGTGTTCCGAACGCCGTGATCATCCCCGGGACTAGATCCCAGTGTTCCGAACGCCAGGATCATTTTGTTTTTTGTTTTTTTTCATGATCCCGGTGTTGACAACACCGGGATCAATTTTTTTTTTAATCCCGACGTGTCATCCTAGCGTTGACACGCCGGGATAAATATATATATATTTTAATTTTTTTGATCACGACGTTGTCAACGCCAGGATCAAAAAATAATATTTTTTTTAAACGGTCCCGGCGTTGTGAACACTGCAACCGTAACAGCACATCGCCGTTTCACAAATAGCGACGTGCCGTTTTGTTTGGCCAGTCAAACGTGTATCGTTTGACCGGCCAAAGGCTGCCTGCCTTTTGCAGGCAGGCAGCTTTGCTTCTTGGGTTTTGGTCCCAGTTTTGTGAAAACCAGGACCAAAATCCTATTTCTACCCTCTCTGCCTCCGCCTTCTCATTTTTCCTCTGGACTTCTCCTTCATTCAGTTTTTCCTCCAGACTTCTCCTCATTTTAGGGCCCCTATCTCATTTTCCTATTTGTGTTTGCTCTTCCTAATTTTTGGCTCTTCCTCCTCCATTCACACTTCATTCATTCAGACTTCTACTATTCCATTCACAGGTAAGTTTTCTTAAATTTATTTATTAATTTAATTAGTATATTTTTTACTTATTATTTGTTAGTTTGATTAATTTACTTATTTGTTAGTTTGATTGATTCCTTGTTTCTTGCACATTATAATATACTGTTTAAAAAAATAATGAGTTAGTTTAATTGTTAATTTAATTTTTAAAAACACAAAAAAAAACATTAGAGGATAGTTTAATTTATTTTGTTATTTATTCAATTTATTAGTTAATTTGTTTGTTTTGTTAGTTAGTTAGTTAATTTAATTTGTTTGTTTAGTTGTTTAATTTGTTAGTTAGTTGGTTAGTTTAATTTTTTAATTTAGTTGTTAAATTAAAAATTACATTTTTAGTCCTTTTCACATGTGTAGGAAAATATAAATCAATATATTATTTAAAAAAATGTTAGTTAGTTAGTTTAATTTTTTAATTTAGCTATTAAATTAAAAAATATGCACTTTGACCCCTGAAAATTTATCAATTAGAAAAATATAAATATTTAATATATTGTTTTAAAATAAATTATTATTTAATTTTATTTTTTAATTTAGCTATTTAATTAAAAAAATATGCACTTTGACCCCTGAAAATTTATGAATTAGAAAAATGTAAATTTTTAACATATTTTTTAAAAATAAATTGTTAGTTAGTTTTATTTTTGAATTTAGTTATTTAATTTGTTAATTTAATTATTAAATTAAAAATTATACTTTGGCCACATGTGTAGGAAAATATAAATTAATATATTATTTGAAATAATTGTTAGTTAGTTAGTTTAATTTTTTAATTTAGCTATTTAATTAAAAATATGCACTTTGACCTCTGAAAGTTTGACAATTAGAAAAATATAAAATTTTAATATATGGTTTTAAAATTAATTGTTAGTTAGTTTCATTTTTGAATATAGTTAAAATTGTTGATTAGTTTGTTTAATTTATGAATTTTGTTATTTAATTAAAAAACATGTTTATTTAATTTGTTAATTTACTTGTTCAATTAAAAAATTATACTTTGGCCCCTTTCACATGTGTAGGAAAATATAAATTAATATATTATTTTAAAAAATTTGTTAGTTAGTTAGTTTAATTTTTTAATTTAGCTATTTAATTAAAAATATGCACTTTGGGCCCTGAAAGTTTGACAATTAGAAAAATATGAATTTTTAATATATTGTTTTAAAATAAATTGTTAGTTAGTTTCATTTTTGAATTTAGTTAAAATTGTTAATTAGTTAGTTCAATTTATGAATTTTGTTATTTAATTAAAAAACATGTGTCTATAATTTGTTAATTTACTTGTTAAATTAAAAATTACACTTTGGCCCCTTTCACATGTGTAGGAAAACAATTAAATTAAAAAATTAAGCTCAAATTAACTAACAATTCATTTTAAAACAATATCAAATATAAATTTAATTTTTCAAGTATATATAACGAGTTTAATTTGTTACAAATACATTTTTCAACTTCATCAATAATTGAATTTAATTTATCAAAATCAGGTTTAGCAATATATTCTTTTTCATCTACAACAATATATTAATTGTTACAGATGAGAAAAAAGATATTTTTAAACTTGATTCTGAAAAAATAAAGTCGATAATTTTTTAATTAAACAACTAAATTAAAAAATTAAACTCAAATTAACTAAAAATTCATTTTAAAATAATATATTAAAATTTATATTTAACGTTTGATGAAGTTGAAAAACCTACATCAGTTATTTTGTGCAAATTGAAAAAATATAAATTAAAATATAATTTTTAATATATTGTTTTAAAATAAATTGTAAGTTAATTTGAGTTTAATTTTTTAATTTAGTTGTTTAATTAAAAAATATGCATTTTGCCCCTTAAAGTTTGACAAATTAGAAAAATATAAAATATTAAACTTATATAAAATAATATTTTCAAAATATAAATTTAATTTGTCAAGTATATATAACGAGTTTAATTTGTTATAAATATTATTTTATATAAGTTTAACTTATCAATTTTATCAATAATCAACTTTAACTTATCATAATTATGCTTGGAAATATTTTCTTTTTCATCTGCAACAATATATTGATTATTGCAGATGAAAAATAAAATACTTTCAAGCATGATTCTAATAAGTTAAAGTTGATTATTGATAAAGTTAATAAGTTAAACTTATATAAAATAATTTTTGTAACAAATTAAACTCGTTATATTTGTAAGTAAAATGTTAAGATTAAAAATAAATTACTGAAACCCATAAAAAAAGAACACTATAAACATTGGAATATGACAATTAGAGAAATATAAATTTTAATATATTGTTTTAAAATAAATTGTTAGTTAGATTATTTTTTAAATTACTTGTTTAATTAGAAAATGTGTACTTTCATTCCTTAAATTAATTGAATCTATTCAGTTGATATTAACTTGACGTAAAATTTATATTCGATTTAGAGTTAAAGTTAAAATAATTATTGAATAAATTAAAAATAAGTAAAATATTAAGTATTTAAAATAAATTACTCAAACCCATAAAAAAATGAACAATATAAACCAACATACTTTTGTGATTGAGTTTTAGTTGACGATATTATTTTCTTGTTTTGTTTTGCCTTATGAAATGATAGCCGCTTGAAATGGATCACGTTCGGTTGTTATTGTATTGGGGTAGTAGAATATTGGAAGGTACAGAGTTCGAGATTTGTTACAGTACATCAGTTGTAAAATCTTTGGTTGTCTGTAGGGGAACAACCTTAAATGAATTAATTGAGATGCTAAAACCGCGTGTTCTTCAAGATGGGGTTACTGGAAATTTGAAACTAAAGCGTAGGATGTCGATGACTCTTTTTGGGTCGAATTATAAATATACCTTATTTTCTATCGAGGATGACTCAGCATTAAACCAAGTGCTTGAGTTACCTTTTTGCATACCCTCGCTTCTTGCTGTTGAAGTAGAACGAGCATTTGATGATAGTCCAAATTTTTTCCCCCAAAGTGGTCATTTTACCAATTTAATAACCCAGAGTTTTAATCTGTACAGTACCCAATCTGACGGGAAATTTTTCGGTACCGTCCCCCAAACAGTCCAATCTAATTATACCATCTTACCTCCTTACATTCTAGAACAATATCATTCCCACAGTACTCCCATGTCGCGCTCCCAATTACTTGAGTCTAATTATACCGTCCCACACCCTATATTTCAGAACAAGATTATTCTCATAGTATGATTGACCGTGCTCATGGTACTAGCTCTACTATTCCACATCACCATTATTCGCCGAGTAGTCCACTGCAAGACAACACAAGTAATTATGGTGGTGAGTTTGATACAATTGATAGTCTCCATGATGTGTCAGAAGAAGAGTTAGATGCGGATGTTGCGTTTGAGCCAGACCAAGATCTAAATGCTGGGCCTAGCGGGCAAGGGAGTCAGAATCAGCAATTGGAGTTGGATAGGGTTATTCCATTTTTCAATAACTTGGACTGGGGTGACGACGATGACATGGCGAAATACGAGCCAAAGTTGTGGAAGAATTTCTAGACACCGGAGATGGATGAATTTTGTACTGGTATGGTCTTTAAGGACAAGGAACATGTTCAGCAGGCCATCAAATTTTACCACGTGAAGAAGAACAAAGAGTTTTATTTCTTGGAAACGAACAAGAAGGTCTGGTCGGTTTATTGTTCACATGGATGCGGTTGGAAGTTGCGGGCAGGTAGAAAAAAAAGTCACGATATGCTTTAGATTACGCAGTATAAGGGGCAACACACATGTTTTTATAATCAAACTGCTGTAGATCATAAAAATTTAGATTCTGGACTTATTTCGAACCTAATACTTGGACAAGTTGAACAGGATCCTAAATTGAAGATTGGCATAATTGTGGCTTACGTAAAGGAGCCTCATGGATACACTATCCCCTATCAAAAAGCTTAGTTGGCTAGATCTAAATCCATCGAGACCTTGTTCGGAGATTGGGATGAATCATATCGGAAGTTACCAAAGTTTATGGTCGCATTGCAGCACTACAATTCGTGTACGATTGTCGTGTGGAGCACTATGTCGACTGATATGCCTGGCTACAGGACATTCGATATGATATTTTGGGCATTCAAAACTTCAGTTGACGGATGACGTTATTGTCGCTTTGTAATCACCAATGACGGGACCCACTTGTATGGTAAATATGAGGGAAATATTTTAATCGCTATTGGAATGACGCCGTCCAATAAGTGCTACCCATTGGCTTTCGCCATCGTACCGACAGAGGACTACCGCTGCTGGCAATAGTTCATCTACATGCTTAAGTGACATATTGTCGGTGATCGTCCTGAGGTGACATTGATATCTAACAGACACGCTGACATTATTAGTGCGGTTGACAGTATTTGGCTTAATCAACATAACGAGCCCCTCCGATATCATCGATTTTGTTTGCGGTACCTTTGCAGCAATTTCAACAAGATTGCTAAAAATCAGCATATCAAAGATCTTACTTGGAATGCGGATGCTGCAATACAAATTCGAAAATACGATGCTATCATGGAAGATATCAAAACAATTGATCTTCGGCTGCATAAATGGTTGAACAATAATCCAGCTTACAAATAGACTAGGGCACATGACAATGGTAAGCATTGGGGAGTCATGACAACCAATTACGCAGAGGAATTTAACAACTGTTCCAATAACTGCATCTATCAAGATTATGTTCTACAGGATGGTTAAATATTTTGATATTGGTCAACAACAAGCTCTAAAGAACTCAGCCGACGGTTATGTATATGCTAAACACGTCATTGAAAAAATACAGAAATCTCAAGCCGAGTTTAAAACATACGAGATTCAAATATTCAATCGGTAATTTAGTATTTATTATTTTTTTTTTCACGTTACATAAAATTGTTCCGACACATTTTAATAAAATATGATTTTTTTTTCTAGAGAGAATATGATCTACCATGTGAAAACTAGAAAGAGTCTCACTGGGGACTTGATTCCACACGAAGTCACACTAAGGGATAACGCTGATTGTACATGTGGAAAGTATAAAATTTGGCAATATCCATGCTCCCATATGCTTGCGGCCACCGAGTATAGTGGAGTTAATGCATTCCGCTATATTACAACTGAGTACACAATGACAAATCAATTGATAGCATGGGAGTCATCGTTTCGGCTGATTATTCACTAGGATTATTGGCTAGAGACCAATTTTTCGAACTTGATTCCATACCATAACAGACTTCGAGCAATGCATCGTGGTCGATCAAATTCCACTCACATTCAAAACGAGATGGATCAGTCGCGAAGAACAATGACAAATCGTTGCGGTTTATGTTCCCAGACTGGACATGATAGGCGAAAGTGTCCATCCTGACCTCGCCATACACCCAATTGATCTGGTCGGTTCATTGTAATAAATGTTTATGCTACTTTATTTCTTTGTTATGTCAACTTTTATGTATTATAAATTCTATGCACTTGTCGCACACATTTCTGTATAATGAATGTTATATTTTGTTTATAAATATAATTAAATTTCAATTTCGTACTAACAAATTTACCACAAGTGTTGCGGGAAAAAATTCCAGCTTTACATTTTGGGCCTGAAGATACTTCAGTTTTACACCTGCAGGGGAAGCACAGGTTCGAACTAGTTTGTGTAGCACAGATAAATATTTAGGCTAATGCATTAATTTTTTATTTTAGTTTTTTAAAATTTTAATGTTATTTATTGTGTCTTATTAAATGTTTCAGGATATTAGTACTTTTGACTGTGTTGGATATGATGTAGGGGAATAGAGAGAACATGTCCCCCCCCCTCGTGTTATACAGTTGATAGAATCAGTCGGTTTGTACGGCCCATTCAGGTTGTAGCTGAAGCGGTTAGATAGGGCCTTCATAACCGCGTTTGTAGAGAGATGGCGTCCGGAGACGCACACTTTCCATCTACCTGTCGTGGAGATGACCGTTACACTACAGAAAGTGGCCGTCTTATTGGGGTTACTCGTGCATGGGTTACCAGTTATCGCCTCTGAGGCTTGCGACTAGAACACGCTTGGCAGGAACTTTGCGTCTAACTCCTCGTAGTAGAACCACCAGTGAATAAGATTAGGAATGGGTGTTTAACGCTCAAGTGGTTTCGGGATACCCTTGCTTAAGTGTCTGACAAGGTCGACGAGGAGGTTATGCATTGCTACGCATGTGCGTATTTCTTGATTATGCTTGGTCAGATGTTGCTGCCTGATAAATCGCACAATAGAGTCAAGCTAGCCTACCTCCCACTACTGCGTGACTTGACACTTTCCGTCAAGTATAGCTGGGGCAGTGCGACCCTAGCGGTCCTTTACCGCGAGCTATGTAAGGCGACGAAACCCAACATGAAAGACATAGCCGACTGCCTATTTTTGTTGGAGTGTTGGGCTTGGGAACGATTGTCGAGGCTTCGGCCTGAAGTTGTCCCTTTCTCCCAGTATTATATATCATTCAAAGAGGTAGACTTCGATAGCGACTTGAAGTTTCCAGCTGCTCCGAAGGGCTCTTGGTAAGTAATTAATATTTTCTTTTTAATTTAATTTATCATCTAATAGATATTTATTTATGGATATTAAACTTATGGTTTATATTTTTGGTGTACAAGTGGACGATTGAGTTCAATTTGTAAAATTTCCCGATGCATATTTTGGCGGTGTATCGCGATTATTTAGATCGCTTGAAGAATGGCGAGGTTAGTTATTTATTTACATCAAAATTTAATTTTATTTATTTATTTGTTTATATTTTATTTTACAGGTCAATTGGATGCCTTATACTCTGCCGACTTTGCCTCCATATACTAGAGATGGAGAATATATATGGATGGCAAAGTTGCCCCTAATATGCTACGAGATAGTTGAGTACACATATCCCCTGTGCGTGCTATGTCAGTTTGATTATCGCCAAGGGGTTCCTGAGTCGATAATTATGGAGAAGAACGTTCACAAAATTACTCGACGAGGATACTTCAGTGTGAATTGGGCTGATTATCACCACGCACATATAGTTGCGTGGAATAATCAACGAGCACCCGATGTCGGCAACTTCGAGCGAGAGATAGGGGTTGGCCAAGTATACATGGACTGGTATTAGAGAATCACACAAAGATTTTTGGTCAACCCGGCTTACCGACCTCAGTTTGGGTATCTAGTAACAGGAGGACGAGTGGTGTTTATGATCACATTGAGTGTACCATCTGTTTAGTTATATGAGTTTGATTATGTTGTTATTATTTATGTATTAACTTAACGATTATATGTGTTTTGTAGGATTCGGAGGTATCGATCATGATGCGCATGAGTCATCTAACTCTATGGATGTGTACTGTGGAATTAGGTATCGAGTTGGCTCAGGCCGTCTACGATGCCACCATCGGGGCGATGTACCGTGGGGTACCGCGCCATGTGGCAGCTGATATTCCTCCATCTCCCCAGGTTGTTCCTCAGCCATGGACTTCTGACGCCTATCGTCCAGGTAGTGTGGGTGATGCTGGACCTTCTATATCGTACGACATGGGCGCTCAAACTGGATCATCTAGTACGTACGACATAGGTGACGATGCTGGGTCATCTGACGTGTACCAGATGCATGACCCTTATTCGCATTACGCATCGCACCTAGGTACACACCCGTCATCGTCATTCGTCACTCTGGAGATGGACAAAATTTTCAACTTCATGCGTCATTCCTCCGGTGACATTTGTCGAACCCACAAGATTGCAAAGACAAGTGTCACCGGTGCCGTGGTTCGAGGACGACGTCGATGCCATCCCGAGGAGTACGCAACAAGCATTCATGAACTTTGGACAAGCTACACAAGTTCATGATGAGACTGAGGAACCTCCTATTGCACCATGACGAGGGAAGAGGAACGTCCGATGTAGAGGTTGAAATACATACTTAGTTATGTAGTTGATAATTTAGTTATAGGAATGTAAATACGTTTTTTTTTTTGTAAATATATAGTTATATAGAAATTTATGTAGTTATATAACAATTTATATATATTCAATCACTTTAGCTTCATCTTGTCTGATTGATGAATTTCTTTCTTTCTTTATCTAGAATGGCTTTTGATCAAGCTCCTAGGGTTAGGAATCAGATATGAACTTTTTTTTTTGCAAATGGGAGAAGATAAGGCTTTAAGTACAAGACTCGATATATCTAGGAAATATCTTTTTACTGTTGCAGAGTGACCGCCTAGGCGGTGGGATAACCGCTTAGGCGATGAGTATGTTGGCAAGCTCACCGCTTAGGCGGTGGGCCAACACATAAACTTTCTGACTTTTCACCGCCTAGGCATTGGAACAGGCTCCAAACTCTTTACACTTTCACCGCCTCGGTGGTAGGACTTGTTCATTTTCAGCACCTCCCAGTATTTTCACCGTCTAGGCGGTGGAACAGGCTCCAAATTCTTTGTACTTTCACTGCCTCGATGGTGGCCATACTGCCTAGGTGGTGGGACTTGTTAATTTTCAACACCTCTCAGCATTTTCATCGCCTCGGCGGTGGAACAAGCTCTAAACTCTCTGCACTTTCACCGCCTCGGCAGTGGTCATACCGCCTAGGCTGTGGGACTTGTTTATTTTCAGCATCTCCTAGCATTCTCACCGCTAAGGCAGTGGGACTGCAGTATTAATCCCTTATATTTTTCAAACTTCTCTTTCGCCGTTTTTCCACCGTTTTGCTCATTTATTACTCGTTCTCATTTCTACACCTGATTTAAAGAAAAAAACTAAAACGCAATTAAATATTATTTAATACTCTCCAAAACTATCAAATTTGGCTTAGAAGCAGATATGTTATTTTAACCTACCATATTCGATTAACCAAGTTAAGAGAATTTGAAATCATAATATTTCATAATCATAAACATCATATTAAAAAAAACCATTACATAAATTGGAAACATATTTAACGGTGTTTATTACAAAACTCATAATAATAACAATACATAAGAAATATAGTACATAATATCACGAAAATAGTGACAATAAAAACACTTCAAAAGAAAATACCAGAGCAAAAAATTATTTATTCTTCATTGGACATGTACTTCTCAGACAAATATTCATTATTATTTATCACGTTATGGTATTCGTTTGAAGAGAGTGCTCTGTTGTTTGTGGTAGCCATTTCATTGGCTAGTTGTAGTAGATAATATTTATTCCTGCACAACAACATTCGATTATTTTCCAGGAGAATTCGTGTAATAGCATCTTCAATCTCGGTTGTGTCATTAATTATACATCGTCTAGGCATATGAAGACTTCGACGATGCGGAACTGGTACATTAAGATTTCTCAAACAAGATACAAGGCTATTAGACTCATTCACCCTGTATTCACATTCTTGGCGTAGACCGACGCGATATTCTATCGGGTTGGTCTCATGATCACTCTAGTAATCATCATAATATGGTTTTAAAACCCAATATCTTTGGTGATCCCACGGTCCAGGCCAACCCCAAATACCATATGAGTTCTCCTCACTTGAAAAACCAAATGAGTTTTCTTCACTTGAATTAATATGTGAAGACATCACGAAAATTATAGGCTAAACAATTTTTTTACAAATATTATACTGTGAATTACGAGTTTACAAAAAAATTAGTTTTTTTCTTAAACATAATTAATGAAAAATGATATTTTATAACTTATGTACACTAGCCTTAACTAAAAAAAAGCTAACCCAATACCACCTATCAATTGAATGAGAAAAAGTCAGTTGTTTGGTAGAAGTAGAGTTATTATAATTTAACGTAGAAACGATACATTAGATTTCAAAGGAAATACATAATTAAATTGTAATTCACCAACGCAAAAACAGTAAACATTACTCTCATCATCAGACATTTCAATATCTGACTGATATTGATGATTTTTTGCGCATCTCATGTAAGTATGCACTTCGGCGAACAAATCTTGTTCAAGACGCTCACGTTCCGTCGTTCCAAGCTCATGTCGAAAAGCTCAAATTTGCATTCGGTTATATTCTTCGCGGTAGCGAAGCAACGCCATTTGAAGGTTATGCGGCGTGTTTATTGGTATTGTTCTGGCCAATTGACACACTATTGGAATATTATATTGCCTATATCCGTCCACCATAATCTCTGATTGGTTGACACGATAAGTGTATTCCTCCCGCATCCTTGCAACCAACCGTGAAGAGTAACAAACTCTTGGATCTAAAGAGTATGAGAATTCGTCTTCCAAAAGTTAGTGACGTCCCATTGAACGATACAAATCTCTCACCGTATACATTTTTCAATCCTTTTCATTTTATTTGTTTTTAAATTAGTCAATAATTTAATTTTTTCAAACACATTAAAAAATAAACTAATTAAGTAACTAACATTTTTTTTTGAAAATAATCTATTATAATTTCTATTTCAATTTTTATTTTTCCACACATGTAATTTATCAATTTTGAGGGGCCAAAGTGCATATTTTAAATTAAACAACTAAATTAAAAATTTAAACTAATTAACTAAATAATAATTTTTTTAAAAACAATATATTATAATTTATATTTCAATTTATATATTTCTCACACATGTATAATTTACTCAAATTTTGAGGGCCCAAAGTACATAATTTTCAATTAAACAACTAAATTAATAAATTAATCTGACAAACTAACTAAGAAATTAAACAACTAAATTAACAAATTAAATTAATCAATTAATTAACAAATGAAATAAGTAAACTAACAGATTAACTAAATAATTAAATAAGTAAAAAATATAGTAATCAAACTAAGAAATAAATTAAACAAAAAAATAAATTAAACTTACTTTTATTTTTATATTTTCTCACATGTGTAATTAATCAAACTTTGAGGTGCCGAAGTGTGCATTTTTAATTAAATAACTAATTCAAAAATGAAAGTGCACATTTTTAATTAAACAACTAATTCAAAAATTAAATTAACTAACAATTCATTTTAAAACAATAGGTTGAAAAATTTATATTTTTCTAATTGTCAAACTTTCGGGGGGATATTTTTAATTAAATAGCTAAATTAAAAAATTAAACTGACTAACTAACAATTTTTTTAAATAATATATTAATTTATATTTTCCTACACATGTGAAATGGGCCAAAGTGTAATTTTTAATTTAACAACTAAATTAACAAATTAAACAAATATATTTTAAATTAAATAACTAAATTAAAAAATGAAACTAACTAATAATTTATTTTAAAACAATATATTAAAAATTTATATTTTTCTAATTGATAAATTTTCAGGGGTCAAAGTGCATATTATTTTTTAATTAAAGAGCTAAATTAAAAAATTAAACTAACTAACTAATTTTTTTTAATATAATATATTAATTTATATTTTCCTACACATGTGAAAGGGGCTAAAATGTAATTTTTAATTTAACAACTAAATTAACAAATTAAACTAACCAACTAACTAACAAATTAAACAACTAAACAAAAAAATTAAATTAACTAACAAACTAACAAAACAAACAAACTAACTAATAAATTAAATAAATAACAAATTAAATTAAACTATCCTCTAAGGTTTTTTTTTTTTTTTTTTTGTTTTTTTTTAAAAAAAATTTAAATTAACAACTAAACTAACTAATTATTTTTTTTTAAACAATATATTATAATGTGTAAGAAACAAGTAATCAATCAAACTAACAAATAAGTATATTAATCAAACTAACAAATAACAAGTAAAAAATATACTAATTAAATTAATAAATAAATTTAAAAAAACTTACATGTGAATGGAGGAGTAGAAGTTTGAATGGAGGAAGTGTGAACAGAGGAGGAAGAACAAAAACAAATAGGAAAATGAGAGAGTGTCCTAAAATAAACGGAGCCAGGGGTGTAGAAATAGGATTTTGGTCCCGGTTTTCATAAAATCGGGACCAAAAACCAAGAAGCAAAGTTGCTGGCCTGCAAAAGGCAAGCAACCTTTGGCCGGTCAAACGATACACATTTGACCTGCCAAATGAAACGGCGATGTGCCGTTACAGTCCCGACGTTCACAACACCGGGACCGTTTTAAAAAAAATATATTATTATTTTTTGATCCCGGCGTTGACAACGTCGGGTTAAAAAAATAAAAAATAAATTTGATTCCGGTGTTGTCAACGCTGGGATCATGAAAAAAAAGAAAGAAAAGGAAATGATCCTGGCATTCGGAACATTGGGATCTAGTCTCGGTGTTCCTAACACCGGGGTGCTTACTTGTGGTAAATAAGTTCAGATACTAGTTTTTTCAGTATTTTTTTTTTAAATAATATTTATTAGGTAAAAAACTCACTCAAAAAGTATAGGATTTAGAAAATTATTTTTTGAACAAATGCGACTCCGCAATTTTTTTTTTTCCCTTTTTTTAATGAAAAAAATTAAACTGTAACTCGCACAAAAGCGCAAGTTGTTTTCTTTGTGAGCCTATGTACCCACGTGCTATTGTGCCAATTGAACATTTATTTATTTTTTACTTACCGAAAATTTTCGAGTCCAAATTTTTGTTATTTTCCAACTTTGAATTATATCAATTGCTCCAAAAAAAAAATGGTTGAAATAATAATTTATGTTTACAAAAGTTGAATTCGTGCCCTTTTTAACACAAAAAAATAAAAAATTTCAGTCATCAACCGATTTAGGGCAAACGACAAATCTAAAAAAGTAATTCAAAGGCTAATTTTTTTTTTAGATATTTATGTAGATTGGGGGCTTATGTAAAAAATTTAAGAATTTTAATTAATTTTTTGTAAAAATATAAGGATAAAAATAAAAAAATCAAAAGTCGTGGGGAGCTTAAGTCTCCCCTTGACCTAATGTGGCTTTGCCACTGTTTAGGGCAATACGAGACCACTTGACGTAACAATATCTGTTAATGTATTATACGGGCTTGACCCAAGTGGTCCATCAGGACAAAATGCTAGTCTCCACTTTTCTTATAAATATGTGTATATTATTGTATTATAACTGTATCACTTTTCATAATATCAATTCATGATTTTTCTTCCACTTTTCAATTATCTTAACATGGTATTAGAGTTAAGGTTATGAGTCTCTCTTCCCCTCGTAGTCAAATCATCCGTGGAAGCTGGGGGTTGCACATTTCTCATCATTCCCTCGTAATCAAATCATTCATGCAAACTGGGGGTTGCACTTAAGGGCGGGTGTTAGATATTGTCCTACATCGATTGTTTGAGAGTTCCCAAACTACTATATATATCAAAAGAGTTACTTCACTTAGCACTATATGGTTTTAAGTTGGAACCTCCTGACATGGTATCAGAACAAGTCGTTCTTGGATCTGTTCTCCCTAAAATTTTCGCAACCCTAAAGCTTCTGCCGCTGTCGCCGCCGTCCTTATTCTCCCGAGACTTTCTCCAGTATCAACAACCATCACACTACCATCTTCGTCTTGCAGAGAAGAATACAACGCCACCAAAATCATCGCCACCGGAGATCACACACGCTTTTACACACCGTCAACAACCTGCAGTACCACTACCCTTCGCCGTCTCGGATTTTGGGATCTGCAGCCTCAACCAGAGCTCCAAATCAATCCCACAATATACCTTCTGAACCGTCTCAACGAGACGATTCGAACTATGCAAACAAAATTCCATTACGACGCCACACGCGCCCTCACGCGTGGCTCAAAGTGTCGGCTCTCTATTCGTGTTAGATCCATGAGCCTTGTTTAGACCAGCTGTGCCACGTCAGCCCTAAATCCAGTCAGCAGCTCAGTCAATACCTAGTCAGCATCCATCTCAGTGCCACGTTAGTGCCAATTAAGTGCCACATCAGCACGTTGACTGCCACATCGTCCGCTGATCGCCACGTCAGCGTCCCATCACCGGTTCACTAAGGTACTTCTCTTTGACCGGTTCAGGCATTTTTAGACCGGTTTTTTGCAAAGTTGAACCAGTTCCTAGGGTTTTTCGACGTTCTGATTCTGTTTCTGGACTCCGTTTTGTGATTTGAGGTTCACAGAATATACTTCCTTTTATATTTTTGTGGTTTCTACACCGGTTCACCTTCCTCTTCGCGTCTATGGCTGAATCAGACTTATCTTGAGTTATTACTACTATTCTGGATGAATCTAATTATGTTGTGTGGGCTCAAGAAATGTCTGGTTTTTTCCATGGAAGAAAATTGTGGCGTTACGTGATTGGAGATATTACTGAACCTAAGAAGAAATATGACGAAAATGACGAAGATGCCGACAAATAAATTGACCATCTAGAGGATTGGGATAGCAAAAATCACCAGATTCTCACATGGTTCCGTGCCACTATTATTCTAGAGATTAAACTTCAATTTGGTACTCTCCATACAACAAAAGAAGCATGGGATCTTCTCCAACAGCGCTATACCAAGGCAGATCTTTCAAATCGGTATTGTCTTCTTTCTACTCGTCATAACATTCGCTAAGAACCTAGGAAATTTGTCAATAGTTTCGTATCTAAGATGACTGCCATGTAGAATCAGTTGGCTCTCACTGAACCAACCTGGGAATGCACAAAAGACGCTAATGTTCATGGAAAGTACCGTACTGAGAAATGCATTATGCAATTCCTGATGGGCTTGAGAGAGGAATTTGAGCTTATAAAAGTTTCAATCCTACACAGGGGCGCGATACCTTCCCTGAACAACTTCATTTCTTATCTACTCAGTGAGGAAACTCGTCTTGCCACATTACAAGGATCTCATACAGATATTGCCCTTGCAGTGCCAGTCGCTCCTGCAGCTACCAAGGCCAACCCATCCCAGAAGCCGTTATACTACAGGTATTGTCATTCACAAGGGCATGAATTGCTCAAATGTCCTTCTCGCCTGTGTAAAGTCTGCAGAGCACCAGGCCACTACCTTGAAGAATGTCCTAAACTTCCATTTGGGAATCAGTCAAATGGGAACCCATATCGCTCTCTCGAGGCTCTCGCAATCAGTTCTATTCTAAGCCAAGGAATGCTACTGCTGTAGCCACTGATGCTACATCGACTTTATCTAGCTCTTCACTTGATTGGAGTGATATCTGTACCGCGCTTACTGAGGCTCTAAATAAAACTGGTAACTATATAGCCATGTCAATTACACTAGGTACATCTCGATGGTATTTTGATTCTGCCTCTTGCAATCACATGACTTTTGATGCCTCTATCTTTTCCTCTAAAACCCGTGATAAGCATGCACCTACTATTCACACTGTCAATGGATCAAATATGTTGGTTAACCACACTGGATATGTTGATAGTTCTCATTTGTCTCTTCTTGACACATATTTGGTTCCTAATCTTAGGCTTAATCTTATATCTGTTGGACAACTATGTGATCTTAGACTTGACTTGTATTTTTCTTCTACTGGTTGTCGTGTGCAGGACTCTCAGATAGGAAAACTCCTTGGAACTGGCCGTAAAGTTGGACGCCTCTTTGAGCTCACTCACTTCCAAGTCCCATCTTCACCATCACCAAACTATTCAGCTGTATCCATCCCAGCACTCCCACCCGTGGAATTGTGGCACTCTCGATTAGGTCACACTTTATCCAGCCATCTACGTTCTCTTATTTCTAGTGGTTAGTTAGGTTCATTTCAGCATGAGGCTATTAATTGTATTCATTGTCAACTTGCAAAACAATTAGCTTTACCTTTTAATGAAAGTCAGTCTGTTTCTCTTGTACCTTTTGATGTAGTACATTATGATGTTTGGGGGCCTTCTTCTCATGCATCAATGAGTGGTGCTTGCTATTTTGTTATATTTGTGGATTACTATTCTCGTTTTACCTGGTTGTTTCTTATGAAAAGCAGATCTGAACTCTTTCAAATATATTCTGACTTTTCTTCTATGGTTCAAACTCAATTATCTCGTAATATCAAAGTTTTTCATTCAGATAATGCAATGGAATACAAAGACCATGTCTTTTTAAACTTACTTCACAAAAATGGCATGTTTCCCCACCGTTCATGCCCTGGAACCTCCTAATAAAATGGTTGAGCCGAACGCAAACATAGACATATTCTTGATACCGTTCGTGCTCTACTTATTTCGTCATCATGTCCTGAACGTTTTTGGGGTGATGCTGCCTTAATCGCAGTATACACAATCAACCGTGTGCTTTCTGCCACAATCCAGAATCAGTCCCCATTCGAACACCTTTCCGGTAAACCTCCTGATTACTCTGAACTCAAAGTCTTTGGTTGTGCTTGTTTTGTTCTTCTCAAACCACATGAACACAACAAACTACAACCAAGGGCTTACTTGTGTTGTTTCATTAGATATGGTATTGAACATAAGGGGTATTGGTGTTGGGATCCTATTTCTAAGACCCTTTGTATCTCTCGTCATGCCATCTTTTGGTAACATCAAATGTTCTCTTCCTTATGATCATTTGATATGTCAACCCTCACTAACCCCAGATTCTTTACTGATCCATCTAGTGAGTTATTTACCGAGAATCTAGTTTCAGGTATGGTTGAGTCCATCTCAGATTCACCAACTGATATAACTCCTTCTGTTTCGGAACCACTAGCTGACCTTATTTCTTCAGACCCAGCTCCAGCTCCAGAACCATGAACTGACCGCATCCCTCCAACTCAATCGGTTGTGCTTGAGGATATTCCTATGTTTGATGAGTCTGCATCAACTCCCTCTGAGATCCATCCTCCAGATCACTCTCGCAGATTTACCAGGGTAACTCATCATCCTTCTTATCTTGCTGATTATCATTTTTTTTCCACTATACTTCATCTGCATGAGCCTCAATCCTATAAGGAGGCTAGTACTAATCTTCTTTGGCAGAAAGCAATGGACGAAGAACTTCAGGCCCTAGCCAAAACTCATACTTGGGATATTGTTGATCTACCCCCTGGAAAAACTTCTATTGGGTGCAAATGGGGGTATAAGATCAAGACACTTTTTGATGGTTCTGTTGAGAGATACAAAGCTTGGTTTGTTGCCAAAGGATTTGCTTAGGAATATGCTATTGACTATGAAGAGACATTTGTTCCAGTGGCGAGACTCACATCTGTCCGTACACTTCTTGCTGTCGCTGCCATTCACAGATAGATCTCTTTTAAATGGATGTCAAAAATGCATTTCGCAATGACGATCTTCTTGAGAAAGTCTATATACATACCCCTCCCGGCTTGGATGCCCCTCGAAATAAAGTTTGTCATCTTTGCCGTGCCCTGTATGGTTTGAAACAAGCTCCACGTGCCTGGTTTGCCAAATTTAGTACTATTATTCATCAGTTTGGGTTCGCACCTAGTGCTCATGATTCGACATTGTTTATTCTCCATACTGCCAACAATATTATCCTTCTTTTATTGTATGTGGACGATATGGTTATTACTGGAAATGATCTATGCGGCATCTCTGAACTCAAAAGTTTCTAAGTGTCCAATTTAAGATGAAAGACCTTGGCGTGCTCACCTATTTTCTTAGACTTGAAGTCTCATCGGGTTCTGATGGATATTTTCTCTCTCAGGCCAAATATGCCTCGGATCTTCTTTCCAAGGCTGGGATTACTGACTCAACCACTGCTATTACTCTTCTCGAGCCGAATGTCAGACTTACCCCACTTGATGGTTCACCTCTTCAGGATGCCACTCTATATCACCAACTGGTTGGAAGTCTTGTATACCTCACTATTCCTCGCCCTGACATTGCCTATGCCGTTCATCAGGTCAGTCAGTACATGTCCGCTTCTTGAACTACTCATTACTCGGCTGTTCTTCGCATTCTTCGATATGTCAAAGGTACTTTATTTCATGGGCTTCATTTTTCAGCTCAGTCTGCTCCCGTTTTACAAGCTTATTCTTATGTCGATTGGGCCAGAGACCCTACTGACAGACGTTCAACAACTGGTTACTGTTTCTTTTTGAGTAATTCTCTCATTTCCTAGCATAGTAAAAAACAAACTGTAGTTGTTCGCTCCAGTACTGAAGCTGAATATTGTGCCATGGTTGATGCAACTCAAGAACTTCTCTGGTTTCGATGGCTCATCGTTAACATGGGCGTCTCTTCTCCTACTGCCACTACCCTACACTGTGACAACATGAGTGCTATTCAGATCGCTCACAATGATGTATTCCATGAGCGTACAAAACACATCGAGACTGATTGCCACTTCATCCATCATCATATTCTCCAGAATACGGTTTGTCTACAATCCGTCAGTTCAGCCGATTAGATAACAGACATTTTTAATAAGGCTCATCCATCCGGACGCTTTTACTCTCTGGTTTCTAAACTCAAGTTCACCTCTTACTTACCGCCTTGAGTTTGAGGGGGGATGTTAATGTATTAATGTATTATATGGGTTTGGCCCACGTGGCCCATTAAGGCAAAATCTTAACTCCCACTTTCCTTATAAATATGTGTATATTATTGTATTATAACTGTATCACTTTTCATAATATTAATTCATGATTCTTCTTCCACTTCTCAATTATCTTAACAATATATATGAATTGTCCACTCTCTTCCGATAAGACAAGACGTCATCCATGGGTAAAGTTCAGAGGTTGACCAAATCAACGTGTACCCTGTGGAAACTTAACTTGAGAATTGACTACATTAGCAAGGATTGCAGTCCTTTAATAATCATCACCCACAAACACTTGAAACCAAAGATCCGAGAAGAAGTATATAGATGTGAGAAGTAAAAATTGTCATTCCTCCTCCTCCACAAATATCAACAACAATCAATAAACGGTATAATTAGAAATTCAGTTAAAAAGAGACTTGAGTAGTTAAATAAAAAATGGGAGAAGGGCGTTGATTATATATTTGAAAATATCTAAACAACAAGTGAACGCGCCCCGATTTTTCAGAGAAAATAAAAAAAATAGATAGATGCTTGGCGCTGGTAAAATGAGAAGGGTTTTTAAAAACGTCGATTTTCTCATTAAAATATACTTAAGCCTGTTTTAAAAAAAGGAGTCGCCACCTAGCATTGGGTTTAAATGATGTGCTAGGTCACCATATTTTTTTTTTTTTTGAAAACAATTTAAAAAAATGGCTTAAGTAAAAAAAATTTGACTCCTAAAATAACATGGTCTGACCAGAGATTCGTTTAAAGAGTTCGGAGGTCAGTTATGCTCGGGGAAGGTGTTAAGCACCCCAAGACGCCCGTCCAAAGACGGTACCTTATCCGATTGAGTCCAATTAAAATTTAAATCCGAATGTTTTTATTTTATTTTGAAATCCTCCTCATATACACACATATACATACACACACATTGAGGGAAGTGATTTCCCTTCTAAACCTAGACCGTTCTGATGGAAGGCTGAGAATTTTCCACCTCATCTTGTTAGCACATTATATTTAACGCGAGTTAAAGAAACACTTCCCTTCTAAACCTAGACCGTTCTGATGGAAGGTTGGGAATTTTCCACCTCATCTTGTTAGCACATTATATTTAACGCGAGTTAAAGAAACACACGCTCACACACGCACGCACACATTGAGGGGAGTAATTCCCTTCTAAATTTAAACCATTCAAATGGAAGGTTGGGAATTTTCCACCTTATCTTGTTAGCACATTATATTTAATACAAATAAAACACACGCACACCCGCATCGAGGAGAGTAATTCCCTTCTAAATTTAAACCGTTCAAATGGAAGGTTGGGAATTTTCCACCTTATCTTGTTAGCACATTATATTTAATACAAATTAAATAAAACACACGCACACCCGCATCGAGGGGAGTAATTCCCTTCTAAATTTAAACCGTTCAAATGGAAGGTTGAGAATTTTCCACCTTATCTTGTTAGCACATTATATTTAATACAAATTAAATAAAACACACGCACACACGCATCGAGGGGAGTAATTCCCTTCTAAATTTAAACCGTTCAAATGGAAGGTTGAGAATTTTTCACCTTATCTTGTTAGCACATTATATTTAATACAAATAAAACACACGCACACACGCATCGAGGGGAGTAATTCCCTTCTAAATTTAAACCGTTTAAATGGAAGGTTGGGAATTTTCCACCTTATCTTGTTAGCACATTATATTCAATACAAATTAAATAAAACACACACACACACGCATCGAGGGGAGTAATTCCCTTTTAAATTTAAACCGTTCAAATGGAAGGTTGGGAATTTTCCACCTTATCTTGTTAGCACATTATATTTAATATAAATTAAATAAAACACCCGCACACACACACACACACACACACACACACACACACACTTCTCAAGGGGAGTAATTTTATTCTAAACTTAAACCGTTCCAATGGAAGGTCAGAAGTTTTTCATCTCGTATTGTTAGCACATTATATTTAATACAAATTAAATAAAACATACGCACACACGCATCGAGGGGAGTAATTCCCTTCTAAATTTAAACCGTTCAAATGGAAGGTTGAGAATTTTCCACCTCGTTTTACTTACTCAAAAAAATAAAAAATAAAATAAAAAGAAATAAATAAATAAATAAATAAATAATAAAGGAAGAAGAAAAAAAAAATCTAATTTACAAAAAAAAAAAAAAGATTAGTATAATAACAACTTATTTAAAAATAAGAGTAAGATTTACAACAGATGAAAATTTACCACCTTCTTGGAGATTTTTTCTTCTTCAAAATTACAATAAAATGAAAATAATATTATTTTCTTCAAAATTTCTCTCCAGATTTCACCTCTCTCTTACAAAAAAATTCCTTCCAAAAAAATTCCCTCCCCTTTGTGTTGTGAGCCTTCATTCTATTTATAGGAATGAAGTCCCTGAAATTCGCCCAAAAAAAACGCACGAAAACAAGTAGGAAATGGGAAAAATGGGGTGGGTGCACCGAAATTCGGTGCACCCACTAGCTTTTGGGTGCACCGAATTCGGTGCACCCAAAAACAGTGGGCTCTGCCCACGCTGGCCACATATACGGCCAGCATTAAAGTTGGCCGCATATGCGGCCAGCAGCACTGGTCGCATAGCGACCAGTGCAACCCCTGTTTGGTCCAGACCTCTCTCGTTTTCGTCTGTTTCTGGTCTATTTTGTTCCGAATTAACGCGTTTTTATTCCACTTCGAAAAATCTACAAAACCAAAAAAATAAAAATAAATAAATCAATTACTAATATTTAATTTACTTAAGAGATTAATAAAACTTAATTTAACAGTATTAAACCGTACAAATACGGTACAATTAAAACAAAATAAATAGAAAAATAAAATTAAGGTAACTATAAAATAAAATATAATTTTTTTGCGAGGCGGTCAAAATGCCGTGTCTACAACAAGAAATTTTTTTACAAGTATAACTAAAAAAAAAGTTAAAATTGAGGGGAGATTAAGTCTCCGTGGGTCTCACTTATGTATAATCACTGGAATCAACGGTGAAAGTGTATTGATTTGGCAAACTTCAAACTCTAGCTGAATTTCTTTATATAATTTTTTTATTGATTTTAGCGACAAATGATTTATAGTGATAATATTATCCACATATTTACATAATTGAAAGACCGAGTGACCCATCTCACCCGACTGATACAGATTTCAACATCATTAAGAAAAAAGGGGGAGATACTAATAAGTTATTATAGGGTTTGACGCGTAATATCCCTTAAGTTTGACATCGTCTCATTTTAGTCCTTATTATTTTAATTTGAACACTAATACTTTAAAGTTAAGGAAAAAATACAATTTAAACCCTCTAACTATTGATACATTTCTAAGTGGACCTTCTAAATTTTAGTTTTTCATTTCAAACCCTTTACGTATTGAAACGGTTTTAATTGGTCCCTCCGTTAGAGATTCTGTTAAAACTAACAGAATCTCAGGGGCAAAATGGTATTTTCACGTTTTTAAATTTTTTTTAATTATTTTTTAATATATATATATATATATATATATATATATATTTTTTTTTTTTTTTTTTTCTCTCTTCCTCCCCCCTCTCTCTCTCTCTCTCCCCGCCACCTCCCTCTCCCTCCTTCCCTCTCCCTCGCCACCTCCCTCTCTCCGCCACCTCCCTCTCCCTCATTCCCTTTCCCCGCCACCTTGCTCTCCCTCTCCCTTCCTCCCCGTCACCTCCTGTTTTGGGGGTGGAACTCACCCCCTGGAACAGGGGGTGGCACCCCGTAATAGGGGGTGTATATTCCATACATACACAGATCCCCATGGAATGTAGGTGTGTTTCCCAGCATTACTTCTTGGAATTCATTCTTTCTGTTTAGCTTAAAGAGACCACTTTTGTTCTCTTCAAGGAGAGAGAGAGAGTTTTGTGGGTTGTGCATAGATAGATTTCAGAGAGAGAGAGAGAGAGAGAGAGAGTGAGTGTTCTTGGCTCCATAAGTTTCTGCAGCTAAACAACAAAAGAGAACCAAAGTTTTTATTCAAATGAGGGTAGTGAAAATGAAGAAGGTAATAGATTTTGTGAAATGATTGCTTTATTTTCGCTCTCCCCAATGATTGAACTGCCTTTGAGGCACAGGAAAAATAGCGAAACTGCTTAAAAACCCTTTGGAAGGAGAAAAAGGAAGAAGAAGAAGAAGCCATAAGATCATGAAGTCGTTGAATGGAGATGGCAATGGCAATAATAACATCAGCAGCTGGTTGGGTTTCTCTCTCTCCCCCCCACATGAAAATGGAGGTTTCGTCTCAGCCTCAACAACAGTTTCATCATCAGTACCATCATCAATCTCAGTCTCCGGCAAGCTTCTTCTCTCTCCTACTTCACATTTCAGCACCGGCGCCGTTGCTCTCTGCTACGGCGGTGGCAAAAGCGGTGGCTTTCACTCACCTTTGTCGGTAATGCCCCTCAAATCGGACGACTCTCTTTGCATCATGGAAGCTCTAAGCAGATCGCAAGCCGAAGGTTAGTTTTCTCTGATTTTTCTCATCTTGGCTGCTTTCTTTTGATTTGAATCTTAAAATTCAGTTGGGGAAAAAAAAAACAGGAATGGTGCCAAATGCTTCTCCAAAACTGGAGGACTTTTTAGGGTCTGCAACTGTGGATGCCCATGGATATGGCAGCCATGAAAGGGAAGCGATGGCTCTAAGCTTAGACAGCGTGTACTATCACCACCCAAGTGATGAACCAGAACCCAAAAACTCCATGGATTTTCTTCAAGAACCCTTTCGGTCAAACAACGGTCAGATTCAAGACCAACTTAACTACCACCTGCAGACACTACCCTCCTGTCATGATTTTTATCAGACGTCTTTGGGCCATGAACCCAAAGCAACGAACTTCAATGAATGGGCGGTCGGCGTTGGACAGTACTCCTCCCAACCGCATATGACCGCCGAAATTGTTGACGACGGAGGTGTTTCTGCAATTGGGTATGGCAATTTACAGCCTCTAAGCTTGTCCATGAGCCCTGGTTCGCAGTCGAGCTGCGTTACGGCTTCTAAACAGATCTCAGCCGCCCCCTGCAACAGGGGGTGATGGGGAGGAAAGGAGAGAGGGAGAGGGAGGTGGCGGGGGAGAGGGAAGGAGGGAGAGGGAGGTGGAGGGGGAGGAAGAGAGAGAAATAAAAAAAAAACAAAAAATAAAAATATTATATTAAAAAATAATTAAAAAATTAAAAAAAGTTGAAAAAAATCATTTTTCTCCTGAGATTCTGTTAGTTTTAATAGAATCTCTAACGGAGGGACCAATTAAAACCGTTTCGATACGTAGAGGGTTTGAAATGAAACGCCGAAACTTAGAGAGGTCACTTAAAAATACATCAATAGTTAGATGGTCTAAATTGTACTATTCCCTAAAGTTAAAAGGATAGTCATTTCCAACCACTTCACTTGTTTTCAGGGCACAACTTTAAGGGTAGAAAGTGTAATTAAACTTTGAATTAGGGCGATAAGTAAATAGGATATTCCATTCCCAAAGGCTTCCAAATGAGCAAGAGAGTGCAAATCCATTAAGAATGGAGGCATTAATTTGTCCTGAATGTAAAGTCAATTCCATTATGCTAAATTACACTTTGTGCCAGAAAATTTATACTTAATAATATTTTTGTACCATTAAGTTTAAATTATATTATCATGTTGTAACTTAATAATTACAAAATGTGTTTTAGAGGCCTACATGTCCAAGTCTAACAAAAAAATTCATCAATGGTACAACTGCTTTATTTTTAGTAATTAGTACCATCCATTAGAGTTTCTAAAAGTACTAATGTTTCAATTAGGATTATGTCATCAGTGGTCTTCCCACCGCCTTCGATCACTGGATTCCTTCCACTGTCGATCGTTGAAACTTTGATAATTGTTTGTTCGAATTATTTTTAGTTACTTTCAACCATTTTTTAGTGAGTGGCCTTTTTTAGTAAGTGACCTTGTTTAGTGAGTGTGTGGATATTAATAAAAAATACTTTAATAGTATTTTCCTTACCAACAAGAGAAGAAATGAAAATCGGGTTATAAACGAGTCTTTCGAATCCAAAAGGTACGCTTATTTTATGCATTAGTTTGCAAAATGATTTTTTTTTTTTAATTTATGAAAATTGACCGTTGATTTTAATTTTCTGAAATAATACTTTTATCCTTTTATCTCGACTCGACCTAACCCCATATATATAGGTGTGTGTATATGTGTGTGTAAGAGTACTCCATTGTGAGCCTCAATTGGGTGTGAGAAAAAAATCTAGCCGTGGGTTCCCTACCCAAACAACCCAGTCTTCCTACCATTGATTTTACGAAAATGACCCTAAACCCATCCCCCAATTCATGGTCCTCCACATGCATTGAAGCTCAATATGCCCGTGAAGAGTATGGCTTTCATGGCAGTCTATGATGGAGCTTCACCACACCACAAAGACCATTTTTTCATGCCCTGAAAGACTTATTTGGCCTTCCTTTGGAGTGGAAAGTCCTTGACACTTCACATAGGCCTTACTATGGGTATTTCTGTCAATCCACCAGTGTCTCTCTCCATGAGAGCATGGGGATGGGGGAGGCAACTACTATTGAAGGAATTCAGAGGTTCTCAAACTTCATGTGGCCCTCTGGGAATGATCATTTCTGGTAAAATATTGGGTAGTTTCTATTTGTTCAATTAGACTCCCCTTAATTTTAGATAATTTTCACTTTGGACCCTTAAGTATGGATTTCGAATATGTGGCACTTGAAGGTGTTAATTTTGTGTGTGTTGATATTTTTAAGTGTTGTGGACAAGTATAAAATAATATATAGCATGATTTATTAGGGATCTTTATGGGTCGGGGTGGACCGAGTTCAGGTCGAGCCCAACCTAATAAACTACAAGAATCTGTAGGGTTTAGGCCTAGGTCAAGCTCGGACATCGTGCCCTATTCTAATCCTAAAAATGGCCAACTCTATTTTTTTGGGGCCCTAATCTTATCCACGGACTTAAACTTTAAGTCCAAGTTCTAAAATATAGCCGGACTGAGTGAAGTGGCCCTGGCCCATTGAACAACCCAATGATTTAATTTTGTTGATTTCATAGTAAACAATACTTTTGTCCCTCAACTATATCATACTATTCATTTTGTCCGTACAGAATTGATTTTGACAATTTTGATGTTGCCTTTATTTATACACCTTGGTTAGTTCAAGGGTCTAGAACAACACACTGTATAGTTCAATTAGTTCATAGTTGATTATACCTTTTGCCCTCCACTATAACATAATTTGCACTTTGATCCTTAAGGTATCGATTTTGACAATTCAAGAACAATATTCTATACAATTAATTCCATTGATTTGATTCGAAGATTGACACAAACACCACACATGCATATATAAAATTGGATTAATTACATTTTGCCTCCTATTTGACTAAATTGCGCTTTACACCGTATGGTATTTTTGTCACTTTTTGACCTTGTGGTTCAGATTTAAGTGCAACGATTAAATAATTAATAGAATTTCATGAAATAATAAAGTTACCCCTATACCTAACCCGACTCGGAGGATTAACGAAAGGGGGAGATGGAGAAGGAAGGAAACAAAGGGCAAACAAATATTATCTGACTCACCCAACTATGTATAAATGTCATTAAAATATTAAACAATTTATTAATTTTGACTTTTTGAGTTTTGACTGGTAACTTTAACAAAAAATATAATCATTCCACTTTACTTTGAATCACATGAGGATTAAATACTTATGAAAATATCATAAATGTATAAAGTGCAATTCGATTAAATCGCAGGAGGCAAAGTGCCATTAACCCTATAAAATATTATAGTTGCATGATGACTTGTCAAAATTAATACATTACTGTTAACTTTAACGAAAATTACAACTATTGCACTTTAATTTGAACCACACGAGGGTTAAGTGCTTATGAAAATATCACAGAGATGTAAAGTATAATTCAGTCAAATCATATCAGTCAAATCACAAGATCGACAAGTGTCATTTGTTGAGATTTTATTCTCTATAGATCTAAATCTATGATATCTTAACCAACATGTCAAATCACCAAGAGTTCTAATGTACACATAAATTACGTACCTGGATATATTACGATTAATTGACTTCTGGTGCAGAATCCTATTACAATCGATCACGAGAAAACACTAATCGAGCAGGTACATGATCTACCTCAACCAAATCTCCGGAGTTCCTCAGTGGGATTTAAGATTCACTTCCAAATGGGGAAAAGTGAGCCGTCAAGACGATTTGGTATATTAGGGACTATAACCCTAGCATTATCTATTTATATAGTATGATTAGGGTTCCTATAATCTCCTAATCACCCTAACAGTTTTTAATTTCTACTCATTTAACCCACATTATTTTGAGTAGTCTATGGGTTTATCCAAATTAATTAGATCACTTAGTTTTAGCCCATTAAATTTAAATAGTAAATATAATTGTATTAATAACATGTTACCCAAAATTAGATTAGGAAATAACATTTCCTAACAATTTTCCACTTGGGCTACATATTATCTCTGAAATAATTATACTACAAAATTCCTTAGGTGTGCATCTGTATGTTATTTTATCCTTAGACTTCTCCTTAAACAATCTAATCTATCTCATATATTAGTAATGACATTACCACAACTTATATCATAATACACTCGTGACTAAACCACGATGATCACCATACTAATACACTCAATGATATAGATCAAATGTGGACGAATATCATGAAAATTATATGCTATATGATCTTAGACATGCATATTTCCAACTGGTCCAACTTTGTCTTCAGTGAGATCAATCCTTAGTCTTTCTATCTTTATGTTAAACCACAATTAGAAAGAATACATTTAGAGTAAATAGAATTTAATTCATTAACTTCATTCTGCAGAAATCAAATATACGTATCTAATAAAAGGACATTTAACAAGTATAAATTCCCACTAAACCAGCACGTCATTAGATAAAGCCACACCTATACGAGTAGTGTGCTCATGAAATACTTTAGGTGGCAAACTTTTAGTGAGCAGATCCTCAATCATGAAGTTTGTTCCCATATGTTCTATAGATACAATACTACTCTGAATTCTCTCTTTAACAACTAGAAAGTTGATCGGAATCAAAATGCTGAATGATCTCTAAATGATCTGTGTTTTGATAAGTGAGCATGTAATTTTATGTTTTCTGTAAATTCCTTATAACCTGTTTAGCTGGTTTCCAATGATCCATTCTAGGGATACTTAAGTATCTGCCCAACATTCCAAATATGAACGTTAAATCCTTACGCGTACATATTTGCGTGTACACAAGACTCCTTACTACCGACACATAAGGAATCTTCTATATCTCTTTCTTTTCCAACTCATTCTTGGGGCATTGAGTGAGACTAGACTTATCTCATTTTGCGACGAGTGTAACTCCTAGGTTACTGTATTTCATGCTGAATCAACTCAGAACCTTATCTATGTAGCTGTTTTGCGACAACCCAAGGATACCTCGAGAACGATCTCTCAGTATCTGGACACCTAATACAAAAGTGGCGTTACCAAGATCTTTTAACTCAAATTTCTTCGTCAGAAATTTCTTGGCTTCATGCAATAAGCCTATATCGTTGCTACCGAGCAGAATATCATCAACATATAATACCAGAAATATATATTTACTCCCACTAAACTTGTGATATAAACAGTCATCAACGACATTCACCTCAAAACCGTACAAAGTGATAACTTGATGAAAATTGTGATACTATTGGCACAAAGCCTATTTGAGACCATAGATGGATTTCTTCAATTTATAAACCATATGACTTTGGATTTCCAGATATAAAATTTTCTGGCTACGCCGTATATATCATTTCGTCAATGTCTCCATTAAGAAACACAGTCTTGACATCTATTTGATGTAGCTCTAGATCAAAATGAGCCACCGGTGCCATAATAATTCTAAAAGAGTCTTTTGAAGATACCGGAAAGAAAATCTCTTTGTAGTCTATGCCTTCCTTTTTAGTAAAGCTTTTGGCGACTAGACGAGTTTTATATCTCTCGATGTTACTCTTTGAATCCCTCTTGGTTTTAAATATCCATTTACAACAAATAGACTTCACACCTTCAGGTAACTCAACGAGATCCCAAATGTTTGAGAGTTAGAACTGCGCGTGGTTTGACAGAAGTTGATTGGGTCATCCTCTGTTAAACCAACGTCATCCTCATGTTATTGGAGAAAAACAATATATCCATCGAAAATCGCACTTTTCCTCTCCCTAGTGGATCTCCTCAAAGGCACTTCTTGAGGTTGTTGAGTTTGTTCTATAGGTTGTGTTTGAGGAAGAATATCATTGTTGTCTTGATATTGAACAATGTCAGGAATATGGGCCTGAGCCTAAACATTGTTATCTAGAGCCGGAACAATATCTTGAATAGCGATAGGTATAGATACTTGATCACCGTTAATAACGTGTTCCCCTTCGAAGAAAATTGTGCCTTGAACAGCAATAGGTACAGAGACTGGATCACCGGCAATATTAGATTCTTCTTCGAAGACAATATTCATCATGTTTCCTTCCCCCTCAAACTCAACACCCTCAAGGAATCTCACATTTCCTGTTTTAAAGAAGGAACTTGATGTGGGATCGTAAAACTTAAATCCTTTTGATCATTCAGTGTACCCAATAAAGCAACGACTAACTATTCTTAAGTCCACTTTTCATTTCTTTGGCCTACAAGGCCTTGCCTTAGTCAGACAACCCCAAACGTGTAAATGCCTTACGTTAGGTTTTATGCCTAACCACAGTCTAAAAGGGGTTTTAGCCACTGCTTTACTTGGTACACTGTTCATGATATATGCTGCAGTCTTAAATGCTTCTCCTCAGAGTGATTCTGGTAAAGAAGAATGAATTATCATACTTCTTACCATGTTCTTAAGAGTTTAATTTCGTCGCTTTGCAACATTGTTCATGTTGGGTTTTCCCAGCATGGTTTATTGCGGAACAATTCCATACTCATTGAGAAAAATTGCGAAGGGTCCTGGACGTTATTCTTCTGATCCGTCATTTCTCTCATAGTATTCACCACCACGGCCCGATCTGACAACCTTAATTTTTTTTCTAAGATGAAGTTCAACTTCAGCTTTGAAAGATTTAAAGGCATCCAAGGATTCAGATTTCTCATGAATCAAATATAGGTACCCATAACAAGAGTAGTCGTTTATGAACGTAATACAATACTATTGCCCATTCCATGAAGCCGTAGGGAATAGACCACAGATATCCGTATATATTAGTTCTAGGACATTTGTAGCTCTCTTGGCACCTAATTTTCTTTCGTTTGTTCGTTTTTCCTTGAGATAATAACACAAATGTTCGCAATAATAGAAACATTTATTATTCCTGTAAATAAATAATCATCACACATTTATTCCAATAACCTTCCTTTGGGCCGATTATTGATTGCATAGATGATAACCATACTAATCTAAAACAATGTCTATCATTTAGCTAAACGATAACCTTCCTTTGGGTCGGTTACGATTCGCATAAACAACAGACATCAATATTCATTATTCAGCCGAATAATGGTCTTCCTTTGGGTCGGCTATTACTCGCATAAATAATAAACATTTATATCTCAATGCCCCAAAATAAAATAAACTACCCAACAGAGATTACTTTGGTAACATATTATTTATTTTAAATTATTTCATGATATAAGATTGTGTTGGTCGACCATCCTTATGGTTCGTTGATCGAATGTTGTGGAACGAGTTAAATTTTTGACTTTAGGCATTCAATTGGTCGACTTATTCTTAAAATTGGAATGATTAGATTTGTCTTTAAGTCATCGGTTGACCGACCATGAAGGATCGGTCGACCGATCGGTCATCCCAGGAAAAGGTTGGGATCCTAAATTAATCGGTCGACTGACAAAATGGTTCGGTCGATCGAAATTGGGCAACCTTTAACATCCTGTGTCTATCGGTTGATCAACCATAAAGGGTCAGTCGACCAATTGATCAGTAACCCAAAATCGGCATCCTAAATCAGTTAGTAGACCGACCTAGAAGGTCGATCGACCAATCGTTTCAGAGCTCAAAACTGCCCATTTATTGAACTGGTTGACCGATTCAACCTTAATTCAACCAGATCTTATTTAAAACCTAATTTTGACTATGATTCAATTCGATTTTGGAAAAACCCAAAACATGAAAGTTGTATATCATGTTTTGAGATTTTCACAAAATTTTGAATCACCTTAATCGGAGTTTTTATGAGAAAGTTATGACTAAAATACGAACACCTGCCAAAACTGTCCGAACCGTCTCTGAATAGATCGGTTGACCGATCAAAAAGGGTCGATCGACCGACCTGTCTAAATCTAGTTTGTTTCTTTCGTTTCTGTGGCTAAAAAATTCCAAAAACTCTAAAATTTAGGTTTTTTTTTTTTTTTTTCCCCCTTAGATCCATAATATTTAGAAAGAAATCACATAAATCATTCAAAACACATAATAAATCTTAATGTTTTCTTCCATTATTTTCACAAATAAGCCAACTTTAATGGAAAAAATAGAAATTCTAAAATTCTACGAACTTGAAAATCTCAAGAACCCTAATGATTTAACATGAAGTAGGCTCTGATACCACTTATTGGGATTTTAATCCCTATAGATCTAAATCTATAACTCCTTAATCAACATATCAAATCACCAAGAGTTCTAATGTACACGTAAATTACGTACCTGGATCCATTACGATCAATTGATTTCAGATGTGAAATCCTGTGATAATCGATCACAAGAAGAATACGGATTGAGCAGGAATGTGACATTCCTCAACCAAATCTCTGGAGTTTCTCGTTGGGATTCACGATTCTCTTCCAGATAAGGAGAAAAAAGTCATCAAGATGATTTGGTATTTTTTGGGGACCATAACCCTAACATTATCTATTTATATGGTGTGATTAGGGTTCCTTTAATCCTCTAATCACCCCAACAGTTTTCAGTATCTACTTATTCAACCCACATTATTTTGAATAGTCTATAGGCTTACCCAAATTAATTAGATCACTTAATTTTTAGCCCATTAAATTTAAATAGAAAATATAATTGTATTAATAATATGTTGCCCAAAATTAGATTAGGAAATAAAATTTCCTAACACAGAGTCCCCATTCTCATTATTAAGGGGAATAAAAAAAAAAATTGAGGGAGAAATTCATGAAGAAAGTTTTGGGAGAAATTTTGGCAAAACAAATTTGATAAGAAAAAGGAGAAAGGTATATTTTCTTAGATAATTATTAATGCGTTAAGGGTCATGCTATATTTGTTTAAAATATTGAATAATAGATTTTGACAAAAAATTAGTTTTTCTCTACACGTTAGCTTCTAATGGGGTATATTCTCATCATTTCACCACTCCGTTAAACCAAATGCATTTTCCCGAAACAATGATTTAAGCTTCTCTCTCTTATTCTTCAGACAAATTGTTCACATAAAAAAGTTAAAGTAAAAACATACGTTTAATGGAATGATAAAATAATAAATATATCACCATTAAAAGACCACGTGTTGAGCACAATCAATTTTTTCATCCAAAATTAATTATAAAACTTGAGGGATCAAATGTATAATTTGGTAAATCTCAGGGTTTGTATAGATGCTCACTTGAGAGATCTGTTGAATCCAAGGTTTTGATGATCAATTAAAGTTGATGTTTTTTTGGTTAAACTAATGATTTTATTGAGTGTTACAAATTTATTATTCCATATTTTTTTTTATTAAGAAGAAGAATCATTGAAAAATATATAAAAGGGTGCAAGATGGACATGTTGTAGATGTAAAGAGTTTTGAAGACGCTGGAGAAAACTAGGTAAAAACAAATATTTATTTGGATACTCTTAATGTAATCTGAATTAGGATCATGAATGACACTTAAAATGAATTAATATTATGTGTGTCTTTGATTGTTCTCAATTTTATATCAAAATTTAACCCTTATTCTATCACTTTGCTAATTTTTTTTTTTTATCAATTCCTAATTATAAATAACACAATTTATTATTTTGCAGGTATAAACTCGAAGACAAAAAAAAAAAAAAAAAAAAAAAAAAAAAAAAAAAAAAAAACCCAAAAAGAAGGACAAAGAAATAGCTAAAAATGATTAAAAGTGGAGAAAAAAGGGTTACTCGCGAACCGATCCGGTCCAACTTGCAAACCCGACCCAATCAGGCGCGCAAGACCAACTGGATAATTCTCATAATTCTCACTATAATGGTCAACCATGATTCTAGCCAATTATGATCATATATGGTGATTAAATAAAAAAGCAATTATGCATGGAAGGACATTGGAGATAAAAATGGAGAATTAATGGAAAATTAATAATGAAGATCGACAGTGAGCATTGATTGGGTGGATATTTATTCTTTTCTTGATTCATTTTGTGGGTGTCTTTTGGGCCGAAGATAATAATAGCCTGTGGAGGATCTTCTTTATTTTTTTCACTTTGTCGTGGCCACTGTTTGGGGAGTTCTTCATGGGGGTTTCTCTTGAATATCTTGTGAACACAAATCCATGACCAGCTAAGTTCGTCAATCGGGTTCTGGTTATATTTCTTCTGAAGTTTATCGATGTAATTTTATTCTTGTTTCAATTATATTTTGTTCTTAAGTGTAAGATTGTAAAACGAGGATTGTAGTCTTAAACATGTTTCTTGAATTAGTTTATTTTCTAAATGTTGTTATAGATATTTAGATCTGAATCGATTTGTATTTCAAATGTTAGATCTAATACCTATGGTTTAGATCTTACTTTGATAAATTATGCTATATGAGTAATTCACCTCAAATTAGTTAATGTAGGAATGAAAGCGTGGAGATGGTTTATTCCAATTAAGTGGTCGATTTATCTTTCGTGATAATATTATCTTGTAGTTAATATTACTTGATTACACAATGAATGAAAGAAATAGGAAAAATGTATAAGATAAATTGATGAATTTATGCATGTCCCTAACGTGAACCTTTTTATATATTTTATCTCAATTAATTAATTAATTTTCTACTATTTCATTATTAAAATTTGAAATTCAACCAAAATCATTTATTTCACTCAAGAAATTAAAATACAAAATTAATAGTTACAATTCAATCCCTGTGGTTCGACACCCATACTTAAGCATTATACTATGAAATATTTTACGCTTAAATTGAGAATTAAATTTGAGCGATCAAATTTTGGCGTCGTCGTCAAGGACACGCAATGTTAATTGATAATTTTTGTTTATTTTTCATCCATTTGTGTATATCCATATTTAATTTATTTATTTATTTATTATTATTATTATTATTATTATTATTATTATTATATTTTTTTGAATTGTTATTTTTTTCCTTAAAACTGTTACTTTTTTTTTTTTTTTTTATTTAAAAAGCTGTTACTTTTTTTTTTTTTTTTTTAATTCCGAAAATCAGTGAAAAAAATTAGTGAACATCAAAAAATAAAAATAAAAAATCACAAGCTATATTTATTTCATTTCATTTTATTTGTCATTATTACCATGCAAACACTCTAATATTACAGATTAGAATTTGGTAACAGGGTTAAATTCAATTGTTATTACTACCTACGGACAATAAGTTCCACGTTCTAATTTACAAGTCTTGTTCTTTATTTTATTTTATTCTTTTTATTTATTTATTTATTTTTATTTTTATTTTTAGCTTATTGGATATTATTTCTTGAAAATTAAAAATTAAAAAAAAATTTAATTGGTTTTGTATTTGACATTGAGAAATGCATGAACAGTAGACGATCACGTAATTATAGGAATACACTCTTAGACTCTATTTTAGACAACGTTCCTAGAAAAGCGAGATCTAAATTTAATAATCTTGTACTAGAACCAATTACCAAAGAAACTAATATGAGAGATATACCAAAATCCCTGAAGGAGTACTACACGCCTTCTACGTATGTATCCCCATCATGTATCCGCTTACCAACTGTAGCGGGTGAGAATAACTTTGAAATCAAATCGTCAATAATTCAAATGTTACCTAATTATTATGGAATGAGCACAGAAGACCCGTATAAACATTTGAATGAATTTTTGGAAGTTTGCACAATGTTTAAAATATCCAATCTGTCTGACGATGCGGTTAGATTAAGATTATTCCCATTTTCCCTAAAAGATAAAGCTAAACATTGGATGCATTCTTTAGCCCCAGCTTCCATTGGAACTTGGGCTGACATGCAGAAAAAATTCCTTAGGAAATATTACACTATAGGAAAAACAAATCAAGTGAGAAGAGCCCTTACTACGTTCACCCAATCTCCGAGTGAACAATTTCATGAAAGTTGGGAACGATTAAAAGAATTATTGCGCCAATGTCCACATCATCAAGTCCCGAGATGGCAATTAGTGCAAAGTTTCTACGAAGGAGTAGATGGACGTTACTGCCAAATGGTGGATGCTTCATGTGGAGGCACATTTCTAATGAAATCTAAAGATGAGGCATGAGAATTATTTAAAAACCTAAGTAAAAATTCACTACAACATGATGCGTTAGGGATAAAAGATAGAAGAAATTTAATTTCACCAATTACCAACCAAAGAGCTGGGGTAAATAAACTAAATCAAAATGAGTTGGTAATAAATCTCTCAAAAGCCCTAGGACAACTGATGAGCAATAATCAATCAATATTTCCTCAATCTCAAACATTTGAAGCATGTACGTTGTGTCAAAGTATGTCTCACTCGATATCTGATTGTCACATTTGTTCTCAATATCCTGAATATGTGCAAGAGCAAGTTAATACTGCTCAATCAATGACGAGAAATGAGAACAATCCGTATTCTAACACCTACAACCCTGGGTGGTGGAATCATCCTAATTTTTCGTGGCGACAATCAAATCAAGGCCCACCAATGAATCAACCCCCAAGAGAAAATTTTAAAAAGCAATCTCAGAAGTACTCACAATCTCACCCATCTAATCAATATTCTCAATCTGCTATGGACCCGCAGATGGACGAATTAATATCTATAATAAAAAATCGATCTCAAGATATAGCAACACTAAATAATCAAATGGGTCAACTAGCTAACCAATCCCAAACCATATCAAACTTAGAGACACAAATGGGTCAACTAGCCAATACTATGCATCGTAGGGATCAGGGAAAACTTCCAAGTCAACTCGTGAGTAATCCTAAGGGACATTACATGGTTGAGACTAGTGGTGCCAATGAACACGTTCAGACTATAACTACCCTTAGGAGTGGGCAGGTGATAGACAATAAGGTGGGAAGTAAGTCAAATGAAAAATTAGAAGAAGATAATAATTGGGGTGAAGAGAGAGAAAAGAAAGAGAAAAAGAGTAAAAAAATAGACTCACCAAGTGAGTCGGTGAGAGAAACTATTGAGGAGGACCCTATTTCCACCTCACTACCTACCCCAAGTGGTAAGGAACAATCTAGGTCTTAGCCAGAGGCATCTTATATACCCCCTTTCCCATTCCCATAATGCTTAGACAAACCCTTACCAACAGACAAAACTTTCAAGAACATGGAAGAAATTCTTGAAACATTCAAGCAAGTAAAAATAAATCTTCCACTACTTGAGGCGATTAAGAAAGTACCAACATATGATAAATTTCTAAAATATTTATGCACACAGAAAAAAAACGTAAAAAATCATGTGCTTAAAAAAATCTTTCTTACCGAACATGTGAGCTTTATTTTGAAATATGACACCCCACCTAAATTTAAGGATCCAAGCACACCTACCATTTCATGTGTAAGACCCCGATTCTTATTTAAAACGCAATTTTGCATGTTTAAGAAAATAAGGGGGTAGTGTGTGCAATTTATTATTTAATTTAAAAATTTGAGGGGTTAATTTGTAAATTGTCAAAACATTAAAATTAGAATTGGGTTAAATTATAACTTAAATAAAATAAAAGGGGGCTTATTGCAAATTATATATATATATATATATATATATATATATATATATATATATATATATATATATATAGATATATTTGTGTGTGTGTGTATGCTATCAAATGACCGGCCAAGTGGCCATCTCTCCTCCGTTCATTATCTTCACCGCCTCTCTCTCTCTCTCTCTCTATATATATATATATATATATATATTCACACATATCCACACACCTCAGGGAAGAATCCAGAAACGAAGAAGAATCGAGAAACGAGAGAGAGAAAAAGAAATGAGAGAGAGAGAGAGAACCGGGGAAAGGGGGTCGTCGGAGGTTCGTGATCGCCTGTGGTGGCTTTGCGTATTTCGTCTGTGTGTGTGTGTGTGTGCCTGCTCTGTGTGTGTGTGTTGCCGGGTATGTGTGTGTTTACTGTTTTCGTTTGGTGTGCAATTGTGTGTATGTGTTCTGGTGATTGGTGGTGGTTAGTTGAAGGGGGTGCATGCTTGTGTGTTGTTATGTGTGTGTGTGTAGTGGGTTTGACCGTTAGGTGTGTCTGTTCCGGTATGTGTATGTGTTGCTGTCGGTTAAATGGGACCGGCAGTAAGTGAGGGTTAGAGAGAGAGAAATAGTAGTGGTTGTGTTCCGTGGGTGTGTGTTGTTGTTCAGCTATGTGGGAGTGGTGATGGTGTGTATGTGGGTGTGTGTGTGAGTGTTGTTAGTCGTCGTGGTTGTGGATGGTGGTTACCGGAGTTGGCGAGGTGAGGAGAGAGAGAGTAGCGGCTGAGATCCAAAATAGAGCAAAGAGATGAAGATGACCACCGCCGCAGCTGTGAGGCGTTCGCCGCGGCGGTGGGAATTCAGTGAAGAAAGAATGGGATTTGTCGCGTGTTTGCCGCGGCGGTGAGGTCTCCGACGCAACGGTGAAGGATCAGGGAGCTTGTTCGCCTAGGCGGTGACTTATTCACCTAGGCGGTGGGGGAGCAGTACGCAGAGAAGAGAAAACGGAGGGGGCTTCGCCGCGGTGGTGGGTGTTTGCCAAGGCGGTGAGTGCAGGAGCAGACATTAACAATTTTGAGGAAAAATCGGCAATCGTTTCGGAATGGGTAACGTTTCTCGTTAAATTTTATGATTTCTAAATTTAATTACTAATATCAAAAATATCGAAATGGCGATAAGAAATAGTGAGACCGTTCACATGAATAAATTCAATATAGTAAACTGTAACAGGGCAAAATTAGTTGAATAGTAATATTTCATAATAAAAGGCGGAGAATGGGTAATCATGAAAATTAGGGCCTGCATTTGCAAGGTTAGGTTATTTTTACATAAAATATTAATTTAGGCTATGTTACTATTAGGTTCGTAGGCACTAGAGTACCGGTAGAGGATAGTCGGTAAAAGTCTTCGGAGCGGATAACCAAGTGAGTGTACTGTCTTCTAGTAAATCTATTTTCGTATATATATAATGGAAAAATGTATTTACTTAAAATTGGACGAATTTATAACTTATATGGATCAAGCGGTTTTAGGTGATTTTGGAAACATGGATTTCGTTGGTTTTTAAAGAAAGTGGAAAAATGATTTGTTAAATATAGTTGGTTTCTAAAGAGGATGGAAAAATGATATTTGGATTAAATCGGTTTTGGAGAGAGAGGTTGATGTTATTGATTTGTAATTTGACGATGATATGATTGATTTGATGATGTTATTGATTTGATGATGCTATAGTATTTATCTACTTCGGCAGAGTAATGGTATTGATTTGACGATGTTATTGATTGGATGATGCCATAATATTTATCTGCTTCGGCAGAGTGATGTTTATTTGCTTCGGCATAGTGATGTTTATCTACTTCGACAGAGTGATGTTTATCTGCTTCGGTAGAGTGATGATTATCTACTTCGGCAGAGTGACGATTATTTGTGCAGTTTGTCCCGCTAGGAAGGCATATCCTATGGGTGGTACGGTACCGTTGCAACTCCCGATCGTGAGGTTAAAACGATCACTATGGCTAGCCGGAGAGTGGTGTGGTGTTTTGTTGTATATAGTGATTGGGATGAGTATATTTATATATATTATTTTATACTGGATTGGTATATTCTGATTTCTTTACACTATATGGTTAGCTGAATTATTCTGATTAATTTTCACTGCTTAGTTGGGGTGTGATATATATATATATATAGACGTTGATTCTGTGGTGACAGGAAAAAAGAGTTTTCTTTGTGGTATGAGATATTTATATGATGAGAGTTTTACATTTTTGTTCGGTATGTGATATTTATATGTTTTATGCTTGATCCATTTAAAATATTTTTATTAAGAAGACAGTACACTCGCAGGTGCAGCAATTAGGAGTCGGTCCCCTACTGGCACTAGGTAGAGTTCTGCGATGGTGTCGTGAGGGAGTATTTTTGGGACGAGCTGTCTGAGGTAAATTCGTGAAGGGTTCCGGGTTATCATATTTTTGTTGTTATTACATTTGGGGACGGGTGTGTCCCCCATATGAGAGGATGTATATGGTCTGTATATGTGATTGTATATGTATGTATGCATATTGTCGTTTCTTAGTTGGTTGGATGTCTAGGTGAGGTCGTGATGACGTCACGCCGGCTCCAGGGTGATGAGTGTCTAGGGTGGGGTGTGACATCATGCATGATTGGTGATTATACCATTCATCGTGTTTTCTTGGATTTAGGTGCTAGTGTCAATCTTTTGCCATTTTCGGTATATCAGAAACTTGGGCTAGGAACTTTGCAACCGACATCAATTACTCTTCAATTGGCTGATAGATCAGTGAGGAGACCTCAAGGAGAGATAGAAGATGTCCTAGTTAGGGTAGACAAAATTTTCTTCCTTGTTGATTTCATTATGCTAGCTATGGAGCCTATAACGAATATGTCTTGACAAATCCCAGTTATTCTTGGGAGACATTTTTTGGCCACGGCCAATGCATGCATTAATTGTAGAACTAGGGTCATGGATTTATCATTCGGGAATATGAAAGTGCGACTAAATGTGTTTAATGCTTCACAAGCGCCCTCAGGGGAGGCTGACTTAGAATGTTTTGCGCTTGACATTATTGATGAGTTAGTTGAAGCAGCAACATCATTTGTCACATCCCGAGATCTTGTTGAGACAACTCTTTTCCATTATGGAGAATAATGTTTGGCTACTGAGGAGAATATAAAGGAAGTTAATAGTACATTAGCATATGTCTCGCAATTAGAGTCGCCTAAATGGGCACGTCGATTTGAGACACTGCCAATGTCACAAGATCCACCTCTTAAACCATCTATTGAATCACTACCACAAGTTGAGTTGAAATAATAACCTAATTCTCTCAAGTATGTCTTTTTAGGTCAGGATAACACTTTACCAGTAATTATTTCGTCTACCTTGACAAAGGAGAAAAAAAGTAAATTGGTTGAAGTGTTAACTCATTATAAGAAGGCGATTGGTTGGTTAGTTGCCAACCTCAAGGGTATTGATCCTTCTATTTGTATGCATAGGATACACTTAGAAGAGAACGCTAGACCATCAAGAGAAGCACAAAGACGATTAAACCCAAATATGAGGGAGGTAGTAAAAAAAGAGGTGTTGAAGTTGTTAGATGTGGGTATTATTTACCCAATCTCTGATAGTCCTTGGTTAGTCCAACCCAAGTTGTTCCTAAAAAGTCCGATATCACTGTGGTACCAAATTCTAAAGGTGAGTTGATTCAAACACGCAAGGTCACGAGGTGGTGCGTGTGTATTGATTTTAGAAAGCTAAATTTCATGACATGCAAAGATCATTTCCCGCTACCATTTATTGATCAAATCCTTGAGCGTTTAGCGGGTAATATGTATTTTTGCTTTCTAGATGGATATTCAGGGTATAATCAAATAGTTGTATACCCAGAAAATCAAGAGAAAACGATATTCACATGTCCATTTGGAACATTCACTTATCAACGAATGCCCTTCGGCTTGTGTAATGCACCGGTGACATTTCAAAGGTGTATGATGTCAATCTTTTCTGATATGATAGAAAAGTTTGTGGAGGTATTTATGGATGATTTTTTTGTGTTTGGAACATCTTTTGATGATTGCCTTCGAAATCTAACCAGAGTCTTGGAAAGATGTGAAGAAACAAACCTCATGTTAAGCTGGGAGAAGAGCCATTTTATGGTTCATGAAGGAATAGTTCTAGGACATATAGTATCCTCTAGGGGAATAGAAGTAGATAAGGCCAAGGTTGATTTGATAGCAAGTTTGCCACCACCTCAGACGGTGAAGCAAATTCGCTCATTTCTAGGCCACGCAGGTTTCTATCGACGATTTATCAAAGACTTTAGCAAAATTGCTTATCCATTGTGCCATCTCCTTGAACAAGATACTCCATTTGTCTTTAATAAAGTATGCGTAAAAGCTTTCAATCAATTAAAGAAAATGTTATTTACTACTCCTCTTATTCAGTCATTGAACTATGCTCTCCCTTTTGAGATCATGTGTGATGCATCTGACGATGCAATTGGAGCAGTTTTGAGACAACGGGTAGAGAAGGTCCCAAATGTGATTTACTATGCGAGCAAAACTCTTTCCGGTGCTCAATTGAATTATACAACAACGAAGAAAGAATTTCTCGTTATAGTATATGCCTTGGATAAATTTAGATCCTATTGCCTAGGATCTAAAGTTGTGATATTCGCAGATCACGCTGCTTTACGGTATTTCTTATCCAAGAAGGAAACAAAACCTCGACTAATATGGTGAATACTCTTACTCGAAGAATTCGATTATGAAATCCAAGATAAAAAGGGAGTATGTTGCTGACCACTTGTTGAAGATAGTTATAGAGGGACCTAGAGATGAGGAACCTATTCGAGATACTTTTTCGAACGAACAACTATTAGCCATATCACACACGCACACAACGTGGTATGCCAACATTGTTAATTATTTGGCTACCGAAAAAACGCAATCTTACAGGTCAAAACAAGATAAAGATTGTTTTTTTTCACAGGTGAGATCTTTTTATTGGGAAGATCCTCATCTCTTTAAATATTGCTCAGACCAAATCATTAGACGATGTGTACTGGAAAGTAAAATGGAAATTCTATTGAATTTCTGTTATACTCAAGCTTGTGGGGGCCATTTTGGAGAAAAGAAAACCACAACAAAAATATTACAATGCGGGTTTTATTGGACAACGCTATTTAAAGATACACACAACTACTATCGTGCACGTCTCCGATGCCAATAGATAGGAGCCATGTCTCGAAGAGATATGATGCCCCTTCAACCTATTTTAGTTGTAGAATTGTTCGATGTGTGGGGAATTGATTTCATGGGACCTTTTTCACAGTCTTATGGTAATCGATACATTTTGCTAGCTATCGATTATGTTTCCAAGTGGGTGGAAGCGATAGCAATAAAAACAAATGACTATAAGGTTGTGCTACAATTTCTAAAAGAAATATTTTGTTGTTTTGGGGTACCACGAGCCATAATAAGTGATGAAGAGAGTCATTTCTGTAACCGTCCATTCGAAGCACTTATGCGAAAATATTATGTTACTCATAAAGTGGCCACCCTTTACCCAAACGAATGGACAAGCTGAGGTATCCAATAGGTAGGTCAAAAATATATTAGAAAAGATGGTTAGGCCCGATAGAATGGATTGGTCATTAAGATTAAACGATGTGCTATGGGCCATCTCCTAGTTGAATTAGAACATCGAGCGATGTGGGAAATTAAGGCCCTTAACTTCGACTTGGAAGAAGCCGATGCACTCAAAAAACTGCAACTAGTAGAATTAGAAGAATTGAGAAATGGGTCATATGAGAGCTCTATAGTCTATAAGGCTAGGACTAAAGCTTTCCACGACAAAAATATTCGAAAGAAGTCCATTGAGCCTAACCAACGAGTGTGGCTCTTTAACTAAAAATTGAGATTATTCCCTAGGAAATTACGCTCAAAATAGGACAGACCGTTTGTGGTCACCGAAGTATATCCTAATGGAGCAATAGAGATTAAAGATCCTAAGGATGGCCGGCGAATGAAAGTTAACAAACAACGACTAAAACTGATAATCGAAACCACAAATGAAGGAGGTGTCATTGACGCATTCCACTTAAGTGATCCAATTTATACATGACACTTCCTTTACGTCCGGCTGAAGACATAAAACTTAGGGTTAAGTGGAAGACAACCCACTGAAGAAAAACACAAACACACACACACACACACACACACACACACAAAGAAACTACTACAACTAATAATAAATTAATAAATATATAAATTACTGTGAAACTAAAAGACATTTATATAATGCCTAATCTTGTGCCTTTTGTTTCTATATGTGCATGTTCATAGGTTTCGAAGCATTTCAAGAAATTTTCATAGAAATAAGTCCAAACCGCTTTCGACATCAGGTTGTCCCGTTCCTTTACTCAAAGTTTTAATTTATTATTATTATTATTTTTTTACATTGAGGACAATGTTAGAATTAGGTGTGGGGGAGGGTTACCTAATGTCGCAATTAAAAAAAATAAAAAGAAAAAGAAAAAGAAAAAGAAAAAGAAAAATTTACATTAAGTTCGGGAATATATTTTTTTAGTCGATGCATGTGAATCCATAGGGTTAAAATTATTATATTATGAAAGTTGCACTTAAATTAATTCCAAGTTGCACTATTGTCCATACACCTTAATATTAAGTTTGGTTATCTTAGCTCATGCTAGCGAATTGTTGAATAGCAACTAAAAATATGAATTTGTGTTTTTCTATCTAATAATAATAAAATAAATAAATAAATAAAAAATTGTGGGAAAAAAAAAATAAAAAAAAATTGATCGGTTTATTCCGAAGCCTAGGATGTTCGAGTAATTAAGCTTTTTAGGGTGTCTCAACGCCTAATGACCCGAGCCAACTGGATTGGGATCATTGGCCTAACAATCGCTACATGGACATCCTATAAAGCTGAGTGGGACTAACATTGAACATATCAATTGAATTTTAAAAAAAAATATTAGAGAGAAGAATGAAGTCCCTTTTGAGGTTGAAATTCATCAATTTTCTAATGTTTGTTGAGATGACTTATACTTGAAATTGAGTCGCTTGAACATAGTAAGACGTGGAATAAAATTGAGTGTTTTCTAACAAAAATAATAGTGATACCCTTTGATAAGCATGTGTTCCACTAATAAATATATTTTTGAACTTTATCTACTATGCTTAATATATTATCATAAGAGGTATAGATGTTTGTAAGTGTCATCTCTGTAAATTTTCACGAGACTAAAACTCGTCCATTAGAGATTACCTAGGGGTTTAAAGGCTTATTGTATATGCTAAATGCAATCGTGCTCCCTATGAAAGTGGCTTTCATTTTTAAGATTTTTGTTTTACTCGAGGGCTAGCAAAATGTAAGTGCGGGGGTGTGATTGTTCTCAATTTTATATCAAAATTTAACCCTTATTCTATCATTTTGCTATTTTTTTTATTTTTTATTTTTTATCAATTCCTAATTATAAATAACACAATTTATTATTTTGTAGGTATAAACTCGAAGGCAAAAAAAAAAAATACCGAAAAGAAAGACAAAAAAATAGCTAAAAATGATTAAAAGTGGAGAAAAAAAGTTACTCACGAACCGATCCGGTTCAACTAGCAAACCCGACCCAATCAGGCATGCAAGATCGACTGAATGATTCTCATAATTCTCACTATAATGGTCAACCATGACTCTAACCAATTATGATCCTATATGGTGATTAAATAAAAAAACAATTATGCATAGAAGGACACTGGAGATAAAAATGGTGAATTAATGGAAAATTAATAATGAAGATCGGTAGTGAGCATTGATTGGGTGGATATTTATTCTTTTCTTGATTCATTTTGTGGGTGCCTTTTGGGCCGAAAATAACAATAGCCTGTGGAAGATCTTCTTTAATTTTTTCACTTTGTCGTGGCCACTGTTTAGGGAGTTCTTCATGGGGGTTTCTCTTGAATATCTTGTGGAAGAACACAAATCCATGACCGTCTAAGTTCGTCAATTGGGTTAGGATTGTATTTCTTCTGAAGTTCATCGATGTAATTTTATTCTTGTTTCAATTATATTTTGTTCTTAAGTGTAAGGTTGTAAACGAGGATTGTGGTCTTAAACATGTTTCTTGAATTAGATAATGTTCTAAATGTTGTTATAGATATTTAGATCTGAATCGATTCGTATTTCAGATGTTAGATCTGATACCTGTGGTTTAGATTTAATAGTTTTACAATTAGTTTTAGTGGTATCGATACGGCTTACTTGGATAAATTATGCTAAATGATTAATTCACCTTACATTAGTTAATGTAGGAACGGAATCGTGAAGATGGTTTATTCCAATTAAGTGGTCGATTTATCTTTCGCGGTAATATTATGTTGTAGTTAATATTACCTGATTACACACCGAATGAAAGAAATAGGAATAAAATGTACAAGATAAATTGATGAATTTATGCACGTCCCTAACCCGAACCTTTTTATATATTTTATCTCAATTGATTAATTTTCTACTATTTCATTATTAAAATTCGAAATTCAACCAAAATCATTTATTTCACTCAAGAAAAATAAAATACAAAATTAATAGTTACAATTCAATCCCTGTAGTTCGACACCCATACTTAAGCATTATAATATGAAATATTTTACGCTTAAATTGAGAATTAAATTTGAGCGACCAGTGTTGATAAGAAATGATACGTTTAAGATTCTAAAATGAGATTTCGTATGTGCTACTTATGTGAAATGGTTGTGATAAATGGACTAAATGAAAAATGTGTTTTAAAGTATAAAATGTTATGTTTTCATTTCAATTTGGTAGACCAAAAAAAGGGGTCTATCGACTTAATCAAAACAATGTATTTTGGGAGGAGAAATAGAGACCTACTGATCCAATCGGTCAACAGAAAAAAAAGAATCGATCAACTAATTGAAACAGTGGATGAAATAAATAAAGAAAGAACTCCGATCTATTCGATCAATCGACGGGTTTGTGTTGGTCAACTAAATGAAATAGTAGCTGATTTGGAAAATTGGGAAAAGGTACTAATAGCATCAGTCAATCGATCAAGAGGGTCGGTCAACTGATAGGAGTTAAGGTCAATGGACAAATAAGCCATTGGCACTAGGCAGATGACCGAATGCACTGCGCGATCAACCGACAGGTTCAGTTAATAATTTAACTGTTTTGATATCTTGGTCAAATCTATTAGTGTTGGCCCAATGATCCATCCAAGAGGGGGAATAAATTGGGTAGTTATAAAAATGAAATCAAATTATCAACTTTTAACACTTAAATAATAAAATAATTAATTTAACCCTAAATTAATTATTTATCTTTATAACACTTGAATTTCCAAACAATTAATTTTAATCAATTAATCCATTTATTATAAATCGATTATTATCTTTGTAATGCAGCGGATAAGTGTTCAAATCTAAGTGTATACCCAAACAATATGAAATAAAGAAAATAATAATACAATACACCACAATATATCCTGGTTCACCAAGCTTCTCTTGGCTAATCCAGTCCTCTAAGCCTCACGGAGATTCTCACCCACTAAACCACTAAGATTCCGTTAAATAAGTAGAAACCAAACTTTTACATAATGATTCTTTTCACAGGCTCAGAATCAACCTTTACACTTTCCTTTTCCCAAGCGCAGGAATAACCTTATCTTTTTTCAGCCTCAAGACTAGCTTAATCATTTCATAATGATTCTTTACACAGACCCAGAATCAACTTTTACAATTTCTTTTTCCCAAGCGCAGGAATAACCTTATCTTTTTTCAGGCTTAAGACTAATCTAATCCTTTGACAGGCTAATGATCAAACCTAATTCTTTTATACATTAGGCTAAGAATCAAATCTCACAATCACTTCAAATATATTTTTCCCAAGTAAGGATGAAACCTTTACAAATTCACTCAAATCTAATTTTATTTAGGAAGAATTAACACCTATATCTTTTCCCAGGAAAAAAGTAACCTAACCTTTTTGTACTTAGGTAAAAATCAAATCTTAGTCTCTTTACCAGAAGAGATTGAAATCCAGCTACCCCTGACTAGATACTCCCAACAATATCTAATCCGTACACAACTCATCAATTACACAAATTGATAAGTGTTTTTCCTACTCGGAGCTTCTATGACCTTAATTTAATTTAACTCAATTAATGTCTCCGAAATTACTAGTGATAGAGTTAAAAGTGAGGAAATAAAATATGATTAAAAGATAATGCGGGTAGCACAAAGATAAGCACGTAATCAGATTATCAACAAAATCGTTTTAAAAGATTTTTATACTTTTAACGTTTAAAAACGATTTCTCAAAAAAAAAAATCAAATACCAAGCATGCAATAATAATAATAATCTCAATAAAGAATAACCTTGGAACGATCTTATCAGAAAAACACCGAAGATTGCAAGTAGTATCTCTAGACAGCTTAAATCAGTGACGCCAAATTAAATAGCGCTTTAACTCAAAAATTTCAAGAACAGAATAATATCACAATAATCTCTCAGTATAATATCAAAATGATAGCTCTCAGAAAGCTTAGGAACTGATTTTTCTTGATAGAAGTGATCTATTGAACTACAAAACGCATGTCTATTTAATCAGTTATGAAACAAGTCTTCTAACGGCTAGTTTCTCAAAGATATGACATTTAAATACACCTATAGACCTCATATATGAATAGTCTTTAATCCTGGTATATTTGAATAAAAAGAATCTTTTAAATCTTTCAATTAAGTTCTCAAAATAAATCTCAATCGTAAATTAAGTAGATAGAAAAAATTAAATGTACTCAATTGAGAAACACTTAACTAAAGTGTACCATATTTATAGGGATAATTAAATACTAATAATAAAATAATTAATTTAACCCTAAATTAATTATTTAACTTTATAACACTTGTATTTTCAAACATTTAATTTTAATCAATTAATCAGTTTATCCTAAATCGATTACTATCTATGTAATGCAGCAGATAAATGTTTAAATCTAAGTGCATACCCAAACAATAGGAAATAAAGAAAATAATAATGCAGTACACCAGGATATATCCTGGTTCACCAATATACTCTTGGTTAATCCAATTCTCCGAGCCTCACGAAGATTCGCACCCACTAAACCACTAACATTCCTTTAAACAGGTTGGAACAAAACTTTTATACAATGATTCTTTCCACAGGCTCATAATCAACCTTTACAATTTCTTTTTTTTAGGCGCAAGAATAACCTTATCTTTTTTTTTAAGCTCAAGATTAACCCAATCCTTTCACAATGATTTTTTTTCCCAGATTCAGAATTAACCTTTATAATTTTCTTTTCCCAGGTGCAAATATAACCTTATCTTTTTTCAGGCTCAAGATCAATCTAATCCTTTCACAGGCTAAGGATCAAACCTGATTGTTTTTATACCTTAAGTTAAGAATCAAACCACACAATCACTTCAAGTGTCCTTTTCCCAAGTAAGGATGAAATATTTACAAATTCACTCAAAATCTAATTCTATTCAAGAAGAATTAACACCTATCTTTTTTCGCGGGAAAATAGTAACCTAATATTTTTATTCTTAAGAAAAGATCAAACATCAATCTCTTTACGGGAAGAGATTGAAACCCAACTACTTCTAACTAGATATTCTCAACAGTATCTAGTCCGCACATAACTCACCAATTACAAAAATTGATAAGTATTTTTTGCACTCAGAACTTCTACCACCTCAATTTAATTTAACTCAATTAATGTCCCTGAAATTATTAGTGATAGAATTAAAAGTGAGAAAATAAAATTTGATTAAAAGATAATATGGGTAGCACAAAGATAAGTACGTAATTAGATTATCACAAAATTGTTTTAAATGATTTTTATGCTTTTAAGGTTTCAAAATGATTTCTCAAAAAATCAAATACCAAGCATGCAATCATAATAATAATCTCAATAAAGAATAAGTTTGAAATGATCTCACCAGAAAAACACTAGAGATTGCAAGTAGTATCGCCAGACAACTTAAATCGTTGACGCCAAATCAAATAGTGCTTTAACTCTGGAATTTCAAGAACAAAATAATCTCACAATGATCTCTCACTATAATATCAGAATGATGACTCTCAGAAAATTTAGGAACTGATTGTTCTTTATAGAATTGATGTATTGAACTCTAAAAACGCAGGTCTATTTAATCAATTTTGAAACAAGCTCTCTAATGGTTAGTTTCCAAATATATGACATTTAAATACACCTATAGACCCCATATATCAATACTCTTTAATCTTGGTATATTTGACTAAAAAATATCTTTTAAATCTTTCAATTAAGTCCTCAAAATAAATCTCAATAGTAAATCAAGTAGATAGAAAAAAAATTAAACGTACTCAACTAAGAAACACTTAACAAAAGTGTACCATATCTATAGGGACAGTTAAATACTAATGATATATCTATAATATATTCAAATCCCCAAAATATCTCTAAGATATTAGCCAAAAAACGACTAGTAACGACTACTAAAAGATATGATCATAATAGTCCATTGGTTGATTGACCAACACCTATCGGTCGACCAATCGCTTCAATTTGTAGCCCAAGCTAATTTTTCAAACATGGTCGATTGACCGATCTCCCATGGGTCGGTTGACCGATCGATTTAGGATGCTTCCTAGGTTTATTTCTCAGCCATGGTTGGTTGACCGATCTCTCATGGTCAGTCAACCAATCGATTCAGAAAGTTCACCGGTTGATCATCGATTGACTGATCGATGTAGAGAGTTTCACAATTCCCAACCCACTTCTATCAGTTGACCGAATCTCTCTGGTTGGTTGACCGCTCAATGCTGGAACTACTTCTCTTTAATTTATTTCAGCTTCACACTTCGACTTTTTTAATATTTTAAATGATTTATTTTCTTGATTAACTAATATTGACACTGTTAATTAATTTTAAACAGTACTATTGTTTAGGTCAATATTTCTTCTTCAATTTCACACTGGAGCACATAATTGAACTTAATTAAGACTCTAATTAAACACACATAAATATAAATCAATTTTGTATCGTGTGTGATCCTAATCGGGAAATATTAAGAGTAGAATTGAATTGAGTTGTTTTCACCTAGAATCTTCAGAACTTCAATTCTCTTAATGTCCAGTTCTTTGTTAGCTTCTTTAGCATCCTTTTCAATTTCTTCATGATAACATCATCAATGAAACTTATATACTAAAACACTCAACAAATCTATTAGGTCCACCAAAAACATCAACAATTTAATTGTCCATCAAAATTTCAGGATCAACAATAACTTTTTATGATTTCAAGAGTAGTTTTTGAGGGATTTGGGTCTAAATCAAATCCACTTGACATATTATGTGATCCCTAATGATTTGATCCATATATTTTAATATTCTCTTAATTAAATTGATATAATTCTTCTTATCCTTATGGATTTCAAAGTGGAAAAGTTTTAAGGATCAAAATGAACATTTCAGAAAGTATATTTAAATGAAACATACCTATATTAATAGGGTATGTAATATGGGGTCTTAGAATGTCATTTTATGACATGTCTTTTAAGTATTAGCCATAGGAGGGCAAATTCTAGATCTATTTAATTAGAATTGTGGGATTGAGAATAAATATATCAAGAGCATCAGTTTTGAGTTTTTCTAAAAGTGATATTATTGCTGAGATTTCTACGAGAGGGTATATTCAAGTTTTTTTTTTTAATTATTATTATTATTATTATTATTATTATTATTATTATTATTATTATAAATAAAGATAATATTAAGGGGGGAATTAACAACCCCTAGGGATACATAAGCTGAATATACAAGACAGCAAAATCAACCGAAACAAAAATTCCACCAACAAGATGAGAAAAAACCAAACATTGCCTGCAATACAATCAACAGCAGAAGCCAACATTGCAGTAGAGAGAGGAGCAAATGAAGAACAAAGCAACAAAAGGTCACAAACAACCAGGGAACTGAATAATGAAGCCAACTCGGAACCTAGCCAAACAAACCACAACAGAACAACCAGGGGCATAATCATCAATTCACCAAAGTCACTCATCCCAAAATACAAAATCGTCCATGAATCCGGAGTGATAACTTCTGCCCGTAGATCTTTTCAAGTCTTTTTTATTTGCTTTCTAAAGATTTATATTTATTGATTGTATGGTTTAGGAATGTTCCGAAAATCATTTTGAACTTAAAGTCCTGAAACTCTTTTAAACGGTTTTTACTTGATTATCAAATTATGTGCTTAATTTGTGCTATTCACTTTATTATTTAATCAAATTTTATATGTCTCACGTTGTATCTATCACATAGTAATTATTCGGAACATTAATTGAGTATATTTGTATTGAGGTAGTAGAAGCTCATTGTGGGAAAAAACTTATAATTTTTTATATTTGTGAGTTTGAGCAGATTAGACACGTTTGGTATGATATCTAGTTAGGGTAGCTAGGTTTCGATCTTTTTCTTGAAAAAAGATTAGGGTTTTATTTTTATCATGTAAAGAGGTTAAGTTATTATCTTCCCTTGAAAAGAACTAGGTTTTAATTTATTCTATAATTGAATTAAAGAGTGATTGTAAAAGTTCTTCCGAAACTTGTGAAAATGATAAGTGAGAGAGTGGTACATAGGGGTAGTCATGAGCTCGGGGGCCCGCCAATTCAGGCTAGCCCAACCCTATTTTTCAAGGTTTCAGCTTTAGTTTTATGTCCATGGTTAGGGCTTGACTTTCGATTTTTAGGCTCAATCAAATTTAGGCCCGAGCTAGGGCCTAAACAATTTTTTTTTAGGACCGCCCCAAACCCCCAGCCCGACTATTAATTAAAATACACACACACACACACACACACACACACATCAAACAAATCGCCATTTAACACCTCATGCCTACCTGTTCAATCTTCAATCATTTTCATTCTCGAAACCTTCCACCCTCTCTCCCTACCTATATTGGCAATCTATCACGTTCCTCGCCGTCAATCGATTTTATTCGCCATCGATCGCTTTGCTTCGCCGCGAGTCTCTCTTTGTCATTGATTGCTTTTATGTTTTAGTGTTTATGTTTATATTTTAGTGTTTATTTTTAAAATTTAAAAAAAAATTATAAGGTCGGATTTGGGTTTGATTTTTTTTTTTGGTAGGGCTGAGCTCACTACAACAAAAATTACTTTTGAGGACACCTAAATGTGTCCTAATATATGTTCTTTTAGGACACATTATGTATTGAGACAATTCAAGAATGTGTCCTATAAAATATTGTCCCAATAACTTATAAAGATACTTATTTTTTTGTTGCATCAGTTTATATTTATTAGGACACTATTATGTGTCCTAATAAATCTTTTGAGCATTTCCTAAAACCATTAATAAATAATATATACAACAATTTAAAGTGTCCCAAAAAGTAATTTTTTTTTTAAAAAAAATAATAAATATATTTAATTTGGCTAAAACCAATAATCCAAATTTATCCAATTGAAAATCAAATATTACTAAAAATTGTGAATCAAAATCTGGGAACAGAATCGAAACAGAAACAGAAAATTTGTTTACTATAATAGATATGTTTACTAGTCTACATTTTTATTTGAAAAACAGAAACAGAAACAAAAAAATATTTCAGACAAAATTTTCCGTTTTCTGAGAATAGAAACAAAATCTGTTCTGAGAACAGAAACAAAATTTTCTGTTTCTGTTTTCTGAGAAACAGAAACAAAATGCTGAGAACAGAAACAAAATCTGGAAACAGAAACAAAATCTGGAAACAAAACCTTGTCCATCCGCCATTGCACGTTCCTGTTTTCTGTTTACCGCTCTCCATATTTATGTTTTCTATTTACCTCATTAAACGTGAAATTCATACCTTGTCCTTTATTGATTACCAAAAAATACGACTCATTTCAATCTTCAATCAAGGCAACCTGTACAAAAATGAAATGCACAAATAATAGGAGTATAACTAAATAACTTTTATTCAATATTAGATCAATACATTAGCTAAAAATGAAAATTAACTTACTAAAGATAAAGGCCAAGCAATAGGTTCTCCAATCGCATCACCAACGGTCTTAAAAAATCCGTAAGATCTAATTAAATTTTCATTCCACTTCACCGGAACTTGGACGTGAACTTCACACCAATTTGGCCCTAATTCTTCTCCTCCTACTTGTGCAGATGGATCTATACTATAGATTCTTCCTTTTGCTACGCATCGAGATAGGTTTGTTATACTTTTGAGTAATATATAATCTCCAACCTAATACATAATTTTTATGTAAATTCTCAGATTTTTAAAAAACTTAAAAACATAAACTGATTTCTATTTGATAAGAGGTTGAGAGAATTAATTTTACCCGAATAACTCTTTGATGAGAGGAATATTGATCACTTGAAGCCCCTGATGAATTGTTTGCTTGTCTTCCATTTTTCATAATCAAAGCTTTCAATTCTTCATATTGGTTGCTTAATTTTTCACATTTTTCTTCCATTCAACTCAATTTTTCCTTATACTCTACGGCCAATCTATAAGATGTTTCACGACTAGGTATTATACCCCAAATATCAGAAGCAGAAATACCCAATCCGTACATGCGAACACTTCCTGCCTTTTCATTTCCCATAACTTGAGAGTATATATCATTTGGACCACAATTATCTTCATAACCTTCTGGGGCTTGGTCAAATAGCTCTTTCATTTGTACCTACATGCATGATCAATTATTGAAAGAATCAAACGAAACGACAACTAAAAACAAAAATATATAGGATTACCATTGCACGACTTGCTACTTTATTTATCGGCCTTTTATCCTTCCTCGTGTAGCAAAACATAAATTTTTCTGCACGAGACGGACAGTGGCCATAGTCTTTTTCCTACAAAAATATTTTTTAGAATAAATTTCTAGGAATTTACCAAGAACAATGTTATTCCGTTAATTCTAAAAAATGTGCCAAGAACTTACCATCATCTTTTCAACCTTTGCAAAACTTGTTTTTCCCATACAATGAATCATCTTTAACTCTTTCCTATTGGATTTGTTATTTGCACTAATTTTCTGAAGAAAAAAAATGGTGAGTAACTATCCATTTAATATTCAAGAAAATAAATCGTTTTTACCACGCATAGTACCTTCCCTTCAAGAGAGTCCCAATACTTTAATAATGCTCTCCATTGATCTTCTTGCACTCTATGGGGTACATTATTCAATTGCTCCTCCACAGACAAGGTTGGATCGTAATTCTCCGACTTCACAATAGATTTCCAAGTTCTCCATTTTTTTTGCAATCGACTTCAACATATAGCTCTCGTGGCCGAGAGGAATATCAAACTTCGACTTTAAACAATATACAACAATGAAGCAAAAGACTCAGATAAAATTTTAAACAATATTAAAAACGAATAATTTTTATAATATTAAAATATCATTGTACCTTTACCAAGTCTATCATGTCTGACTTGTTAACTTGAGGAACCTTTATCCAACTCTTGTGGTGTAGTGGAGCATACCTTCCATTACGTGCTACCGTCCCAAGGAAATGAGAAAACGTGCTAGAACCTTTATCAATGGGTTGCCCATATTTATTGAACTCAACATGTATGTTTTCGTCATCACTTTGACCCCAAATATTGCGCATAAACGTTGGTCCTCGTACCCCTTTTTTCGCCGTCATGCTTGCTAAAAATCAATTTAAAGATATAAATGAAAGATATAGGTGAGCAAATAAAAACAACCATTTAAGTAATTTCATTGTTACATGCCTGAGTTAGCATTAAGCGAAGTTGCATTTGACGCATTTTCTTGCATCCTTGGAGCCATTTCTTTTCGTTGCCCAAGCCTTATCCTCATCATTGTTAAGGGGTGTTATTAAAAATAAAACTTAAAAATTTAATAATAATAATAATAATAATAATAATGATAATAATAATAATAATAATAATAATAATAATAATAATAATAATAATAATAAATCCATACCTCGTCATTGTCAAGGGGTGTTAGTTGCTTTCCCAAACAAGTAGTTCTTTTGGGTTAATTTGAAAATGAGCTTTCAACCTAAACATTAATTGCTTAGTTCACGGTGCAGAGAAAAGACTCCATGTAAAATCATTTTATAGAGAAAAGACAATATGCAGAGACAAGTGTTGGTGACAATAAAACTTAATTTTCCTGCATTGAGGGGTTCAAAGATGGTCAAAATGTATATCTTCGCTTCCTTGCAGGATAACGTAGTTTTGTTGTGTCTGAACTGGAGATATGCAAGTCACAATGAAGCAACAATACCCAAAAACCAACCTCATCTAGCCAATTGTACCTAGGGGCGAAACGAAGGACAAGAAACATATGAAAAAATGTATAGGCTCTTCAGTAGATTTGTGTTATTTACATACAGAACAGAGTTTGAAGGTGTACAGGTTCAAGCCCAAGTGATTTACACTTGAATATTACATTCCACTTATTTCTCATTATCCACTTTGACACAATTGCTGTACGCAGAACATAATATTTTCAACAAACTAATACAAAGGTAAATGGTGAAGCTCCAAATGCATTTCAAACTCCTAGCTCAGGCTTCTAGTTCACTAGCACAATTTGCTATAAAAAATTTAATACCGTCTTATAAGTTAGACCACAAACAGAACATGAGTATCAAGATCTTAAGTACCTTGTTGTTGAATGCCATCAATATATTCCCATTTGTTTGCACATCATATCTTGAACTTGATTAAAAGACAAGTTAGCGGGCTAATCAACTGCAGCAGATATCAACCATATGCCTTAAAGAAATAGAAAGAACAAGGACCACGTAGTACCAATTAGAAGGTGAATGACGGAACCAAGAGAATGCCCAATGCCAAAAATAAGAAGATCTCATACCTGTGTATTAGAGAAACTATAAGAGAAAAACCTTGGAACAACACCAGAACAAATACTGCAGGTCAGAATTGGAACTCACTAATTCGTGTAGAGAGCGAAGACACCTATCAAATTTGAACTGTACTTCATCAGCAATGAAAAAGTGATCAAATCCACTAGCATAAGGCGTTGCGATCACTAATATACCCCTAGATCAAGGGAAGGGAAAACAGAAAAAAAAAAAATTAAATTAAAGAAAGAAAGAAACCATTAGGCATCTCTTGCCTTGATTACAAACGTGATGAGCTATACCACCAGCCACCCCCACTACCAGCAATTGTGGAACAATGCCCTCTGAGATGTCTAAGTGGAGAGGGATTGAGATGATCATCTAATGGTTCGTCGCATATGTCATCAGAAGGCCCATTTGTTGAGGTCTCTGTCAGGCAAAGCATGCCACATTCACAGAAAGATAAAACACAATCTCTACACTCTTAATAATGTTTACGTTCTTGTATTCGCAATCATGGGGAGCCTATATGGATTAGAGAAAGGTGATTGGCTTAAGAAATAAGGAAAAGGAACACATACCTGATCGTTGACACCAAGGCACAAAATCTTCATACAAGTCAACAGCAGAAACCACAGCAACTAACTGCTCTGGAGAGTATCTAACAATTGGGGAAAAAAACAGAGTGTTGACAAGTACTTATATTAAGAATAAATTTTGATATCTTTAAGTAATTCATTTACTAAATATTATCTTTGACTAATTTTCCAAATCTAATATTTAATCCATGCAATTCATTGAGAACCTTAGATCCAAACAAGTAAGGTGGTGGCTTCCCATGTTTTTCTTTCCCATCAAAAGAAACTGTATCTTTTCGAAACACGTGATTATCATCTAAGAATCTGCGATGTCCCATATAACAATACTTCCCACTATGATCTAACCATAGGGAGGATGTGTACTTGTGACACGAAGGACATGCTAAATCACCCTTTGTGCTCCACCCCGACAAGTTTGCATATGCTGGAAAGTCGCTTATAGTCCACATTAATGCTGCACGCATCTGAAAATTTTGTTTACTTGATGCATCATAAGTATTTATTCCAATACTCCATAATTCCTTCAACTCTTCTATCAAAGGCTGTAAATATACATCAATATTATTCCTGGGAGCTGAAGGACCAGGTATGAGCAATGACAACATAAAAGATGATTATTTCATGCACATCCATGGAGGCAAATTATACGGCATCAAGATAACTGGCCATGTATATAAGAAACATTCATCGTTCTAAAAGGATTAAATCCATTAGAAGCAAGTCCAAGTCTCACATTACGGGGATCTTCAGCAAAATCACTATGTTTATAGTCAAAAGTGCGCCAAGCTGGAGAGTCTGCAGGATGCCTCATACAACCATCATTTGTGCGACCCTCCTTGTGCCACCTCATAAAGGATGCCGTCTTTGATGACATGAAGAGTCGTTGTAACCATGGTTTCAAAGGAAAATGGCATAATACTTTTGCAGGAATTGGCTTAATTCTCTCTTTAGATGATGTTGCTCCCTCTTGGTTTTCCACATTGACGTATCTAGATGTGTTACAAACATTGCAATGTGAATCATTTTCATGATCCTTCCAGTACAACATGCAATCACTTGGACACGCATAAATCTTTGTACAACTAAGACCTAATTCCGCTATAATCTTTTTTGTCTCATAGTATGATTTTGGTAATGTTTCTCCCTCCGGAAGCACCTCCTTAAACAATTCAAGTAACATTGTAAATGACTTATTGGTTCATTTACCAAGGCACTTCAAATGGAACAGTCGAATAATGAAAGAAAGCTTAGAAAACTTTTTACAACCAGGATATAACTCTTGCTCTGCATCCTTTAGCAACTTGTAAATTTTTTTTGCTTTTTCGTTAGGTTCCTCTATATTATTCGCATTGTCTTCAATTTCTGTATCTTCACTTGGTGTCCCAAAAACATCATGTAATAACTCATGTATATTATCTTGTCTATTTGACATTCCAGGCACTTGAGCACTGCTTTCAGTGCATGATGAAACTTCTCTATGAGCAATCCATCGAGTGTAACCTTTAATAAATCCATCACACACCAAATGTTCATGTGCCTCTTCGCGGGTAACCCACATTCTATTTCCGCACCTCACACACGGACATATGATCTTTCCCTTAATACTCACATTTGAAAATGCTAAATCGAGAAAGTATTGAACTCCTTCCATATATGCATGACTCGCACGAGATTCGTACATCTAACTCTTGTCCATTATGAACAATTTAAACTGTTGAGATATTAAAAAAAAAATATTCAAGGCTATTTTAACTTGCAATGCCGATAGAAAAATTAAGTATACATTTAGTTTCATGAATAAACATAAAAGATAAAAAATAAAAATAGCAACATATAAACCAACATAGGCTGTGGTGCAACATTCCCATCAATATGTTAATCTACATCTATGAACGCCTATATACGCATATAGTACCCTCAACATGAATTGAGAATGGATCCAATTTTATCTAATGAACTACAATTTCTGCTCTTCAACACTAATAAACAGTTAACAAAAAGGAAACAGTTAACAAAAAACCTCCGAAATCAAGTTCATCTCCATCTTCGTTTCACTCCTCCAAGTGTTTTAGATGAATTAATTCTAATGAAAATGGAAGGCAAGATATGCAAGTCATGCAGACGGCTCTGCAAATCTATCAGACGAATAAATTTAAAAGCATATCTAAAGCAACGGATCATATCTGAAGCAACAAGATGAATTTATGTATCAAAATAGAGTAAAAAAGAAATGGATGTATTCAATCACCTAATTCCAGATCCGGCGGCTAAAATTACTAAGCTATACCAAAAAATTTCTAAGGTATAGCAGAAAACTTAAACCTAAAACATAAACATACCTGAAAGGCAGCAACCGAAGCCGAGCTTGAAGAAGAACAACTGGATTGAATCGATTGCTTGAGAAATTGGATCTATGGGAACGATTAAGCTCCGATCGATTCTCAAAATTTCTTCATTCCTTTTCTTCGATCGATTGAGAAGTCAGAAGAGAAGTGAAGATTCTGGAAATGAATGGATTGAGCGATGAAGATGAACGGATGAACGGATTGAGCTTCTAGTCGAGCTCACTGCTCAAGTGTTTGAATGAAGGAATTCTGCTTCAATGACCAAATGAAAAAGGTTTTATTTTAGGTATTTACATTTAGGTATATCTAAAAACTAATATTTCTATTTTAGGTTTCACTCTTTTAATTGAAACTACCAAGGACCAAAGTGAAAATAAATAAAATAGAAAAGAAGTTTGAAAACACTTTAGTTCATAATTATATATACAAATAGTTTTCAATTTGATTCATAATTATATATACAAATAGTTTTCAATTTGATTCATAATTATACTTTTCTAATTAGAGATTAAAAATGAAATTTTTATTTGTTCCCTTAAAACTCTTTTTTATCTCTATTTTATTATATATATATTTTAATTAGACAATAAAAATAAAATTCATTTTTTCTATTTTATTATTTTAAAAAATATAATAATTTTGAGTCCTTAATAGGACACTTTTATACGTGTCCTATTAAATTTGTTTATAATATTTTTATTTGGGGAGCAAATTAGAAGGACACTAAGATTAAGTGTCTTAATAAAATTTTATAAGGACATTATTTATGAATTGTCTCTAAAAAAGTGTCCTATTAAGTCATTTTTGTTGTAGTGGCTTGGACATGAAAGTAGGGATCGATCATAGCGCCAGGTTAGGCTAGGGCTTAGTATTTTTATTTTTTTTGTAATACCCTAGCTAAAATCCGGCCCCACCTGACCCATGACCGCCCCTAGTGGTAGGTTGATTATTAGCCTATGAAAATAATTAAGGTATTGTAAAGGGTTAATTCTGAGCCTGTAAAAAGAATCGAGAATTGTTAGAGTTTAGTTCTTACCTAATAAAGGAATCAAGAGATTTAGTGGATTGCAATCTCCGTGGAGCTCGGGAAATTGAACGTAGGTAAGAGTAACTTACCGAACCAGGATAAATTCTTATGTGTTGCATTACTTATTTTTATATATTGTGTTTGGGTGTGCATTTTGAATTAAACACGTTTTCACGGCATAACAAACTAATAATTTCTTTAGAAAATTTGATTATTTATGCTTAAATGACTTAGTTGTTTAAATTTAATAACTGCTCAATTCATCCACTCCCTTCTTGGGTAGCACTTTGGGCTAACAAGATTAAATGTACAATTTTGTGAAATTGGAATAAATGTAAAACTTGGGAGACTAAATATACAATTTAACACATTTTAGTGTTCAATAAACACCCGTTCCATACTTTAGGGGCCAAAATCATTTTTTTCATTTATTATCTAACTTGCAAATATCCTTCACTATTTGGCTTATTAAAAAAACGAAAAAGAAAAGTTAGGTTAAATTGCATTTTATATCCTTGAACTTTATGTTTGGTTCAAATTACTACCCTCAACTTTCAGTTGCAATATATTGCATTTTAAAATTTTTAATTTTATCTGAATGTCAAGTTTGATTCCAATCTTTATCCACGTTTTTTTTTTGTTTTCCAAATTTAGACACCATTTTGTTGTTTATTTACTTACTTTAGCCTAGAACTTTTTTTTTAAACCTTTATTAAATTTCCTCTTTTTCTTTTTTTTTTTGTCTAGAAAAATAAATAAATTAATTAAAAAAATTAATTATAATAACTAAAAAATAAATTATAACAATCAAAAAATAAATTGCTAAAAATAAAAAATAAAAAATAAAATTAGAGACTATATAGTAAGAAGAACTGAGTTAAAATTGATCCTCCACCTTTATATAATATTTTTAGGTTTGTATAATATTGAATACATAGATTATTTTAAAATTGAATATACTGATGTAATTAATGTTTAATATAAAAAATTTAATTATAAACAAATAAAAAAATGATTAAATCAAAACACTGTAATTTTCTTTATTAAAGTGAAAATTATACCTACCACCCACTACCCACCAATAGAAGTATCCAATAAAATGACAAATCTAATTATAACCAAAGGTGAATCGATTCAAAAATTAAAGTAACCCATCTGTATTAAAAGAGTAAATGACCCCGAAAAATTTAAAAATAAAATAAAAACTTTATTGAAAGTGAAATCATGGAAAGCAAAAGGATGGGGTGTGTGCCACATGCATAATAAAATTAGCTTAAGGCCCCTGTTTGTTAGTGATAAAATAAAGGGTGTTTGGGTGAAAATTCTTTATTTTATTTTTAATTTTAAAAAATTCATATGTAATTATAACTTTATTTTAGTTCACGTACTAAATAAAGAGAATGGCCAATAAATATCTCATTGCAACTTGCAATTTATGTTTTAAATGTGACTATCTACCCCACCCATACATTCAAATCTTGTTGCCTCACCATATCTTCTATTTATATTTTTTATATGTACATCTATATAATAAATCAGGATTGGTATATTCACGACTATCGGATGAGAAATAAAACTCTAGACATTTTAAGACTGTCGGATCACTTTAACCTACATATAAAACGAAAAATAAATAAATTAAGGTTTATGCTCTCTCAGACGACTCTCTCTCTAGCTCTCATTTCCACCCGACTCAAGCAGTAAGGGCTCTATTTCTCGCCGACACCTCCACCTCCATCCACGCCGTCATCCTTCACTAGCGACGCCGACAGATTCTTCTTTCTCTCTCGCGACGACTTCTCCCTTCCTCCAGACGATGACTGTGGCTTAGCTCTCGGCCGAATCTAATGTCACAACTCCGTTGATAATCGACTCCTCCAATCGCTCACGGACCTCGCTCCTGACGTCGCATATTTTTGGAAGACCATCTCCATCTATGGGACCCCGATCTATCATAATATTCCCTAGTAAGCCTCTTTCTCTCTTTCTCTCTCAACCACCACGAACCACTCATTAAGCCACCACGAACTCAGCTACTAAGGCACGAATCGCCACTGCCTCGCCCAATAAAATTAAAACCCTATCTCAATTTGGGGAGATGAAAAATAATCTCAGCCTCATTCACTTCAGCCTATCTCAATTTGGGTTTCAGAGGTTCTAGATCTTATAACATGCTATCTCAGCCTCCTTCACTTCAGCCGTTGCACAGATTCGAAAAACATTACCATTGCCATCGCCGTCGTGCCACCGTCTTTCTCCTCCTACTTCAGATCTTAAGGTAAAGTTCTATTTTGTTATTTTTTGAACATTTAGAACCTTGGTATCTGATTATTGTACTTAAGAACCCAGATCTAATTTAGTTCAAACTCAAATCTGATTTTAGTTCTTGAGTTTTGATTGTGTGTTTGCTTATTGATTTCAATAGCATTTCCATGTCGTAATTAACTATTCTTATGTACAACAATTTGATTTTAAATTTTCCATTTGGTTAATTGGTACGGTGTAGTTGAGTTCATGAACTAATGGGATCATTTTTCAAATATTTAGGGGACAATATATGTCTTATTGTATGTAGATAATTTCTTCCTATTGGGTTGTAAAAATAATTATTCCGAATTATTTTTTGTACGTGGATATTTTCAGGCTAAGTTCATATGTGTTGATGGGGATGAGACCGTCCCGGTGGAATCTGTGGAGTAAATCAAAGGTAGCTAATTTTTTTATGGGTTGAGTTCTCGCCCCCTTAGAGTGAGTGATTTATTTTTTATTTGTTTCTTCTGAGTATTATACCGATAGCTATGGTTAAATTTGTGTCCTATGTTTTCAATTTGTGTTTTGTGAACTTAACAAATAGGATTGCATAAAAGATTCAACCCTTATTTTTGTCTAGGTGCCACAGACATTTGACGACGTGTATTTCTCTTTTCCCTATTATATGTGGATTAATAGTGACCTTATTGAACACTTTGTGTTGGAAGCATGATTCCACTTTTGTGTCCACTGTTCTTTTGAATTTGGTTTGCTCATTTTCAGATTTATGACAGTTAACGACTGTAATGTTATTTGATATACAACTCGGATTTTCATCGAGCATGGAAGGACTGGAATGGGTGTGATTTTTTTCCAACCTTGAATCCACTGAGTTCTGAATTATCTGTGAAACAATTTGTTGAGTTGGTGAGAAAATAAAATAAAATGAAACACAATCGATTATTGATTATTCATCTCAAGTTGTTCAGAATTATTCGTGAAACACAATCTAGTGAGTTGGTGAGAAAATAAAATAAAATAAAACACGATTGTTGATTATTCATCTCACCAAGTAGTAAAAAGAATAAATTGAAAGCCAAATCTAAGTAAAAATCCTGATCAATTCGATAAAATTGGTCAAACCCAATTCGGATTTTCTCTTATTTTTATTGAATTAGTAAGAAAAATCAAAGTAAAAGTGAGAAACTTTTTTTTTTTCTTTTTATTTTCTTCTTATCTTTCTCAGTTTCTCTCGCCTAGATTGTTTTTGAGAATTCCAATTAGTCTGATTCTATTGATTTGTGTAAAAAGAACAAAGCCAAATCTTAGCAAAATTAATTCACTAAAATTGGTCAAACCCGCTTCAAAATTTCTCTCATTTTTATTGAATTAATAAGAAATATCGAGGTAAAAGTGAGGAGCTTTCCTTTTCTTTTTTCTACTCTTCACATCTTTGGACACAAAATTGGGACGAAGGAGTTTTTAGGTATGCTTGAATTTCTTTCCCCAAAATTGGTTTGGTTTTAGGTAACCTCATATTGGTTCTTAGTTTTCCTTCATTCAGTAATTAGAACTCGATTTAAATTGCATACATTTGGGCATTTACGGTATGAATTTTTAACTTAGGCTCTTATTTTTTGTATTTTTTTTTATATCTAATTGGTGATTTTTGTATCTTTATAATAGGGGTACTTAAATTTAGTTTTAATGCATTTCACATACGAAAATAGAAAGGGACAAATTATTTTAAGTTAGTTTGACATTGTTTTTGTTCTTTTTCTTTTGGTTGTTGGATATCTACTCACTTTATTTTAAGTTTAGTTGACATTGTTTTTGTTCTCTTCCGTGGGTTGTTGAATATCTACTCACTTCATAGTTTTCGTAGGTATGGGACAATTTAATTGACTTATTATTTGTTATTGGCCGCTTTAAATGAAAGCATGATTTGATGACTTTGGATACTTATTAATTTATTTATTTTTCAAAAAATATATCCAGGTTCATGACTAGAATGATAATGAAAATAATGAAGCTAGGAATCGAGTCGATAGTAAATGAGTAGAAGGTTAGTGTACTCTTATTATGCTCATTATTGGTAGTGTAGGAGGTCTAATCCATTATATTAATCTAAATTAATGATTATTTCGAGCCTCTATCTTTGCTATGAATCATTTTTTGTTTTTCTTGCTGCTGCCTTTACTTCATTGTGGATAATTCTGTGTTTAAGCATTGGTGTTAGGTATAAGTGAAATATAAATATACAGATGAAAAAAATATTGGAAGCAAATGCTACCTAGAAAGCCCATAATTTGGTATATAGTTCTCATGTGTGTTTTTTGATCTTACCAAATAAATAAATAAAAGGGTTAATTAAACTTTACCCCTCTGTGGTTTGACCGATTTGCACTTACCCCCCTTGTGGTTAGATTTTCAAATCACTTACCCCCCTGATATAGGGGGATAAGTGCAATAAATATCTGACCATAGGGGGGTAAGTGGAGATTTTCAAACCACAGGAGGGTAAAGTGCAAATTGGTCAAACCACAGGGAGGTAAAGTGCTATTAACCCTAAATAAAATAATAGATGATTAGTTTTTTTTTTTTCTTTCCATACTATGAACATTTTAAATTAGGTTAAAGAATTAGGATTAATTTAAATTTCCTTATTTCTCTTCAATTGGCAGGTTGATTAAACAACATCAATGATCGTGGTAATGTTATAAGAATATTTGCACTTGAGGTAATTATATCCCAAATAGCCCTATGTTCAATTTCATTCTTTGAATAATGTTGCATTGGGAAATTTTGTACATTGGCAATAGGAAATTTTATTTCTTCAAAGAGCTTATCCAGGTGTTCAATAAAATCAAGATTTATATTACTTATACATGAATTATGTTTTCAAAGAACCCACGTTAGATATTTTGGGAGTTTTGTTTATTGCATTTTTTCATTTTTTAATCTTTCTCCTTATTGTTAGGTGTTAGACTTTCTTGAGTTGTTCACTTTGGTGCTGACTTCTTTCTTCATTGTATTATTGAGTTTATTGGATAGTCCCGGTGATCTATCTTTAGTTGTATTTTTGTATGTGCAATTTAAGAAGTTGTTTGATGGTGTTGTTTTAGTTTTTGATTTATTTGAAATCTTTCATGGTTATAATGTTCATTCATGTAAGGATCTTATGTTTTTTAGCTGATTTTGTGTGACCAATATTTTGATGGTTTTATTTTCTGTTGTAAAGTTCATCACTATTATTCTGTGCTATGTTTTTTTAGATCACATATTTTCTTTCAATGTTAAATGTTATTTGAATAAATTTTTTTCTTCTTCATAAAACTATATTACATACGCAAATTTTTATTTTATTCCAAACATCATTATGATTTTATTTTGATTTTCAGGTTGCAACACCATTGATGTGACGTGGATGCTTGAATTCTAAGCAGAACAATCGATCAAGTATGTTTTATCTTACAATTTAATAGATCGTCATTAATTAATCAAGGATTTCTAAATATGGGTTTTTAGTTTTTGAATTATTGGTGTAATATTGTTTATTCTTTTTCAATTAGATAATTTTTTTCCAATTGTTTGATGGTCAATTTGATATTTTATTTGATGTTTTGTAATTGCCGAACATTGAAAATCTTTTAGACATTGAACGTTTTAGCGTTGACATTTTTGTTATTTCTCATGTTTAGAATCAGAAGAGATAATCATCATTCATTGGCAAAAATCACATTGACATATGTCCATTTTCCAGTGTATAATTCTCAAATTATTCATCTAATTTTTTTATTATAAATCTCCGAGATACTAAAAGGGGTGTAATTTTAACGGTGTACTTTTAACTTTATATTTTGAAAATTGTTAGTTACTATAGATGCTATGATGAATTAGATGCTGAATGTTTTACGCTCGTGCCTTCAGGCACGAGTTATACACTAGTCAATATAATAAATCAGGATGGAGATAAAGAGAACCGTTAGATCGGAAACAAATATTCTAGACATTTTTAGACCGTCAGATAAAATTAATCTACATATAAAATAGAAAATAAAAATTAGGGTTTCAGTTGACACTTCCTCAGTCGCTCTCTCCATCTCACTCACGTTTGTCTTCTCTTCTTTCACGCTCACTCTCTTCCCCCAAACCTCTCGATTTCATCTCTCTCATGTACTGGCTCTACGAAATCATCACCATCGTTGCAATCAGGTCACCTTCATCAATGGAACACGCTCCCATCTTGCAAAAAATTCCAAGTTTGTCTCTCTCTCTCTTTTTCTTTCTCTCATCTGTTTTCAATTTTCAGTTTGATCAATTTTTAAAGCCCTTATTCAATTTGAGTTGATCTGAATTGGGACACCTATGGTGGCATTGATTTGAGTTAGGACACTGATGGTGGCGTTGGTTTAAAAAACTCTCTTTCGATTGGGTACCACTGCCTTGTGACGCCACCAGACGTGACCGCTACCACTAGCACCAGATCTGCCATCACCAACACCAAATCCGCCATCACCAACACTAGATCCACAACCACTGAACACCCTTCCTATGCCTTCCGCCTCGCACTCTTGACGATCGTCAATCACCGTTGATCGATGCTTGCGCTTTGATGCAATTATCTTTTTCTCTTTTTAACTCTCCTCCGCCGTCTCCCTTGAAACCCTAACGCTATTCTCCTTGAAATTGATTTTTGTTTCAGATTTAGGAAATATTAACTTCCAAACTGAGCTTGATTTGGCTAAATCTAAGTTCGATTTCTCTATATTTGTGTTCAATTTCACCTCAACCTTCGTGATTTGTGGTCCTTTGTTCAGCTTGGATTGACCTTGTTGATCTGTATCTATAATCTCTTTATAGTTCTTTGAAATTTTGGTGGAATCTAGAACTTCTATTAAGTATTGGTTCGTATGAAAATTCTAGGGTTTATTCTTCGGTTGTGATATTAGACATGATTCTCATATATTTTATGCACTAGCTCAAACGGGTTTATGGAATTTGATTTGGATAATTCTGGATTTATTCGTTGTCTTATTATTGTTTAGAGCTTAGCTACCTAGCTAGATATGTTTTGAGATGACAAACCTTTGTATCGTGTAAGTGTGGAGTAGCTATTTGAATTCTTTTGCACTAATAATCTCATTCTAGGATAATCTTCTCTGTAAAATGAGATGCCAAAGATTATATGCTACTTATTTCTTTTTATGTATGTTTTATAGATATTTCTCTTATCTTAAGGATATATTGATCAATTTTTGATCCGGATTGATCATTCTAACTATAATGTTTATTTATGTGTCAATTTTTTTAGTTATAATGTTTCTATTATGGTACCAAATTGTTTTTTTTTTTTTTTTTTCCAAATTTTCATAACATACTTCTGGGGATAGAACATGAGAATTCTGGTATTGATTGTTAAAATGGATTTTCTCTATTGAATCAACTGTTGATAATATATATATATACAGAGCTTCATATTTTACTTCACATTTTGATTAAAAATATAATTTACTTCACATTGGTGTAATGTAAGGATGATGTTTTGAGTTCTAATTTCTGGCGATTCTTCCTCTACCCCCTTCTAGGTTTATTTTGGAGCTTTTGTTGCAAAGATCAATTAGAAAATTCAAATGCAGATTGCAACCCAGGTATATTTTAACCTTTTTTTTTCTTCCTTCGATTTGTGCATTTCAATAAATAAAATGTTTGGTTGTTTTATTTTATTTGTTTATTTTTGTATCTATATTTCTATTAAATTTGCTTCTACATGGATGATGGAGATTTTTTGAACAACTCATCTATTTTTAATGGTGAGCATTGCTTTTCTAGATTTTCTGTTATGAGTTTACATCAGAGAAGTTTTCAGCTGGTCCACCATGTCCACCATTTTTTAAGAATGCTCTGTTACCAAGCATCTGACATTGTGCACATATGACCAAGCATTAGGTAAGTTATTTTCTATTTTTCAGGACCCATATTATCTAACGAAGCATATTGTTCAAGTATTCGTTTATTTTTTAAGTAAGTTTGTATTGGTTGTAACTACAATTGAAGGTCTTGCTTGTTGCCCGCATTTTTAAATAGTGTAGGAAAAAATAATTTTTGTTTACATTTTCAATCTCTTTTATCTTTTAGTTTTACTTAAAACTCCATTATCTTACTTCTAATTTTTTTTATTTTTTTTTGTTTCATATTATGTCAAATGTAAAAATGGGTTACTCTCAATAAAGTTGGAAATGCCCATTTCTGTAAAAAAAAACCAAAATTTGCATTTTTTGGATTTAATTTAAATTAATTTGTTTTTAGGTGGGTGACAATGGTTTCGTACAGGACTATTAAAGAGTAGTGATTTATTTAAAAGTTTTGGTGTATGGGTAATATTTAACGCTTTTATTAATTTTGTTTGAACAAATTTTGTTTAAGGGAGATAGTAGGTAGATTGTATCTGTAAAATTAACATCCCATTTGCAAAAATGAAAATAAAAAGAATGATATAGTCTTCTCTAGATATGATTTTGAATAGTTAGCTGGAATTAAAAAGTTTTGCATGAGTTATATTACGATTCATATAACCTTTCATTCTTGGTTGTTGAAAATATAGAGTTATTGTAATAATTCTTACATCTTATTATGTGTTAAATGTATGAAAATTAGAAAGAATGTGGAGGTAATATCATATTCTTGGACGAAGTGTAAAATGTAAAACTTAATTTCGATATGTGAAAACCATCACACAAACAGGAATATTCATATTGAATCATCAAGAATAAAAATACTGATTTTGCGGAAGCGTACCTGAATCCATAATATGAAAGTTGAAATATCCAATTCTAAGTCTTTATGATCTTCCAGATCTACACTTATTTTCTGTATAAATTTCTCTATGACAATGGGGATCAGAAGAATAGAAAACATTATGTGATCTGGGGACCACGACCTCTATTTATAAACATTCGTGTCTATTCGTAAACAGTCGCGTCTATTCGTAAACAATCGCGTCTGTTCATAAACAGTTACCTCTGTTCGTATTTTCTATTTTAACCCATCATAAAAATAGAAATTACGCTTGTCTCTACACATTAATGTCCACACTTTATAATACATTAATTAAGGTTTCAAAACTTAATTTGATCACTTTAATTGGCCTACTTTTATTTGATAGCCTATAATTCAAATTTATTTAATATATAAGCCCATATATTTAATTTTACTCTAACAATCTCTCACTTGAGTTATTGTACGACGTAGCGTTTGTTACAACGCTAGCGTATTGACTACTCGCAAGTGCACGAGATCTAGTTTTAATATAGCGTATTGAATAATTGAATACCGCAATTGACATAGTCTCCTATTATCCAGACAGTTAAAGAATTGTTTTAAAATTAATCTAATTAAACTAAGTTGAACTACAATTAGTGGGTTAATCCTAACTAAATTGATTACCTAGGGATTGATTTCGTTCACTTAATACACGTTTGATTTTTTTTTTAGTTAACAATAACGGAGTTTACGGTATCCGACAATCTCAGTTCTAAAACTCCTCCGCCACCTCTTCCGAGTGTAAGACGAGGGAATACACGACTTCGTGTTAACGAAGAGGTCCCCCCTCAATGTCTTAACGACTTTAGGCCGGGTGAGTCTTGCCCCAACGTCATCGATTGCACACTAACTAATGCTCTCCCGGGTCGTTAGGTCATAACGATGTGTTTACCCTAGTCCGAATCCAAGATTACCTCTTCCGAGCGTCAAACCCTAGATTCTCAAATCCAACTCTAATACCTTAACAAGCATATTAACATCGTCATAAAATGATGAACACAATCGGATTTAAATACAAACAACTGTTAAGAAAACGTATATTCCATCAAACTAGTATTTACACAACTACACCTATCCCTAGCTAATATTAATCTAATTTAACATGATATTGACCATTAGAATATTAAACCAAGAGGTATTCATCATGATTTACAATAAAACAATAAATTACAAAGAGAGAAATAAAGAGAGAAAGATCAAATCTTAAAGTGGAGTAATCCACTGTCGGCAAAGATCGATCCGTCGATGTTTCCTTTTCTCTGGATGATGAATATCTTCTTCAAGAATGGCCAATATCAATCTCCTAGGGTTAGGGACGTTCCATGCTCCATATTGTCTTAAGGGAAGTAAGAGATTAGGTATTAATAGGCACAAGGTTTCAAAATATCTAAAAAATATCTAATTGCTGTGCAGAGGTCATGGCTGCGGCAGTGGGCTAAGTCGGTTACTTTCTGATCTTTCACGGCCGCGAAGATGGGATCACAGCCTCGGCCGTGGGTCTTTATACTCAACACAGGCCTTTCTGCATTCACACCGCCTCGGCGGTGGCTTCTGTGATCATGAAACCTTGTTTCTTCATCATTTTTTCACCATTTTCCTACTATTTTCGCTCGTTTATCACTTGTTTGCATCCCTACATCTGAATTACATAAAAACTAACAAAAACACTATTAAATATAGCTAATTCACTCAAAAACTATCAAATCCATCTTAGAAGTAGATAGGTATTTTACACCTATTAAATACCTCCAAATTTGAAATTTTGCTAGTCCTCGAACAAAACACCCTAACACTAAATTAATCTAACTACCCTAAGTTACTTACAACGAATCTAAAAATGAAAAACTTGAAACACAAAAGAAGTAAATGCATGTAAGTATAAAGTTCAACCACAGAAACCAATTTGTTCTTCCCTCAATATCCCTAAATCCAATCAAGTTCGTGAAATAACCCACACCAAGTGGTGTTCTAGAATTTCAACGATTAATATCAATCAAAACCATTCTAGATCCATTTGAAGTGTGTGTGTGTGTGAGAACTCAAATGTATAACTACGCAGATACCGGATTAGATTATTCAATTGTTAAGTTCATAACGTATACCGTTTAAGGATTAAGGAAAACCATACGTTTGATTGGGCTCGACTATCCACTAATGTAGGTTCGGATATTCACAGAGATCAATAGAACTTTGTTTGACTTTGGAGAACGACCACGGGTATCACTGGAATTGAAAATAGATAATCGGTTTAATTGATCGATACCCGTGGTAAAATCGTTTGTCGTTATCCTCTCTCATAACCCGATATATTTAAAACACAATTTTGAATAGGAATTGAAGATCTTTGTATCCACTTGTCGAAAGAAAAGAAAATGAAAACTAAATTTTCATAGTTTTTTTTTTTTTTTTTTTTTTTTTTTTTTTTAAGGCGTTCCTAAATGAATTCGAAATGAAACAGTTTTAGGAGTGTGCAAAAAGAAGTTAGAGAAACACACCCCCAAACTTATTCGAATTTATAAAATTCAGGAATATTCAAAGAAAGAAACGATAGAAACACACCCCAAACTTAATTTGGGAGTGTGCAAAAAAAAAAAATACGAAAGTAACAAGTGAATACACTAATACCGAATCAATAAAAATTCATCCAAAACCCGACCGCTCACTTGATTTCACTCAATTTGAAAATTAGGTTTAGCGACATTGGTTTAGGAAAAAATTAAACGAAAAGAGTATTTGAATGTTTTTAGAATTGATTACGTTATCGGCTTCGACAGGGGAAATAAGGGATGAAAATTTTCAGGTTAGCTACAACGGTTCAAGCAAAAAAATGACGGCCTAAATCACGTCTCCGGAATTACTTTACCTAGGATTTCGCCTCAAGTTCCCCCTAAATCAAGTTCTAGATTCCTCATTTTTGTCATGAACTTCATATTGAATAATCGGCGTCTGATTGTTCAGATTATTATACTTTAAGTCCGAATGTCGTGCAATTTTCGAATCGAGCTAATTTTTACCCAATCAACATGTTAAGCACACAAAACCCACATGGAAGACATCACCCCTAACCTCAATAGCATTTAAGGGATAATTCTCATCATCGGGAATTGGCCCAAATGAACTCAACAACTAAACATACAAATACAACTTTATACATACACAAATCTAAATTAAATCTAATACTAACATACATTAATTAATCTAACACTACACATGCAAAAACAAAAATTAAACTAAACTAAAAACTAAAACATACATTAAAACAATAAAATACATACATAAATATCCTTTTATACATAAAAAAAATAATAATAAATAAATAAAAAATAAAAAAATCATTTTGTTCAAAAAATTAATGGTTCATCCTTCTTCTACAAAAACACAAAAATGGATGAACTCTCCCCCAAACTTAAATATGGCAGTGTTCACACTGCCTAGCAGCGAACCCAATAAACATACAATATTTATGCAAACAAAATGGGTTGAACACATACCTAGAGAATAAGACGTATAAGTCTCATTCCCTACTGTCCACCTGAAGAGGGGTCATCACCACCACTATCTCGTCGGAAAGGAAAATGTGGTGGTTGCAAAAGGTGCGGCGGCACCTGTGGCACAGTCGAAAAAGTATGCATTTCGATGCCGAGGCCCTCGCAAATAAGTGGGTTGACTTGATCTTAATAGCGCCTGAACTGATCTTCGTATGTCCATAGCTCGTGTTGCCCTAGCCGAAGATTTTGGAGTTCTTGATAAACTTGCTCCCCGTCGAATCCGGCATGTCGTGGTGCCTCGGGAATTGGGGCCTCAGAAGGCCTTGTCTCGTCTCCCACGTGCTCAACTTCTTCTTCCGCTTCTCCCTCGCCCTGGCCTTAAGCATTCCCCTTCCATATCCTTGCAATAATGACCGCATCTAGGGGAATGATTGGAGAAAACGGACTATTCCCATGGATCACCATCTCAGCTCGCCAACACAACTCCGTGATTAAGTTCGGAAAGGGTAAGCCTCCTTTGGTTGTCCCTGCGGTATGTAGAATTGAAGAATATATGTGAGATCCAACGTCGAGCGGTTTTTCCCGCTGAATCGAATGTAGCACAATAGCCCGCCTATTTGACACATCCGAAAAGTGAGAGGTTGGGATCAGGTTGCCACAGATGAAGTGGTTCCATATCTTCGGCACCGTCTTTAGAAATCTAGAGGGGAAATTGGCTTGATCTGGCCCTTTAATTGTCCATTAGACATTGCCCATAGTAAGGGCCCGGATTATGTCCTTTATACTCGGCGTGTACCCTGGATATGGCTCTTGAAAAGGCTGCGGTGGTCCCACTCCCAATACTTCATTCAATTGTTCAGGACTGAAGAGGATAATCTTGCCTCGGACCTTTGTCCGATTCTGTTGAGCTTCAATGGCATTTGCGTAAAACTTCCTGACTACAGAAACTTCTTCGAGGGGAGGCGATTGACAAAAGTATTCCCATCCCTAGCCTTTAATGACATCTTGAAATTCTTCCGGTGAACTTTTGATTGGCCCAAATCCTAGCTACTTTATGCACGGCCTAATGCACTCATGCTTATGGTAATGCGCTTCAGCTGCTTTCGAAACAAATTTGGTGGAATCAAAGTCAGGGGGCTGACCCCAACCCTTCTCCACGTGCTCTTTTCGTAGCCACCTTCTTTGGCATGGTTCCTAGCATTTATATTCATAAACAAGACAAACCCAATCATATACGCACAATGAAAAACAGCTATGGAAACAATACTATCAAGAACAAGGTCAAATTTCAACATACATACACCTATTGCAATGATTTCAACAAAATACTAACAATTTAGCATACTATCTTAGTTCACACACTTAACCAATCCATTTAAACATATTTATCACCAAGAATCAAACCAAAATCCCAAAGAAATTTGAAATTGCAAAAATAGGGTTTAAGGGGTTTAGGGCAAAACTTCCAAATCCTATAATTTTTAACATAATCATGCAAACCAACAAATAATCTCAACAACTAGAAAAAATGTAAGTTAAAAAAAACTTACTTGTTGACAAATTACGGTCAAATCGAAGAGAAATGAAGAAATATCACCGTTCACGCCAAAAACCCTAAAATTTCAGAAATGGGGGTGAAAATCCAATTCTTGGAAGGTGATTTGTGGTGGAAATCACTATTTTGGCCAATGGAAGGATGATTAAAAGGGTTTGAAATGGTTTAGAGGGGTTGGGTTGAGAGGGATTTACATTTTAGAGAGAAGGGGGTGAAGTTCGGCTTTGAAATATCGTGTTTGTTTTTATCTGAACAGACGCGTCATCGCCGTGGCACTGGCAGTGCCTTTTCTTATATTAGCTACTAACGTTCCATCGCCATAGCGATGGATTCTGCACCGCATCCATAAGACATTTTGCTGAAAAGGAGCCCATCCTGAAGTTTCCCCGCCACGGCGGTGGGATTTGGGCCATGGCGGTGGGCTTTTGTTGATTTTTCTTCATTTTTCTCAACAAAACTCATCACCACTCGTTTCCACTTCGCTATTTCAACGATTTTAAGTACAAAACACAGCCTCAACTATCCAAACTCCTAAATGCACCTCCAAACTCACTCCGAGACTATTCCGGCCTCCAAAAAGAATTAAATAATAGTTAAAATCGGGCGAATTCATGCCCTCGTTTTCATATAAAAAAGAATTCATTTCAAATAAAAAAAAATGCGCTTGATTTACCATCCCTAGCTAGACTTAGCAAATTACGTGATCAAAAATCAACGAAAGACTTGTTTTTCATTTCCGATAAAGCACTTGACCTTCTCTTTTTGCCTTCCAATTCGAATGAATCGAAGGAAAATTTGCTTGATCCGAAAAGGTCCAGATCATCCGCAAAAGGTGTGCCGACTCTAGGTATGGTATTAAGTACGGCTTACAAAGATTGGACGTAGTGTATAACACCTTCTTGCGTGGTTGAGCATTTTTCAACAAAAATTCCTCATAGACAAGGAATTAGGGTTAAAATGCTTTGTTGGATCACGATTCATTGGTTTGAAGTTTGCTTTTTCTCTCTCCTTATAGTTTTCAACGTACTCAATCACGGGATCAAGAAACAAGAAGTCCAAACTTCTTCTACGTTGCATGCACTACTTGATCACAACTAACAAAATAAGTAAACAAAATAACTAAAAATAAAATAAACACAAAAGAATTATCTGGATTAACATTTGACTACTTAGTCGCAATATCAACCAATTCAACACCGTCCCCAGCAACGGCGCCAAAAACTTGTACGGCGTAGCATTTGTTACAATGCTAGTGTATTGACTAATTGCAAGTGCATGAGACCTAGTTTTAATATAGTAGATCTTTTAAGATCGGATATCGTTTCCACGGGGACGGGTTGAATAATTGAATACCGCAATTGACATAGTCTCCTATTATCCAGACGGTTAAGGAAATGATTTAAAATTAAACTAATTAACACTAAGCTAAACTACAATTAGTGGGTTAATTCTAACTAAGTTGATTAACTAGGGATTGATTTCGTTCACTTAATACACGCTTGATTTTGTTTTAGTTAACAATAACGGAGTTTATGATATCCGACAATCTCGGTTCTAAAACTCCTCCGCCACCTCTTCTGAGTGTAAAACGGGGGAATATGCGACTTTGTGTCAACGAAGAGGTCCTCCTCAAATATCTTAACGACTCTAGACCGCGTGAGTCTTACCCCAACGTCATCGATTGCATACTAACTAACGCCCTCCCGGGTCGTTAGGTCATAATGATGTGTTTACCCTATAGTCCGAATTCATGGTTACCTCTTCCGAGCATTAAACCCTAGATTCTCAAATCCAATCCTAATACCTTAACAAGTATATTAACATCGTCATAAAATGATGAACACAGTCGGATTTAAACACAAATAACTGTTAAGAAAACATATATTCCATCAAACTAGTATTTATACAACTACACCTATCTCTAGCTAATATTTATCTAATCTAACATGATCTTGGCCATTAGAACATTAAACCAACAGGTATTCATCATCATTTACAATAAAACATTAAATTACAAAGAGAAAAATAAAGAGAGAAAGATCAAATCTTAAAGTGGAGTGATCCATTGTTGCCAAAGACCGATCCGCCGATGTTTTCTCTTCTCCGGATGATGAATATATTCTTCAAGAATGGCCAAGGATCAATCTCCTAGGGTTAGGGACGTTCAATGCTCCATGTTGTATTAAGGAAAGTGAGAGATTATGTATTAATAGGCACAAGGTTTCAAAATATCTAAAAAATATCTAATTGTTGTGCAGAGGTCATGGCCGCAGCGATGGCCTAAGTTGGTTATTTCCTGATCTTTCACGGCCGCGACGATAGGATCACGGCCACGGCCGTGGGTCTTTATGCTCAACACAGCCCTCTCTGCCTTCACACCGCCGCGGTGGTGGCTTCTGTGATCATGAAACCTCGTTTCTTCATCATTTCTTCACTATTTTCCCACCATTTTTGATCGTTTATCACTTGTTTGCATCTCTACACCTGAATTACATAAAAACTAACAAAAAACACTATTAAATATAGCTAATTCACTCGAAAACTATTAAATCCGACTTAGAAGTAGATAGATATTTTACATCTATCAGTTATATATGTAACTTTATAAATGTGAATCATACTTAATGAGCTAATGAGATTTGCTATCAAAACTTTATGCATTTTTTAACAATCTTGTCTATTAACCACACCAATATAGAACCTAAGGGATCGTCGTTACATCTTTTTCGTAACTAGACCTATTAATGATTACATATATCGATGCAACTAATGACAATGATCAAGTGTGGATGTGTAGCATGGAAATTTCAGGCAATGTGATCTTAACATGCCAATGTCCAACTGGTCCTCCTTAAACCTTAGTGAGATCAAACCACATAAAATCAAAGTGAATGAAAACTGAATATTTTACTGTAGTAAATAACCATAAAATCCATAATATCCATAACAAATATATCTATAGATAAAAGTATCTAAAATACAAACTCTCACTAAAATGACATATCCTGAAGAAAAACCACATCCATATGAGCAGTGTGCTCATGAAAGGCCTTGGGTGGCAATCCCTTAGTCAGCGGATCCGCAATCATGAAGTTTGTCCCAATGTGCTCTATAGATATAAGTCCACTCTGAACTCTTTCTTTCACAACTATGAATTTGATGTCTATAAACTTTGACCTTGTAGAACTCCTGTTGTTGTTGGAATACAGTACTGCTGATTTATTGTCACAATATAACTTAAGTGGCCTTTCAATGTCATCCAGAATACGCAGCCTCATGACAAAATTTTGCAACCATATTCTATGATTGGACGCCTCATAACAAGCTACAAACTCAGCTACCATGGTGGAAGAGGCTATAATAGATTGTTTAACACTCTTCCAAGATATAGCACCTTCAGCAAGTAAGTAGATATAGCCTGAAGTAGATTTCATGCTATCTCGACATCCAGCAAAATCGGAGTCAGAATATCCGATGATCTCTGATTGATCTGACTTTCAATAAGTGAGCATATAGTCTTTTGTTCTCCGTAAGTACCTCATGACTCGCTTGGCTGCTATCCAGTGATCCTTTCTAGGATTGCTTAAGTATCTGCCCAACATTCCAACAATGTATGCAATATCCGGACGTGTACACACTTGAGCACACATCAGACTTCCTACTGCTGACGCATAAAGAATCTTTTGCATTTCCTGAATCTCAAAATCATTCTTGGGGCATTGACTGAGACTAAATTTGTCTCCCTTAGCCACAGGGGTGTCACTTGATTTACAATCATGCATGCCAAACATTTTAAGAACTTTCTCGATATAGTTCTTTTGTGATAAACCAAGCATACCCCGAAAGTGACCCCAATGTATCTGTATACCCAACACAAAAAGAAGCGTCACCAAAATCTTTTATCTCAAATTTCTTTGACAAAAATCTCTTAGTTTTGTGCAACATGCCTATATCGTTGGTGGCAAGTAAATATGTTTACTCCCACTAAACATGTGGTATATATAATCATCAACCAAATTCATCTCAAAACCAAACGAGATAATAACTTGATGAAACTTGTAATACCATTGACAAGAAGCTTGCTTAAGCCTATAGATGGATTCCTTTAACTTGCAAACCATTTTCTTTGCATCTCCCGACATAAAGTTTTCTGGTTACACCATATAGATTGTTTCATCAATGTTACTATTGAGAAATGCAGTCTTAACATCCATCTAATAAAGCTCAAGGTCAAAGTGTGCCACAAGTGCCATTATTGTCCTAAAAGAGTCTTTCGACGAAACTAGAGAAAAAGTCTATTTATAATCGATGCCTTCTTTCTGTGTAAAGCCTTTAGCGACAAGACGGGCTTTGTATCTCTCCACATCACCTTTTGAATCCCTCTTGGTTTTAAATATCAATTTACAACCAATGGGTTTCGCACTTTCAGGCAATAGGACAATATCCCAAACGTCATTGTCCTTTATGGACTTTATCTTCTCATTTATGGCATCAATCCACTTTTGAGATTCAGAGCTTTCTATGGCTTGACGGAAGTTGATTGGATCATCTTCCACCGCACTCTTGGAGAAATACAATGTAATCATTTGGCACTGCACTTCTCATTTCTCTAGTGGATCTCCTTGATAGCATAGGTTCTAGAGGTGGTAGAGTTTGTTCTTCTGGAATGAAAGATTCTTGGATATTATTTTGATTTGAATCTACTTCGTGAACAATGTCAGGAATAGGAGCCCTATCAATGCCAATAATAGCTGTGGGAATATCAACATATTCTTCTTCAAAATCCCTAACCTTATCTACCCCCTCAAACTCAACATCCTCAAAGAACCGGGCATTTCCCGTCTCAAAAATTGATCTAGTAGTAGGATCATAGAATTTGTAACTCCTGGATCTTTCAGAGTATCTAATAAAATAGCAACTAACCGTTCTTGAATCTAGTTTATTTTCATGTGGCTTGTAAGGCCTTGCTTCAGCTGGACATCCCCAAATGTGTAGGTGCTTCAAACTAGGCTTCTTGCCTGTCCAAAGTTCATAAGAGGTTTTGACAGTTGCTTTAGTTAGTACTTTGTTAAGGATATACGCTGCAGTCTTTAATACTTCACCTTAGAGTGATTTTGGCAAGTTAGAATGACTAATCATACTCCTTACCATGTCTTTCAGCATTCTGTTTTGCCTTTCAGCAACACCATTCATGCTAGGAGAACCTGGCATGGTGTATTGTGGGACGATACCGCACTCCTTTAGGAATTTAGAAAATGGGCCCGGACATTGCTCACCTGAACCGTCATACCTACCATAGTATTCACCACCACGGTCAGATCTGACGCTTTTAATCCTTTTGCTGAGTTGATTTTCAACTTCAGCTTTGAACGATTTGAACACATCTAGTGATTGAGACTTTTCATGAATGAGATAAAGGTAGCCTTAACATGAAAAATCATCTATAAACGTGATAAAATATTGTTGACCATTCCATGAAACCGTAGGAAATGACCCACAAATATCTGTATGTATCAATTCTAAGACATCTGTAGCTTCAAACTAGGCTTCTTGCCTGTCCAAAGTTCATAAGAGGTTTTGACAGTTGCTTTAGTTAGTACTTTGTTAAGGATATACGCTGCAGTCTTTAATACTTCACCTTAGAGTGATTTTGGAAAGTTAGAATGACTAATCATACTCCTTACCATGTCTTTCAGCGTTCTGTTTTGCCTTTCAGCAACACCATTCATGCTAGGAGAACCTGGCATGGTGTATTGTGGGACGATACCGCACTCCTTTAGGAATTTAGAAAATGGGCCCGGACATTGCTCACCTGAACCGTCATACCTACCATAGTATTCACCACCACGGTCAGATCTGACGCTTTTAATCCTTTTGCTGAGTTGATTTTCAACTTCAGCTTTGAACGATTTGAACACATCTAGTGATTGAGACTTTTCATGAATGAGATAAAGGTAGCCTTAACGTGAAAAATCATCTATAAACGTGATAAAATATTGTTGACCATTCCATGAAACCGTAGGAAATGACCCACAAATATCTGTATGTATCAATTCTAAGACATCTGTAGCCCTGTTGGCACCAAATCTCCTAATGTTTGTTTATTTTCCCTTTATGCAATTTGTACAAATTTCAAAATCTGCAAAATCAAGGGAATCTAGAATCCTATCTGACACAAGTCATTTAATTATCCTTTTGGAGATATGACCTAATCTCTTATGCCATAAAGATGCAAAATTCTCATTGGTTAATTTTTTTTTAACACCTCAAGTACTTAATTGCAAGGTTTCATGATATGAAGTAACCGTATCAAACATATAAAGGTTATCTATATAAGATAAAGAACCAGTACCAACCAAAATTGAATTATGAAAAATACTAAATTTATTATTTCCGAAAGAACAAGAATAACTAAATTTGTCCAATATAGAAATCGAAATCAAATTTCGTCTAAATAACAGTACAATAGATATCTCATTCAAATCCAAATAAGTACCAGACTTTAATAATAACCTAAACATCCCAATTTCCTCAACTTCAACTTTCTTGCCATCGCCTACAAAGATGTATCTTTCACCATCATTTGGCTTTTGGCAGCTCAGGCAGCCTTGCATAGACACACTGATATGAGTGATTGCACCAGAATATATCCACCAAGTGTCTTTAGGTACCGAAATTAAATTTACCTCAGAATAAACCAGATTAAGAAGAATATCTTTCTTTGTACGCCAAGAATGATAGTTGGTATATTGCTTCTTCTTATGTCCCGCAACTCCACAGAAGAAACAACCATTAATATTCTTTTCTTTATGTTGTTTCTTTTGATATGGAGCCTCTGCAGCTTCTTTATCCTTCTTTCTTTTCTTCCCTTTATCTTTGGAAGTATCAGCCAAATGAGCACTCTCTATCTTTTCTTGCTTCAATCTATCATCTTCTTGCACACAATGTGAGATGAGCTCATTAAGAGACCAAGTCTCTTTTTGACAGTTGTAGCTCACCTTAAATTGACTAAATTGTGTGGGAAAAGATATCAAAATCCAAATGCACAAGCAAATCCTCAGAGAGAGCAAGCTTATGTGCTCTTAACTTTGAAGCAAGATGATATATTTCCATAATGTACTCCCTAATGTTCCCATTACCTTTATATCTCATTAAGATGAGATTTGCCAAAAGTGTACTTGTCTCAACCTTTTCATTCTTGGCAAATCTGTTCTTAATTTCTTTCAAGAACTCTTTGGCTGTCTCTATCGTTTCAGATATTGTGCCTTGAATGCTTTTGGAATGGCCTTCTTAATGATCATCAGACATATGCGATTTGACTTCTTCTACCTTTCAATGTCCCTCTTTTCATCAGAGGAACTTGTATCAGTAAGAGATGCAGGAGAAGGAACCTTTAACGCAAGGTCTAGATCCATGACACCGAGAACTATTTGGAGGTTATCATTCCATGCTTTGAAGTTTGTGCCATTTTGCATAGGAATAAAATTAATGCTGACAGTAATGTTAGAAGCAGAACTAATAGCTAAATCTAGAGAACAATAAACAAACAAAATAATCTCACATAAGTCTTTAAAACAAAAATAAATTCAAATAAAGGCAAACCCCATTTCAAGATATCGGACACTCTATTAATATTTTATCTTTGGATAAAAATATTAACTTGTAAGTGATATCTTGGTGTAATAATCAAACATTGATAATAAGAACATATCGAATAATAAATCTTTCTTTGGGCCGATTTATTATTCATATGTAAAACTAAATAATCATCACCCGTTTATTACCACAAGTGTGCATAAAATTCTATTAAAAATTAATTTTCCTTTGGGCCAACTAATATTCACATAAATTGCATACACATAATCTTTTTATATTTCAAAATAAAATTAATTTCCACAAGAGAGGTCACTTTGGTGACATGTTGTTTCAATTAATTTATCTTAAAATATATATATTTAAACACCAATATTTGAATTTAAAATTGTATAAACACACTGTAACGTCAATATATATATATATATATATATATATATATATATATATATATATATGACAAAGTAACTAGGTTGTTGATCTTGACCTAATGGTGGTTGTGTGCAGCCTCCTCACTAGATGGTCCAGTGGTCGAATCTCATTAGGCAAGCCTTTTTTTTTTCAAAACATAAGGTATATAATATATATATATATATATATATATATATATGACAAAGTAACTAGGTTGTTGATCTTGACCTAATGGTGGTTGTGTGCAGCCTCCTCACTAGATGGTCCAGTGGTCGAATCTCATTAGGCAAGCCTTTTTTTTTTCAAAACATAAGGTATATAAAAAAAATAAAAAACGAAGTGCGCTGCCAAGATTCGACCTAGAGACCTATTGCACCAAAGGGCACAATCCTTACTAAAAGGCGCCACAAAACCAACACACCTTATGTGAAGAGACGCCTCTGAATAAATATAAAATTATATGCGTCACATGAATCAGTGCAAACAAAACGAAACAACGTCATTTAGGTCATCTTCTCCACTGATTCGGACTAAAAACCAGAACAGAACAGGCGAGTTCTACATTTCCTTTTCAACTTTAAAAAATCATTTAAAAACAACCATAGGTCCAAATTTCAAAAAATTTATAGGGTTAATTATACTTTACCCCCTGTGGTTTGGCCAATTTGTACTTACCCTCTGTAGTTTGAAAATCGCCACTTACCCCCTCTGTGGTCAAATATTTGGTGCACTTACCCCCCTACATCATGGGGGTAAGTGGTTTGAAAATCTGACCACAGAGGGGGTTAGTGGCAATTTCTAAATCACAGGTGGGTAAAGTGTAAATTGGCCAAACCACAGGGGGTAAAGTATAATTAACCCAAATTTATATCGTTGAACTCGTAATGAAATATATAATTTTTTCTATATTAAATTTTTCCATAAATATTAAACTTTTCGAAAAAAATATTTTCGGCCCTAATATGAAAAATCTCTACCGAACTTATTCTTAATAATTCAACATGGAATGACTCTTATACCACATGTAAAACTTAATTTCAATATGTGAAAAGCATCATAGAAACAGGAATATTCATATTGAATCATCAAGAATAAAAATACTGAATTTGCGGAAGCGTACTTGAATCCATCATATGAAAGTTGAAATATCCAATTCTGAGTCTTTATGATCTTCCAGATCTACACTTATTTTCTGTATAAATTTCTCTCTGACAATGGGGATCAGAAGAATAGAAAACATTATGTGATTTGGGGACCACAACCCATATTTATAAATATTTGTGTCTATTCGTAAACAATCGCGTCTGTTCATATTTTCGTATTTTCTATTTTAACCCATCATAAAAATAGAAATTACATCTCTACATATTAATGCCCACACTTTATAATACATTAATTAAGGCCTCAAAACTTAAATTGATCACTTTAATTGACCTACTTTTATTTGATAGTCTATAATTCACATTTATTTAATATATAAGCCAATATATTTAATTTTACTCTAACATAAAATGCTTTCAATTGTGTTTTGTTGGACTTTGAAGTTTGTATTTTGGAGCATGGTTTATAGTATTTTTGATTGATGTTGGATTGTAGGGGATGAAAGTAATGTTAATTTCTCTCGAAAAAAATCTCCATCAGTAGCATTTTTTTGTTCTTTGTGACCTAGATCTGATTCTAGCTGATTTGATTCTAGCTGTGTTAAGTGAGATTTGGTTTGCATTTGAGAATTTAATATTGGAGTTTTAATTAGTTTATTTCGTTCTTTGTGACAAAGATAAGAATTCTTTTTTACTTCTAATTTTCATTTCTACATTCAAAAAATCTCTTATATTTTTGTTCCCAATGTTTCAAAAACATTTTTTTGTTCCCACATTAGTTGTTCCAACATTGTGTTGTTATCATTGAATTTTTTTCTTTTTTTTTTTTTTTGTGTGTAATTTATCATGTCTAAATTTGTTCTTTTTGTATTTTAGTTTTTTTAGTTACGGTTGAAATTTAAAAGAGAATTTATTAGAAGTTCTATTAATGATGTTCAATTATTAGTTGTTATTGATGTTCAAATGAAATAGGTACAGAATGTGAGTCTCGATTAGTAGTTATTATTGATATTCAATGTTCGCTATAAGTGCAGAATGGGTGAGGAATGTTGTATATCGAGAAAATTATGTCAACTTTTATGTTCTGTTACATCCGTACCTTCAGGCACGAGTTATACACTAGTATATAATAAATTGCCACTCTTTAAGGTTTTCATTTGCACTCAAACTAAGGAAATTTTGACACTTTGCACCCCTAAGTTTGACCATTAATATTTCACTTTGACCTCATAGTTGCAACTTAAACACATAAGACTCTAAAGTTCTGTAATCATCACACTTCAGTCTAACTCAATAACGATCAATTGTCTTGTATTCAACTATTTTTAAAGGGTCTTATAAACATTTTTTACTTCTAACATCTTTCTGAGCATTTGAGTTAGAAGAAGAACAAGAGGAAAAAAGAAGGCTAGAATTGTGCATAAATATTAAGAGGTTCTTATTGTATAATCTTCTATTTAAAAAAAATATTAATTGGAAGTGGACAATTTTTGAGTGCCAATAGGGAATGCTCGAGAAATGCTAATGACACTCCCATAAACTTGAGATACACTTAAACTACAAAATTGTAAATAAAAATATATGTATATTAAAATTGGAGTGCAAGTAGTCATTTAATAGTGAAAATATAATTTCCCAATTACATTTGTTAAATTTCATTTTGCACCCTTGAAGTTCGGAGTGTAGTTATATTTTTCTTTTTAATATTTTATTTTGTGTTGTAGTTTATTCCTACTATTTCTTTGAATTTATTTGACGAAATAGTATATTTTAGATAAAAAAATTCGCTAAAATTAGTAATGTAATTTAACCGTAAAGGGCATATTATGAAATAAAATCTAGCCACTTCGTAGACACATCATTTTCATTGGTGAAAAAGAGTTTCATTTTTTTTTATTTTTTTTACTTATATTATTTTATTTTATTTAATTAAAAAGAAAAGAAAAGAAAAAAGAGGAAAAGAGAAAGAGAGATGAAAGAAAATAAAAGAGAAGAAAAAAAAAATTATGCAAAAAGAATGAGAGATGAAAGAAAATAAAAGAAAAGAAAAGAAAAATAATTATGAAAAAAGGAAGAGAGATGAGAGTAAAATAAGAGGAGAGAAGAGATACTAGAGAGGGAGAGGAATATTCAGACTGGAAGGTTTTGTTTTGACAAGGAGAGCTACTTTCAAACATGGGTCCAATTGTACAGGCAAACAAAAGACGTCTGGACACTTTGAAAGAAATTGTCCAAGAAGAGGAGCAGGATCAGCAAATTGCTCCAAAAATGACACTAATAGTGTTTCTCATGCTTATGTGGGAGATGATGCTATCTAATGAGGGCATAAACATCATTTGGCATCATTGATAAAGATGTCAGGATAAAGGATGTGTTCTATTGGCATGTCCACGAAAACACATAAGCACATAATTTCGTAGTTGGTGCAAGTTGTGTGGTGAAAAACGATGTCGATGGCAAATAAAACTTTCAGAAAGTGAAACATGGAAGTTTGCACCATAACTTTTTTGCACTTATTTTTCAACATTTGCTGAAGCTGGAAATCTTAGAATTTGTGTAAACACGGCATTTTGATTACCCTGCAAAAAAAATTATGTTTTATTTTATAGTTAACTTTGTTTTATTTCAGAAAAATAAATAAATAAATAATAAAAAAGTGCCTCTCATTTGAAGATTTGGATCAAAACACAATTTCTAGAAGCAAAGTGCGCAAGGGAAAGATCAAACAGATAAAAGTCGCAATTTTCGGCACTAGAATGAAAATCACCGTCCACTATTTTGAACATAACTAAATGCACAGTTGAAATTTTAAGATGAAACAAGTTGTATATGAAACTAAACTCTCTAATATTTCCAATGGCTGGTTATAAAGACAAATCGGAGTTCTCTGAAAAAAATAAAGCCGTTTGAAATTGACTCTCCTGTGCAGCTTCACATTATGCGCGAATCAGAAATGGCCAACCCATTTTGCATCTTCTTTTTCAGCCCAATCCAACCCTTCAGCCCATTAATTATTTCATTTCCAGCCCACTTATTAAAACAAGCCTATTTCAAATTATTTCAGCCCAATTCAACAATTTATAGCCATTCACTTGGAGGCTTATTCAAGCCCACCATTCCAGCCCATGTTAGCTTGTTTCAGCTCGTTTCACTCTAATTGCAGCCCATTCAACTTTGTTCAGTCCATTTCCACCAAAATTACTGTTCATTCGTAACTCCTACATGATTTTCTACCATTTTGTCACCATTTTTTACCTTGCGTGATAGTGTTTTAATGAATCTTGTGCCCCCAACTTATTCATGGATCTCTTGAGTTATAAATACAATATCAAAGAAGAGAAGAATATGGGAGAGGAAACCAAAAAAGGCGGGGGGGAGAGAGGCAACAAATTTGGGAGAAAAGTGACCAAAATTGTTGGGGAATTTTTTTGGGAGAGAAATCTTGAGGGAAAATAATTTATTTTATTTTTTTTAGAAGAAGAAGAAGAAGAGAAATGAAAAACGGAAGAAAATCTCTAAATTAAGAATGTGAACTTCCATATTTTGTAAATCTTACTTATGCATTTTAAAAATAAAATAAATTGTTATTATACTAAAATTTTGGTTTGTAAATTATTATTATTTTTTTAATATAAATTTGTGAATAACTTAATGAGTAGATAAAATGAGGTGGAAATCTCCATGTCTTCTACTTAAGCAGTTTAGGTTTCCCATTGGTATGTAAATTAATAGATCTAAAATTGGACAAAACTTAAAAAGACGTTTTACTGGAACACTTAAAAAATGGTTTATTTTTCTGTATTTATTTTTCGGTTTTGCGCATTTTCGCGCTTTTATTTTATTGTATTTATTTCTTGTTCTGTATCTTTCAGCGCTTTTATTTTGTTCTACATATTTTCTATTTGGCGCCTTTCCGCGCTTTATCTTGGTTTTATTTATTTTTCTGTTTCGCACATTTTCGCTCTTTTATTTTCTTGTTCTGCGTCTCTCCGCGTTTTTATTTCTATGTACTATTATTATGTTTCTATAAATATTTATTTCCCTCGCATCAGAAAATTAAAAAAAAAATGAATTGACCTTTCTTGTTCTAAAATAAAACAAATAGAAAATAAATAGAAAAATTGCAAAAAACAAAATAAAAAACAAATAGAACCCTTACCCTTACCCCACTCCCCCCCCCCCCCCAAAAAAAAAAAAAGATTTGGGCCGAGTGTGTGTGTGGGAGGTGGGTCCCACAAAAAAAAAAAGAAAAAAAAAAGTGGAATTGGGCCAAAAAAAAAAAAAAATAGAATGTTTTCTAACAGTTTTGTTTTTGATTTTTTCATTTTCCTTGCAAAACTAGGGTTAGGGTTGGCCACCAAGACTAGTTTTTTAGGGTTTTTTAGACTTTTTTTTTCATTGCTCATATTTTCCTATAAATAGAACCCTTATTCTCACAGTTTAGACGGAGAAATTCAGAGAGAAACCCTCCTAGAGAGCGATTCTCGGCAAAAATCCATTCGGGAAGCCATCTTCAATAGAGAAAAGCCCATACGTCGGGGATCTTGGCCAGAGCAGATATGTTTCTTATCTCTTAATATTCTTCATTGTTTTCTTGTTATAGTACTCTAAATTTCTACAAGTTTAATGATGTAAAACTCATCCGATGACTCGATGAAAACGTTAGGACGGGGTTTTCCTTCCTCAAGTTTAACCTCCGAGTGTTAGACGGGGACACATTTTTTCTGTTGTTGTTGTTTTCTTTCTTTCTTTCTCTTCTTTTCTTTTTTTTTTTTTTTTATTTATTTTTTATTTTTTTTTATCACATTTTATTTGAGGAGTTGTTATTCATAAAGGAAAACCTAAAAATAAAAGCCTTTCGAGGATCCATTGAAATCGCAGGGACAAAATTCTTCCTTCTCAGGCTTAACCCCAAAGCGTTAGATGGGGACATTTGTTTGTTTGTTTATTTTACTTTATATATATATATAATTATCATCATTTATTCATAAAAAAAAAAAAAAAAAAAAAAAAAAAATGTTTTGTAAGAATTAATTCCTACAAGCCTTAGAATGAATTTAACAATTCAATAAATTGAGAGAGAGGTTTCCATACCATCGATTCAATTCTCCTAGTAAAGCTTTGGAAACATTCGGTCTAGCAAATCTCTTCCCTCGGTAAATCACTTCGTGGCATTCTGTCCAAACCTTGGAATGATTATTTCCAACAAAACATGTTTTTTGCAACTTTACCTTGATTCTCATCGTCATAAGATTTGAGAGAATGTTAAATCAAATATCTTTGACTTAGTTGGGAAAATTAGGATATGAAGAATTCCATTGACATTGCATCCATGTAGTAATATAATATTTCACGTCGTTTACATGCTTTGCATTTTTCATCATTTAAAAGATATGATTAGAACACTTTCACTACTTACATTTCTCATGTTTTATTACGTTACATACAGGTTATTCTAAACTCCATAATTCATATCACTGAACCACTTTTTCATCGTTTAGTATACGCATATTTAGTACACATACACCGCTTACACTTTCCACATAAGCCATTATGCTTTTTAGACTTTAATTTTTTACCTCATGTAGTTATGTTAATTCATTTATATCCTTAATGTATTGTTGTTTTCATATCTCTCGCATTGACAATGCTTAAATTAAATTCCTTCGCATAAAAAAATCAATCATCAAGAACGTTATCTCATTGGCTTAGGCCATTATATCACGAATTGCATAAATAAAAGTAGATTCATATCATGCTACTTTAATATTACTATCACCATGTTTTTGCACTTGCATTCATACTCGTATACCTTAGTAATTCATTTAGATTAGTTTGTCCACTTAACTTAAATAAGTTCATCGGAAACATATTTAAAACTATCCCCGAGGGCTATCCTTATCAAATCTCTTAATATTTAATAAGAGCTCATATCAGAAAAATATTTTAAAAATATCAAAAAATTATCTCATCTAATTTTTAAAAATACCAAAAATAGCCTTATAAAAAGGATAAGGTTTTCAAAAATAAAATAAAATATTTGGACTTACACTAATTGGATTTAATTAAATATAAGGTATCATTTTCGAACGGGTGTCTTGGGGTGCCTAACACCTTCTCCGAGCATAACCGACCCTCGATCTCTTTAAATGAATATTTGGTTTGGTTGGATTTTTTGAATCAATTTTACTTAGGCCTTTTCAATTATTTTCTAAAAATTCGGTGTCAAACATATCATTTAAACCCAATACTAGATGGTGACTCCTTATTTTTAAATGATCTAAGTGTTTTTGAGAAAATCGGCATTTTTAAATACCCCTTCTCTTTTACGCTTTACTATTTCATATTCTTTGATTTATTGAAAAATCGGGCCGCGTCAACGAATTCTAAATTTGGTGTGTTGGAGATGATCGTCTGATATGATTTTTCATCAATATCTAATGAGTTGATTAATTGCCTTTTATCCATTTGTACTTTGATTTTTTATTTTTTTTTGCCACCTCAACTTTAAAAAACCTTTACTTTATCCACTTAACCTCGCGGACTATGTTAAAAAAATTGGTGAAATTATATCTCCCGTCTAAATTTTACACAAAATAGAGAGCAAGAGAGAAGAGAGAAGAATGTTAGTTTTTCTTTTTTATTACCATTAAATATTGAATTTAAATTAAAAAATAAAAGGCAATTAAATTGCTTCATATATATTAAAATAAAATGTGAGTTTCTCTATTTAATCCTAAGTAGATGAGGGTGATGTGTAGATTTATAAAGTAGAGGGGGTTAAAATGAAGCAAGACTAAAGTAAGAGGGTAAAAGACAATTTACCTAATAACAATGTATTATACATTAAAGGGGAGCATAGAGTAAATGTCATATGCCAAGTGGTGCATGGGGTTATCGTTATATACCAAAGGGGTTGCATAGTGTAAATAGATATATGGTAGTATATATAATAGAGTTAATATCCGAAATAGCCCTATAATTTTCATAATACACAAAACATCTCTTATAATATTTTGTTGATAAAAACACCCTTGTAATATTTTCTTTCCTTATTGTTTTATTTTCTAATTTAGGTTTTTTACTTTCATTTTTTCTATCTTTTACTCTCTATCTTTCTCTCTTATTTTCTATTTTTTTTATATAGTGTTTATAGAAAAAAATTAAGAATAAAAATAAATTGAAAACGTAAAATAAAACATAAAACTAATTGGATCACCCTACTTTGCTTCTCTGCCCACTTTAATAATCTTGAAGTCCTTGGAAAATAAACCCGTCCATGATAGATGAAAACATCTTGGTGTCTTTTATTTATTGAATCTTTTTTTTGAATTTTTTTGTTTTTTATTTTATTTTTGTTTGCATTATATTTTTGTAGATTTTTAAGTTTATATTTTTTAATTTACCAAAAATAAAAAATAAAAGAATAATATAAAGTATAGAAAATATAAAATATGACGCAGGATGTTAACAAAAAAAAAAGGCGGGGGTGATTCAACTTGAATTTGGAAGAAAAAGCTAAAAGGAAAAATTAAGGGAGAATGCAATTCTTATAGATTCTTCCCCCACAAATAGCAAGTTAAGAGTATGTCAAGTCGTTTCATGAGGCAGTGCACCAGTCAATCCCTGCCTAAAAGGTAAATTTAATTATTAATCCCTCAAATTTGGAATTAGTTTCATTTTAGTACACTCCAGTTATAATTACTATTTGCACATGTATCAAGAATGATAAAATGACATATATTTTAATATAAATTTAATTAAAATTCTTATTTATTTATTTTTGATAAACCCCTCTTGATTTTTAATAATCTTGTATTATATTTTTAAAACTTTTATTAAATTTCATTAAAATATATGGAAAAAAATTTGGAATTTTCTTCCACAACTCTTATTTAAAAAAAATAATAATAATTTTGTTACACCCACACAAATAAAATATTGTTCAAAAGAAAATATGCATGAACTCCTATTATTATATAAAGTAGACAAGTGAAATTTCGAAAATTAAGTGGAATTTGAATATATAGAGGAATGGTAATTGTTTTGATACTTTTGAACAAGTTTAATTTTAGTAGTCTTTAGAAGTACTTTTTTTTTTTCTTTTTTCTTTTTAAGATCTCTGAAAGAAAAAAAATCTTTTTTTTTTTATAGTTAATTAGTTATGAGATGCATTAATACAAGAACAAATTTTAGAAAGAAAAAAAAAAAAAAGCAGTAGCTTCTTATGGCTCCAAAAAGGGGAATGCCCGTTGAAAATAATAAAATACCCCCAAATGAAGATATTGGACTAAACCAAACGTCACTTAAGGGAACAAATGTATAACTTTGCAAACTTTAGGGACCAGATAAACACTCCCTACAAACTTTAGGGGAAAACAGTGCCATTTTCCTGGGTGACCAATGAAGACTAAAAAGTCTTCAAGTAATTTGACCTACAAGTTGGCTAAAAAGTCTACTACAGAGTCTGCAATGATTTTTTTTACCCATATATTTTGATATAAATTCGATTAAAATTCTTAAATTTTTTTTTTTCTATAAACCCCTCTTACTTTTTACAAATCTTTGATTATATTTTTAAGAATTTTATTAAATTTTATTAATATATACAGGTAAATTTTTTATAATATAAAAAAAAATTAAAATAAAAACCATAAAAAATCATTTTTTTTTCTTTTCGAAAGTATTTTAAAATTGTTTTAATTTTTCAAACTAAAATTAAAAATGAGAAAAAAACTTAATTGTGGTCAACAAATAAGGTCATTCATCTAGTGGAGTGGTGAAATGATAAAAATATCATTGTTAAAAGATTACTTGTTGAAAAAGAAAAAAGCAATTTTATTTACTGGATATTTCGGAAAACAGGAGTAAAAGAAAATAAATTAGAAATGTGCTTTTTGTTGGGGGGGGGGGGGGGGGGGGGGGGTTTGGAGTTGCCCATAATATTGGACTAGAGAGAAAAAAAGCTAAAATGAAATAAGGGGTACCAATTGATGGTAATTGCAGTTTCTTTTTCATTACACTGCCACCTCTTCGCCATTGACTCAGCCACGTCCCACCACAGCCCTCAACCCTACAACGTTGCCGCCCTCGCCATCCCACCACTCCTCGCCCCTCCAACTACCTCTCTGTTGCCCCTCTACCGTCTTTGTCACTGCTCATTTGAATCACATATGGAACTTCCAAGAAAAAAAACTCACTGAAAGACAAATCCAAGCAATCGGAAGGCGTCATTACGAAGGTTCCGATTTTGTATAACTGATTTTGTAAGTAACTAATTTGCCACTGCTGATTTATAACAGTTTGCAGCCGACTTATAGGTTCCGATTTCTCTGGTCTCGAGCTTGGGGGAAACCCTAATTACGAAGCTGAATTAGCTCGTGAGCTTTGTATGATCATTGTAATGATTTTGTGGGGTCCTGATCTATTCCAAATCATTGTGAAGAACAATTTCAATACAAAATTGAGCGTTTTACGGATGATAATACCTTCTGCATTGTCATGGAAGCACTTGAGGTGGAGATCACAGTGCCTTTTTTAGTCATATATGAAACTGGTGGAATTCCAAGTACGATTGGTTTCAAAATAATTGTGATTAGGATTTTTAAATTCAATCATATGATTCAAGTATTTGAAGAATTAGCTTGGAGGAGATATAATTCTTTACATTTATTGATTGGCATGTGTTGAGGATCGAAAAATGTAAAAAGATATTTTAGAAACTCTATAGAGGGTGTTACACAGAATGGCCCTAAAAAGTCTGAGATGGAAGAGAGAACGATAACCAACCCGTTTGAGAGAGAGAGAGAGAGCACGCTAAGTCTTATAGTCGTTGAAACTCATTGTGTGACCAGGGACTTTAATGACAATCTTTTTCTATCTTCGGTGTTATTGTACTTCGCTTTGTGTATCAAATGATTTATGAACTCAATTATATATATGTTGATTAGCTAAGTGTTGTAATTAATTATCATAGATAACTTAATAAATAGTTTTCACATTTAGCATGTGTCTAAGGTCAACTTAACCCCACTTGTAGGCAAACTCTCTTATGCGAGCAGGTGGGCACGGGGTCGACACATTCCTATTGGCAACATGTTTCATTCTTCATTCCACAATGTCCCTAGGATCCTGAGATTGATAAACCTTCACCCTAGACCCGCCGTCCCACTCTCTGAGGGGCTCATTGGATGTTAATGCTCTGTGTATAGACTGGGAACATGAGTTGTTGCATTTCTATCTGACAACTCCTAAATTTTGTGTGTTTGAAACAGTCGTTTGATCTGATTTTCCGTCAATATCTAATGAGTTGGTTAATTGCCTTTTATCCATTTGTACTTTGATTTTTTTTTCACCTCAACTTTAAAAAAAAAAATAATAATAAAAAAAAAAAAAAAAAATTGTACGTTATTTTTTTTATTTTGCTTCATATTTTTTATTTTACGAACTAGATCACCCTAATTTGCTTCTTTGCCCACTTTAATAACCTTGAAACCCCTAGAAAATAATCACATAGACCGCAATGTATTTTTATGTAACGGTTCGGTTTCCCAGAGCCGTCACTCTATTTCTCCCATTGGAGAATTAACGCTATCACCATACGACCAATAATTTATTTTTATAAAATCCGATAATTTTAGTTGTCGATTTGACAACAGTAAATAATAAATAATTCATTCCGAATTAATCCGAGAAATTTTACAACCAATGGTGACAATCACGAATATCGAATTGATTAATTAAATTTTTACACTCGTAAATAATAAATTCAACTATTACAAATTAATAAGAAATTTAGCTGAAATTTCTATCACCACATTATTTGTTAAATACCAAAATAAATTTCTGGTGTCGGTCAATTTAATAATAACAATTAAATTTGTAATTTAATATATAATTACGATGACAATTATAATTATCGATTTAAATTTTACAATATGACGACAATAATTATATTCAACTTATCGAGTCAGTTTTACAAAAAATAAATCAAATATGTTTCCGGTCGCCGTGTCGCGTGTGCGACCGATATTTTAATCCATAAAATCCAATAAATTTTCAACATTACGGCGACCAATTATATTAATCGAATACATCGATTTAATTTATTTTCAAATGATAAATAATTATTACAATTATTACAATTAGGAATTCAACTAAAATTCATGTGACAATTTTAATTTGTTGATTTATCTAATTAATTTTCACAATAATAAATATAACTATTACAAATTAAATAGAAATTCAAATATTATTTTTGGGATTTTTTAATTTGGCCCAAAAGCCCATCTACATAATAGTCTTATCTCCTAATAAGACTAAACATTTAACATAAACCACATTTGAAGCCGTGTCCTTCACTGTGGGAGGAGAGGCGCGTGAGGAGAACAGTTTTTGGAAGGTAATTTTCTTGAGAAATCTTCACTCGAAATTTGGAAACTACCATTGCAAGAATCCTATGAATTATTACACAGCAATAATCCCGGCGCTCTTGTTATTGTCGTACCCAGAAGCAGCCCTTCGGCGCTTACTTTCGCTGTCGCAGTAAAACGTGACCGTCGTGCTAGTGCGAACATCGTCGCTGTGAAAACGTCGCTTACCGTCGCAGTTGATTCCAAGCTTCAACGCCGTTCATTTGCCAGCCGTCGTCGACGTCCATTCCAAACTGTCGATTTCCTTACCTTGTAAGTTTCATCTCACCCAAGTTTATCTCTGTTTTGGGTTTAGTGTTTTTGTGACCACTGTGCAGTACCAATCGACCAAATTGCAGTATCAATCGTTGATTGCGACCACTGTGCAGTACCAATGTGGATTTGTTCGTTCCCAAATTTGTTTTGGGTGTTTGTTTCTACTATGTTGATGTGGGTTGTTCATTATCTGTTGATTTTGGTGCTTTCTCTGTTGACCACTGTTGTGCAAAAACTCGAATTTTGATGTGTGTGTTTATTCCTTTTCATAGTTGGTTTGTTGATAGTTGATATCTTGAAATATTTACTGTTTGGGTTGTTAGGATTTTTTATGTGTAGCAAAAATCACATATATGAAATCGTGTTCTTTGTATTCTCCTTTGTTTTCAGCACAAATAGTTTGGTTAGTGTTTCTGTTCTCTATTTTTGTTCCAACGCACAAAATTTTGGAATAGTTACTATGTAGCAATCAATCTTGAGATTTTTAGTGTATAGCAAAAATCTTCTATTGAAGGTCTTGTTTTGGATTCACAATTTGTTACGTTTCACGGTTAATGTGGGATTTTGATTGAATCGTTATTGTGGTATTAGAATTGATGTTTAGTTAATGTGTAACAAAAAACATATGTTCGATTTGTAGAGATTATTACTGTGTAGCAAAAATCATAAATTGAAGACTTGTATTGTGAATTACTTTTCACAGTTGATGTGTGATTGTTGATCAATTCATTACTGTGATGTAAAAATTAATGTTGGTTAATGTGTAACAAAAATTGATATTTGATTTATAGAGTAATTACTGTGAAACAAAAATCAACAATTAAAGAATTGTTTTGAATTATCCCCATTTTTCCTACTATTTTACTATTTTTTTTGTTACTACACAATAATATTTACTGTCATCCCTCTCTCCCCACACCTTCTAGTCTCTTTGATCAATGATACGCCAATCTTGCAACTAAATAAAATCAGCGCAATAGATACACTCTTCAAGCGAGTGCTGGCTCCAAAATAAAATTTGTTTCTGTGTGATCATGCCCATCCTTGTGAGGTTACCAGAAATGGATACAAAGAGAGTGATATAGTCATTATGTGGACTGCCATTGCCTATTAATTTGTTCTATGTGCCCCCATTGTTTTTGTCACAGGTATAAGTTGTATTTTCTTTTTTTTATACGTTAGTCAACTTGCTTGCTTTCATTGTCAATTCAAGAGCACAATAAGTTGGGAGGCATTTCAAAAGCTATGCAAAGATCTGTGGGAGAGATCTCTTAACCCATTGAAGGAAGTACTTGAGCATTCTAATTTGAAGGTTCATGAGATATAGAGATTATTATAGAGATTGTTACTGTGTAGCAAAAATAATAAATTGAAGACTTGTTTTGGATTCACAATTTGTTACTTTTCACTGTTGATGTGTAGTTGTTGATCAATTCATTACTGTGATGTAAAAATTAATATTTAGTTAATGTGTAGCAAAAATTAATGTTTGATTTATAGAGTAATTACTGTGTAGCAAAAATCACGTATATGAAATTGTATTCTTTGTATTTCTCTTTGGTTTCAGCGCAAAATAGTTTGGTTAGTGTTTTTGTTCTCTATTTTTGTACCAACTCACAAAATTTGGGAATAGTTACTGTGTAGCAATCAATCTTGAGATTTTTATTGTAAAACAAAAATCTACTATTGAAGGTCTTGTTTTGCATTCACAATTTGTTACGTTTCACTGTTGTTGTGGGATTTTGATTGAATCGTTACTGTAGTGTTAGAATTGATGTTTAGTTAATGTGTAACAAAAAACATATGTTCGATTTATAGAGATTATTACCGTGTAGCAAAAATCATGAATTGAAGACTTGTATTGTGAATTATTTTTCACTGTTGATGTATGGTTGTTGATCAATTCATTATTGTGATGTAAAAATTAATGTTTAGTTAATGTGTAGCAAAAATTGATGTTTGATTTATACAGTAATTATTGTGAAACAAAAATCAACAATTAAAGACTTGTTTTGAATTATCCCCATTTTCCCCACTATTTTACTATTTTTTTTTTTTTTTATTTGGTTACTACACAACAATATTTACTGTCATCCCCCTCTCCTCGCACGTTCTTTGGTGTTGCCGTTCAAACAATTCTAATTATACATCAAATATTCAACCAAAAATAATTGTACTACAATACCCAAACATGGAAGGTTGTACAACAATATTCATCTATGAAACGGTTACTCAACATTGCATGGTGTACAACCAAAATTCAACCAATTATAATTGTACAGTAAATATTCAATCCAATTATAAGTGTACAATAATATTCAATCCAATTATAACTGTGCAATAATATTTAACTCAATTATAATTGTACAATAATATTCAACCATGTAATTCTGTACAACAAAATTCAACCAATTATAACTGTATATCAATATTCACTTACAGTACAAGAAATTTAACCAATTATAATTGTATATAAAAATTCAACCAATCATAACTGTACATCAAGAATTGTACATCGATATTCACCTAAAAGTAGAAAAATTATAACCCGTAATTGAGTATTTACTTCTTCCACTCCTTCCTCTTCCATGAGATATGAAAAAAACTACATAAGTGTGCATCATGTTCCTTGATGATTTTCATTTCCCTGTTGTTACAAATTTCAGGCTAAATCATACTTTGCACCCCTGTAGTTTTGGTGCAGTTTCACTTTATCCTGTAAATGTTTTAATTGTTGCAGTGTTGCCCTTGAAGTTTACTTTTGTATCAATTTTGTGTAATTGTCATACAATTACACCATATAGAACCTATTTTGGTCAATTTTATAGCAGTAATTAGTCATACATATTGGTGAGATAAAAAAAAAATGTAATGAACAAACGATTATGTGCATTTTCCACCCCCTAAAATTTGAGTTTTATTTAAGCCAAATTTTATTTCTCAATATGGAGCATTTTTATCGTAATTGTATATAATCAGTGACTAACACAAGAACAAGACTTGCATCTATTTACTTGGATTATTATCTTGGGGATGTTCAGCCCAATACCGCAAGTTTTAGGCATACAACCGAAGAAAATGACCTGCTTTATGATGAAAATAAGCAGATAGAACAGTTTGTGAGGAAGATTTGCTCACCATCACATGATAAAACTCGCCTTGTTCTCGAGAAAAGATTTTTCTCAGAAAAATACCATTTTTCAAGAAAATCACAAACAAAACCTGTAGGGATGAAATTGTGGGAGACAAATATTCTGTTTTTTTTTTTCTCTATATTAAATAGATGGCCAACGCTTACCGATAAAGTGTCGATAGCAATTGATCGCCGGTGGACTGTTTGGTTGTACAAAAATTCAAGCCGTTGACTGCCGTCGCCGGTAGGTTCTGTCATCGCCGCCGGTAGCTTCTATCGTCAACTCCGGTAGCTTCTCCGTCAACTCTGGTCGCAGTGGGTATCTCTGATTTTGCTGTTAAATGCACAGCCGCCGTCGCCGTTTATCGGATTTTAGAAATCTAGGTTACCCGCTTGGTTGTTTTGCAATTTAAGGCAATGAGAAATGGAAATGGAAAGCTTTATTCTTCCAAAACTCATCCATTTTTATAGCTTGAATCAAAGAATTTGGTAGAGATTTCCTTCATTTTCTTGATGATTGTTTCCAAATATACCTAACGGCATGTTTGGTTGGACGGAATGGAATGAGGGTGGAATGGAATGGAAGAATGAATGGAATGAGAGAAAGAATGGAATGGAATTGTGAATGGAATCACTATTCCATTATCTTGTTTGGTTAGTATGAAATGAAAGAAAAAATTGAATAGTGAAATATAGTAAAATTTCTATTTTGCCCTTATAAAATTATTATTCAATTCTCTTCTTAGTTGGTAATAATAAAATTTTATTATATTTCACTATTCTATTCATTTCCTCATTTTATTATATTTCACTATTCAACTCAATTTTAAGTTTTCGTTATCTAATTTCTATTTTTGTTCTCAATTTTCAGTTTCTATTCTTTAATTTCTATTTTTGTTCTCAATTTTTAGTTTCTTTTTCAATTTTTCGTTCTCTAATTTTCTATTTTTTGTTCTCAATTTTCAGTTTATGTTCTCAATTTTTTGTTTTTGTTCTCAATTTTCAGTTTCCGTTCTCAATTTTCTATTATCTAATTTTATATTTTTGTTCTCAATTTCCAGTTTTCGTTCTCAATTTTTCGTTATCTAATTTTATATTTTTGTTCTCAATTTTCAGTTTATATTCTCAATTTTCTGTTTCTGTTCTCAATTTTCTGTTATCTAATTTTCTGTTTTTGTTCTCAATTTTTAGTTTATATTCTCAATTTCCTATTATCTAATTTTCTGCTTTTGTTCTCAATTTTCTAATTTTGTTCTCAATTTTTTGTTCTCAATTTTCTATTTCTATTCCCAACTTTCTGTTCTCTAATTTCAATTTATGTTTTCCAATTTCTGTTTTTGTTCTCAATTTTCAAGGGCTTAATTACAAGGACTATCATGTAATTTAAGATATTGATTTCATTGGATTGGAATCCCATTCCATCCCATTTCAAATAGAATCTCATTCCATCCAATTTCATTCCAATGGAATCACAAATGTGATTCCATTGGAGAACCAAGCAACGGAATAAGAATCGAGGGCAGAATGCGATTCCATTCCACCCTCGATTCCATCCAACCAAACATGCCGTAAGGGTTTTCTTAAAACATAAATAATGGAGTGAGTTTTTAATTATATAGACTTTGTCTATTAGGCCCATATTAATATCTATAATAAAAATGGGTGTTAGACTAAAAATTCTTATTTTTAGATATTATAATATGATAGACTAATCCACATATAACCCTGAGAAGGTTAATTGATAACAGTTTATGTGGTAGTATAATAATATTATAATACCAAGTAGCATAATATTATAATTAGGTTATCTGATTGACTCATAATATTATTAGTTAATCATGAATTATTAACCAATATACTGTGTTATAATACAATTGTAGAACACATTATAATACAATAGTTGATAATTCTACCATTAACCCCACAATGGTTAATGGTAAATATGGTTTAACATTTACCATTAACCGCATATATATTTGAGTAATAACATATTATGGGCCCCGAGACATGGTAGATTTAATATTGTTACTTGATAGGTAGATTTAGTTATTGGTAACCTAAATATTACACTAAAGCCCAACTATCTGGGTATATATAATACACGATTATTATAACATTGAACTGTGATAGATTATATAATATACGTTTAAGATTAATCACAAGAATATTGTAACCGCGTGACCGGTAGATCTAATTATTGGTATATATCTATAGATATATGTCATAAAATTTTCATCGTGGTTTCATTATCACTGGCCCTGCAATAAAAATTATGGAGTTGCGAGTTAACGTTCAGTAAAATTTCAACCCCTCTAATATATGTATTTAATTAATATGATACATAAACAACATAAGCATGATTTTCACAAAATTTTTACATAATCACAACTATTTTATAAAATTTAACAGTTAAAATTCAACAACAATAATAACGTAATTCTCACAATCAGAAAATTAAATATATATATATTAAAAGAGTTAAAAATTCTACTGAAATCTGAATTCGAACTTTGAACCGAAATCGCAATGATCAAAATACTCACACACACACACATAGGAATCCATGTTTCTCTCTCTCGCCTGAGGCCACGTCCACCAAGAACATATATATATATATATATATATATATATGAAAAGCTCATGACGCTGTCATTTTTTTTTGGCTCGTATACTCCTCCCCATCCTCTATGCTATATATATATGAGTTCATGCATCCACGTGTAATTCTCAATAACCCATATACATACAAGTGGTTAAATTTGGTTTCCTTGAAGGAAACCAGTTTGAACCATTTGTTTATTTTTATTTTATATATATATATATATATATATATATATATATATATATATTTAAAATAAAATATAATTAATATTTTTATTATTTTAAAGGGAACATCGTATAAAAAAATAATAATAAATAAATAAACAAATGGTTCAAAATGGTTTCAAATTAAACCACTTGTATGTATATGGGTTATTGAGAATTACACGTGGATGCATGAACTCTCTCTCTCACACACACATATATATATAAATCACAACATATTTATATTTTGAGACATTTTGAGCCGTCGGATCAAATATTATACGGCTGAGATTTCATATGGAGACATTTTATATTTGAGATATTTTAGACCATTGGATCGAATATCTAACGATCTGATTGCTCCTTCTCCTATCTCGCTTAGAATTTAGCAGATCTCTCTTCTTCGATATCTCTGCCACCGGCGAACGACTAGTAGAAAATAGCTAAATATCTCTGCCACCGGCGAACGACTGGTAGAAAAGAGCCAAACTGTTAGGGTTTGAAGAGAAAGAAAGGAAAGAGGTGAAAATGGGGGAAGACTCATCGATAAAAGGAGTAGATGGCGGTGGTGGGTCCCCTGACACCATCGAGTTGGATGGCTTTTGGGTACTCCGCCGACGGGAAGGGTATTTTGAGGTGCCGTTGTTATCACCGTTATTGCCACATCAAAACTTTTGATTGCGTAAATTCATGTTCTTCGACTGGCGAGATCATCATAAACCCTAATCTAAATTCAATGCTTATATATACTTATTTACTAATTATAGTTGATAATTTTGTCTGTTGAAGGTTTGATTTCTTGCTTCATTATAATTGTGTGTTAGATATTGTTACATTTGTCATTTTTAATGGATTCTAGGGTTTCTTGAATGAATTTTAGGTTTTAATAGAAGCATTTAGTTGCCATTTCTTTAATTTTCTTTATTTTTTCTTGTGGATAAACTCATGAATTTTCATTATTTTCATATTTTTAATGTTTTCAATTTTGGGATTCATAGGAGGAAAGCAGAAAATTAGACAAGGAGACGTAATAAACCAGAGAGTTCTTAGGAGGGAAACCCCAATCACTAATGTCTCTGTCCCCATCTCCCTTTCTCTCTCGCTCATACAACCGAGCTCTGCCTCCCCATATCTCTCTGTTTCTCTAGACTGTTGTTCAACACCATTGCCATTGTTGCTGCTCACGCAATAGGTAAGCCCTTTTGCCCTTCCCCTCTTTCTCACAACGACAAGTGATCATCAACACCATGGATTTTCTTAGATTTGTTCTTTAGATATTCACATCCGATTATCAGATTTGGTTTTCACATCAGAACTTTTGATTATTGTTCCTTTCTCATTAATTTGATTTCAGGGACCTTCTTAAAAAATTTGGGTTTGATGATTGAATCTTTTGTTCGTCGTTTCATCAGATAGGGTTAATGTCTGATTGAATTTATTTTTGGATCTGATGAAGTGAATACCAATTAATAGACAAACATTAACCAATTGCGTGAATTTTGCTCAGATCTGAAAAAATTTCACATCTGTTTTTTTCTCATTTGTCGGCCACCATCCACTGCAAATCTAAATGTAACATTCTTGGTAATGTTTCACTCTTTGATTTTATTTATCTTTATATAGTTTCTATTGTTTGATTAAAAAATAGATCTTGAATTCTGTAAATGAATTAATAATCATTGTTTAGCACCATGCTGAAATTAGTTTTTTGTGAAGGAAGACTGGAATTCGAATAAATCATATAACTATTTTAGTCAACAATGGCATTGTTCCATAGTCTCTTATAGATGACACTGGTTAGTGTCTTTTCTTGAACTTCTTTGGCTTAGGTCATTATGCTATTGTTAACAAACTCCGCTGAATAATTCCCCAAGAGGCGGCTTTTCTGCTTTCACAAACGTTGAAGAAATCCAAACTCCCTTAGGAAATCATTCGAACAATAGCCGTTCCAAAGAATGGTGTTTAAGTTCTAAATGCAGATCAGGAAATGCAAGCAAAAGCACAAGCTTAAGAAATTGTGTAGATATGGAGATATCTCTAGGAGGAGGCCGCCGAAGACTGAGGAACGAAACATTGGCCCAACAACAAATTTTGAGATGTTTTGTGCCAATGCCGCAGCTGCTGCTTCTATTTAAGATAAGCATGGTGGAGGTATTACAGAATATATGTTTCTATTTCAAGTAATTTTAACCATATTAGTTGCCTCATGGGCTCGGTTTAGGTAATGGATTTGTCATATGTCTAATTGGCCATAGTTTTCCTTGGACATGGCAAATGTGTTATGATTAATGATTTTCCACTGCATAATATTGCTTGACATTAGGGAACAAATTTCATAAATTTATTAGCAAAATAATTCAATATATGTTGTTGCATTCAGGTGAAAAAAAGGTTGTGGAACATCCCTATATCGAAGAGGAAGCCAAGTAAGAAAATGAATCAATTATTCTATGAAGTGACTTCATTTTCTTCTCCATTATGAAAAGTCACACTTCTAGAAATGACTAATGAGGGGAATAGACACTAATAGAATTGAAGAATATTTTCATTGTCATGTAGTGGAATAGAGACTAATGAGGGCCTGAAAAATATTTGGATTGGATAAAAAATTTAATGGAGGGCGCTATGAAGATATGCTTGAAAGGTGACCTACAAATTACAATATAAGATTTTGAATTTTTTGCTTTACATATAGCCAACGGAAATAAGTTCAGCATTTTCATAATTTTTTAATTTTGATTTTAGTTTCAACTATTTTTGTGTTATATGTTTAAATTTTGACTTCTCGGCCTTTTGGATTTACAGGTGGGAAATGGAGACAAAATATCTTTAAAAATTTGCTTTAGAGCTCAGTTGTCACACCCTACCATCCTAAGTAATAATTCATTTCCTTTTATGTCTAGTTAAGGGTTAACTCATTTTATTCTTTTTCTGTTTTAGTTTATAGATTAAAAAAATTAAATTTCATTTTAACATAGTTTACATTTGCGAGAAATTTGACATTTTTTTTTATGGGATGTCTGGAAAGGAAATTAGAAATTTTAGCTATTTAGTTGTTTAATCATTGTGGTTAGATACCTGCAGATCGTCCCTATATCTAAACCTTACATAATCATCTAATTTTTGTTTTTATGGTGTTTCTTTTGCTGGTTGATTTTGTGTGTTTAATTTGAATATTCCGAATTCGTGTGCGCCAGATTTAACATTGTTAAATTGCTCGCAATCTTTGTTCTCTTACATTCATTTCAAATGGATTGAATTGCTCTCGATATTCCAATTTTCAATTAGATGTTCCAATTCATCTGGATTATCAAATCTCAAATTTCAAGTTTAGTTTTCAATTATGAATTTCTGTTCTTTTTTCAGACGATATCTTCTCCAAATGAGCTACCAATTATTCGTTTACAACATATTTAATTAATCTACACCTATATAATTTATGTGTTATCTATACTTTTAATTTGGATTTTAATTTTACAGTTCTTTGATTCATTATTTGTTTGTGAACTGTTTTCTACGAACAAAAATAATTCCACAATATTCTACGAGCAAAACTCATGTATAACCATCCGTTGTCATCCCTTTCCCATCTCTGTCTCCTTTAGTTTTGACTTATTTTGACTGATGATCTTGCTTTTTGGTTAGGCCCATGACAATAACGAAATTGACGAAGCATGAGAATTAAGTGGACTGTAAAGAGTAGAAGGTTAGTACACATTATCGACAATGTAGTCGTTTAGTCTAAATGTTGTATTTGATTCTATGTGGAATGTTCTATTTTTTAGTGGTGATCCTAGGTGCTGAGTAGTTTGGTCGTGTTTTTGTTTTTATTTTAAAATTTGTTTTTGTTATAGTTTCGAATAATTACAAAACTTTTCCAAAATCTGCAATGTTTGTTTCTAATTTCCGTTTCTATTTTCTAACTTAAGGTCTAATGAGGGTTAATTGCCTCTTAATTCCAAACATTGAAATTTGAAAAAAAATGTTGTATTTCCAATTTTTAAATTACTATTTGTGAATTCCAGTTAGTACCTTTTTTTGTTTCTTAATTACTGTTTTGTTTCGATTAGTATTGCCTTCTGCACAGGAATACTTCATAAGGCTGCAAATATTACGGGTATTTTAAGAATTTTTTTGTCATATGTATGCGTTTAACTTTTTACTTAATATATTTACGGGTTGGGATCGTGTTTTGGTCAAACTACTGAAAACAAGGCAGTGCACCTAATGTTCTTTCAAACTTGTTTATGTTCTTTGAAATTTGGGAACAAAAAGAAATGTCTTTTGTTTATGTTCTCAATTTTCTGAGAACAAAATCTGAAATTTGTAAAACAAAAATGATATGATTCCGGTAATTTGTTCTGAAAATCATGGAATAGAATATATTTTTTTTCTATTTTTGTTTTGTTCCCATTTAAAAAAAAAAAAAAAAAAAATTCTCTACTTAGCATTTTTATTTATGTTTTTTTCTTTTTCTTTTTTTAAAAAATTTCCCATTTTCAAATTGAATTTTCCCTTTATTTGTTAGAGAGAATTTCAGTAATATGATCTTATGGATTGTCTCATCTTGCTAACAAGTTGCTCGGGTTTTTAAAATTATTTCATTTAGAATATTACCATATCTTTTTAAGGGTGGGTCTAACATGTCATAGAACTTGATGAAGTTATGATTGTGTTGCTTTTGCAATTGTTAATCATACATGAAATCTTTGTTATAACTACTGATGGGCCAAGATGGTAATGGTTGGGATTTGGGGAGTTTGATAGGTAAATATGATCTGACATATAATGGTTCTATGATTTTATGTCAGCCTAGGTAACACTGACACCGGAGTTATGTTTATAATATTTTATGTAAATTCCAGTTGTTTCGTACGCTTTAATGTCGTTAATTTTTGGTTTGAGAGTGTATGCTTAAGTTAATTTTTAGTAACCATGAGTGGACTTATTTATTTGTTTGTCTTAAATAAGTCAGCCTAGGTAACACTAACACTGGAGTTATATTTATAATATTTGATGTAAATTCCAGTTGTTTAGTATGCTTTAATGTCGTTAATTTTTGGTTTGAGTGTATGCTTAAGTTAATTTTCTGTAACCATGAGTGGACTTATTTATTTGTTTGTCTTAGATATACAAACATGTGACACTTGAAATATTGATGACAAATGTAGAGAATCTATGGCTTGACAGTTTATTATTAAGGTAAGTTCCAGTAGCCTTGGGTGGTGGGCTCCAGTATCTTATGTGGTGGACTTATATTACTAAGTTTATAATGTATATAAATAATTATTATTTGTCGCATTATTTGTCACACCCCACCCCGGACACCTATCATGTAGGGCTGGCGTGACGTAGACATGACACTGCCCAACTGACTAGCCAACCACAATACATCAATAAACAAAATTGTAAATCTATACAACATATAATAATCTCATTTGAAAGGGATACACCATCTCAAATATAAAAACAATCAAACAAATCCCCTGAACCTCACTTAGATTTCATCTCTGATATCTCGTCTCAAAATTTCTCTCAAATGATTTATTTGCATGACTCGCATAATTCTATCTAGCGCCAGTAGAGGACCAACTGACTCCTAGCTATTTCACCTGCTAGTATACTGCCTTTTTAGTAAAAATATTTTATAATAATAGTTTAATCTACAACATCTAAATGGATCAAGCGTAAGTATATAAACATCACGTAGCTAATGAAATTCTCCATAATATAAGCAGTGAAAATAAACCAATAAGTATAAGTTCCATTTAAACTCATCTAGTATAAAATAATACCATTCACCATAATAAAAAATAAATCACCCAATATAAGTAGAACAACACATCTCAAACACCACAACACACACTAGCTAGCCATAGTGATCGTTTTAACCTCACGACTGAGAGTTGCAACGGTATCGTAACATTCGTAAGAATGTCTTCCTACAAAATATCCACACCCCTTTTTGGGGAGAAATATAATCCACACCCTTTACAGTGAGAAATATCCATATCCCATGGGAAGAATCCACACCCCTTACGGGGAGAAATATAATCCACACTCCTTTCGGGGAGAAACCACACCCCTTTCAGGGAGAATAACTATGGCATCATCAAAATCATCAGTATAGTTAAAAATCCACATCCCTTACGGGAATAAATACATTTTCACACCACATTGTCAAAAATCTACACCCCTTATGAGGAGAATATAAACCGCACCCCTTTTGGGGAGAATTTCCAAAATCACGTTTTTCACTCTCCTTTTTAAAAGTACCACCAATTTCAGCAAAAAAAAAAAAAAAAACGGTTTTCCACCTTTGTACCACCGATTCAGTAAAAACTGTTTTTCCACTTTTGTTTTTAGAAAACCAAGCGTTTTTAGAAAATCATATATTTTTCACTCTCTTTTCAAAACCACCCATATCAAACGAAAATTATTTTTAATCCTTCTTTTTAGAAACCAACACAATTCCCCAGAAATTCATTTTACCAACTCACCCCAAAAACCTGCTTGATCCATATCATTTATGAAATCGTACAGTGTAAGTAAACACACATGTCTTCATATATATACATAGAAAATAATTTGGCAAGAAGACAATACACTCACCTCGATATCCGTTTTGCAAAACTGACACTAACCATACTCTATCTGGACACCGGTGCCTGCGAACCTAATAGTGATAGGCCTAAATTAATATTTAATATATAAATACCCTATTTGACCCATGCAGACCCTAATATTTTTCATAATTTCCTATTCTCCGTCTTTTATTATAAAATATGACTATTTAACTATATCGAATTTATTTATACGAACGATCTCACTATTTCTTATCGCTATTTTGATGTTTTTCAGGTGAACATATAATGTTGAATTTAGAGATTACAATAATGTGTATTTTTACATTAATTAAATGTATATATTAAAAAAGTGCAAAATTCTACCTTTCCCGAAATTTCCACCGGCCACGAGATTGGATTTATGTTTTTCGTGGGGTGCTTCGTGTAATTTCTTTTTCTTTTTCCCTTTTTCCTATTTTCCTTCTTTTCCTCTTCATTTTGATTCCCGATTCTTCTCTTCCTGTGCTGCTTCGGTTCTGTTTTCAGCCACTGCCACCACCGGCGACGGAACGACGACATCTACCCCCAAACGCGTACAACACACACACATGCAGGACCAAAATATACACCGCCAACCTCTTATACGACCCATGCCGGACCTACGACCAAACACACACATACAAAATCGAACCTACCTACTCTCTCTCTAACTTTCCGTCTGGCCGAATTACCGACCCCACCCACCGACGACCGAATACCTATCGTCGACCAAACATTACTGACCGAACCTACTACACTCATACATACACAACAACAAACACACATGACAAAGACGACGACCCTCCGCCGAACGATCCATACCTAAACACACCCACACACTTACACATGTTGTCGGGCATACAAACACAGACACACACACAAACTCACCCTTACCAAACAACGACCAAACACCCATACCCACTTACTAAACAGACGGCGACGAACGGCACCCATCGGCGGACCTCTTTCTTTTTTCTGTTTCTGTTTGGATTCCATCGACACATACACACACTCATCCGATCACCTACACACTGACGAATTCCCACATACCCACGACAGCAGCAACACACACGCCACCAGCCCGAACGGCGACACCCACTCCGGCGACGATCGAAATACACACCCTCACTCATGAGGTCACCGCTGAACCCTCTCTCTCTCTAGATTTTTTGTCTTTGATTCCAGATTTTTCCTCCCCTTTAACGCACAACGGGCCCCTTTAACGCACAACGGGCATGAATATGTACATATATATGTATACATATATACATATACATATATGTATATGTACATATATATATGTATACATATATCTATATCTATATATATATATATATATATATATATATGCATGTAATTAGTGGACCAGAATACTCCCTCTTCAAGCCACGTCGTCCACTTCCCAAATCCTCTACCCATCGGTTGATCTTACGGCAACAGTCAGCAAGAAAATATGGATTTCTATATGTTTCTAGAACCCATTTGCTTAATAACTCTTCCCTCCCCCCTAATTTCTAAAAATCATCTTTTGAGTTCAATTCACCATTTATAAGAGTCTAATATGGTAATTTCACCCTTAAAATTTTCTAAATTGCAATCTCACTCCCAAAAATTTTAATTCAAAAGTTAAATGTCAATTTTGGATAGACTGTTTTCTAAATTTGCAAATTGACCCCTAAACTTTTAATTTAAAATTTTAATTGACCCAATTTCACCTCGAATTTTTTCAATTGTTCTAAAATGCAATTAAAATGACGTACGTGCTAAATCGGGGTCTTACATTATTGAAGTTCAAATTGTAGATTACGATATTATTTTCTGTTAGAAATAATTATTTATGATATGATTGTGTTCACTATTGCCGTGCCTAATTATTGTTGGTTGTGTTTGTTAATATCGTGTTATAAAATAGGAGTTGAATTTTAAATGTCATATAAATAAATAGGGCAATTTCTTTGATACTACAACCGTCTTATTTTGTTATAGGATAAGGGTGATTTATGTTTAGTCTCTAAACTTCATTATTTTGGTAATCATTCTTTGATTATGTTATGTGTTTTAATGAATTTCACAATGCATTCTTTTGAATGATTTTCTGAAACATGTTCCTTTTGCAATTTTTTTTTTTTTTTTTTTGAATTTCTAAAAACATGGATTGTTTTTATTAATAATTATTAAGGTAAGTTCCAATAGTTTTGGGTGGTGGGCTCCAATGTCCTGAGTGGTGAATTTATATTACTAAGTTTATAATGTATATAAATAATTATTATTTGTCGTATTGTTGAAATTCAAATTGTAGATTACGATATTATTGTCTGTTAGAAATAATTATTTATGATATGATTGTGTTCATTATTGTCGTGCCTGATTGTTATTGATTGTATTTGTTAGTATCGTGATATAAAACATGAGTTGAATTTCAAATGTCATATAAATAAAGAGGGTTATTTCGAATTTTTAATTTTTTTTACATTAATTATTAGATGTGTTCATTTGAAAATAATTTTTGAATATCGGAGTGTGTCGCATAAACAAAGTGAATTATGTGAAAATATTTTAATTTTTTTGTTAGTTTTGTTTGTTTATGTGGTGTACATTACAAAGTTGGAATTGATAATTTGAGAATGTTATAAAAATAAAAAGGGTTATGTCAATTTTTAATATAAAAAAATTTAAAATCCATGCCTTCAGGCATGGGTTATGCCATATATATATACTAGGGCATAACCCGTGCCTGAAGGCACATGTGAAAAAAAAAATTGAATAGAAAAATATTATAATCTCATCTATTTATACAATACTTTATACTTATTTTCTTAAAAATCAAATAACTCAATATCTACAATAAAGGCAAAAAATAGTTACTGGCAATTCAAATCTCATTACAATTTATTTTTAAAAAATGTTTTTTATTTTTTTTTACAATTAGTGCACCAGTCACAATTGAATATCGATAATTAATTATACAACAATAATAACAAACACTCAAGTTCCACAGTTACATAATTGTATGACACAACACAACACAACACCAAGTGCAACTGGAATCAATATGAAATTGAAATAGATAAACAACTGGAATCAATATGAAATCAGAAAATTCCATCAAAGAACGGATAAGGTAATGGTGAAACTATCAAAATCTGACTGACATTCGATTCCTGTGACCGCCTAGATTGGGATCCAAATTCAGTGAATAAGCTAAAGATATCCAAATAATAAAAGAGTAAAACCAAAATGGAGTCAACGATCCACCAAATCGTGGCCAAATCTAGGAAATAAAAATATTACAAAAATTAAATTTGGCCAAATGCAAGAAATAAAAATATTCCTAAAATTGCAGGTAAAAAGACAATAAAAGGCTTGTGAACTTATTTTAAGCAACATCTTGGTCCAAGTACAAACACCATAAAAGATTGACAATAATTAGATACACAACACCTTCAATTCGCTTCCGTGGACAAAATCTCAAAGCTATTCTTCACCTGCAAATGGACGAAAGGTGTTAGTGTTATCCATTTCAATTCATAATTGGAATTCAAAAAATAATCCAAAGAGATGTATACTTGAAGGAGCTGGAACGTAACTCTTAAAGTTAGAACCATACCCATACCTTCAATTTGCTTCCGTCGATAAATTCTCAAAGTCATTCTTCAACTGCAATTGGTCGAAAGGCGTTAACGCTATCCATTTCAATTCATAATTGGAACTTAAAAAATAATCCAAATAGATCTATACTTCAAGGAGCTCGAACGTAGCTTTTAAAGTTAGAACCATACTCATACCTTCAATTCACTTCCGTCGACAAATTCTCAAAGTCATTCTTCAACTGCAATTGGACGAAAGGTGTTAGTGCTATCATCAACTCTTGTTTTTGTAATGAACACAGCATAAACAAACATGATTAATAAAAAATTTAAAATATAGACATAATCTCATTTGTTTATACAACACTCTAATATTTGAAAATTGGATATAATCCCCTTTATTTATTTAACATTTCAAACTATCAACTCATATTTTTAAACAACACAACATTAATAAACACAACTAACAATCACGCAAACAATAACTAACACAATGAACTTTAACAATATGACAAATAATGACAATTAATCATATAGATTATAAATTTAGTAATGATAAGTCCACCACCCAAGACTACTGGAACTTACCTTAATCACCGAAAGTATACTTCTATATCATAGTTCTGCAAGCTGCTAACCGATCTGTTGCAACATCAATTCCAGTCACAGAAACTAAACATGCAAGAAGGTTGAACATCAGACAAAGCCTAGTACTTAAAGAAATAATAGAAGTAAAAATTAATTTGGAATGGACACTTTAAACCCTCGTCAATCAACATTAGAGAGATGAAGGGGATAAAAATAGTGAGATTTAACTCCCCAGTATTGGCTCAGGAAAAAAATGATTTCACCTTTATGAATTTTAACAGTACTACAATGATTTTCTATATCCAATGTGCATTCTTGATGTTTTTATATGCATGCTATAAAAAAAAAATTATTTGTAGTGTAAAATGAAACTGGATTCAAAGTAATTGTCACAACTCATAAAAAAAATAGTACTTGAGCATTTCATGGCCTAAAATCGGATTCAAGAGAAGAATCAATTCCTACAGCTCATAAAGAATCACTTTTTGTGCGTTAATTAGGATCAATACGTTGTGGTTGGGGGTGTGAAAGTGTTAAATTTTAGTTTATTGATAGTATCCGATTGCATTCCATTTTTATTATATAAAAAAGATTAATTATACTTTGCACCCCTATAGTTAGACCAAATTACACTTTACAAATCAAAAAATGCTTTTGTACATTTTTTTAAACTATAAAATGAGACACCAATGAGATGGGAAATGCATACCGAAGCTTTCGGGTCATAACGATTCTCCCTTTGCAAGGCAAGAATATATCACCGAATGAGGGGCAATCTAGGATGGTCTAATGAATTCCTCTACCCCCCAAGTCACTGCAAATTCATGAAAATTCTTACTTAAGAAAGATGCACAAAATTAATTTCAGATGGTAGCCTAGTGGTGGACCTACCATCTTCGCACACAACTCAATCCAAAAAAGATTACTATTTTTTAAAGAATATAAACAATCAATAATACAACAATAACAACAAACAATTTAGACAATAGAAAGTTGAAATCGATCCTAAATAAACAATACTCCAACACAACACCCAGTGCACGTGGAACTTTTTTGGTTCGAGTGCGATTAAGTGATTAATAGATAAGGTGACTATGTATTGGCCAAAGCAATTACAGGATTGAGAAAATAAATTAAAATTTGTTAGAAATTATAAATTTAATTGAATACATGTTGTTTGAATCGACTGATTTGTAGTCCTCTTGGTTAATTGTACAATGACTTGAGCCAGTAGATCTCAATCTTGTATAGTCAAATTCAGATCAATGTTTTGGTCTCATAAATAAAAAAAATAAGGTAAACTATTTATTTATTGGCATTGGTACATTTATGATATTTAAGACAAATTATAACAGGACTTCAGGATAAACGATGTTCGTTGTTGACAGAGATCCCCGATCAGGTAATAGGACACTCAATCGATCAAATAACGTATATCTCAATAGAGCAACGTAAAGTTGACCATGACTGAACACCGGCATGGTCAAGTCAACTCCAACATATTTTACAGACTGTCCTTGGGATTTATTGATGGTCATGGCATATGCCAAACGAACCGGGAATTGGCGTCTCATCATTTTGAACGAAAATTCAGTAGTTGAAGGTGTCAAATAAATTCTTGGAATGAGCGCAGTATTCCCAACTTTTTCCCCAGTTAAAATTCTTGCCTCAATTACACGCGAGACACATCTTACAACCATCAATCTTGTGTCATTGCAAAGCCCCTCACTCGGTGCGATATTTCGCAGCAACATAATTAGACAACCGACTTCAAGATCTAGCTTAAAAGAGGGCAATCCAGGGGGGGTTTAATGAATTCAAATACTCATTAGGATACCGATTTGTAATTTGAGGATCAGCTCTATCTTCTTAGGACATTTTATCCGCTGCCAAGTAAGTAATGGTATCGCCAAGAAACATTTCTAAAGCCTTTGAATTTACTACGATAACATCATCATTTCGTGGAGAAAGAATGGTTTGCTCAGTAAGAAACGTAGGAGTGACAATACTTGGAGTATTAAGCCCTGAATAAATAGATAATATTAATTCATCGATATTACGACCACAGTATATGTTTGATGGCAACTATACACTTTTATGAGGATTCTTTCCAATCTGAATTTTGAAACATAAACATCCAATTTAGTTATTTTGAAAAAGTAATTAAGTATTCACAAATTGTAAAACTCGATAACGACAACTGCAGTTTACCTGAAGTAGAAATTCAGAGTATTCCATATTTCGATTATTTGTTCTACTTAAGCGCATGTTTAATTCCAGTGTCAAGACAGTAATATGCTTCCAAAGATTGGAACGTCTCAACGTCGAAGCAACAATTTGCTGGCGGACTCCTTTTGGTATAACAGGTAAAATTTGCCTGAAATCTTCCCTAAGTACTACAGTTATACCCTCGAATGGCTTGTTGTTATCTCGAATATCTTGCAACGTTCGATCAACAGTTTCAACGCAATATCTATGTTGCATTGGAACTTCATCCCAAATAATAAGTTTCGTTTCCCTGAACAACTCAGAATGCAACGACTGTTTACTGAAACCACATATTGAATTATCCAGCTATACCAGACGATGCGACTTTAATAACAATATGACCAAGAGAACGACATTTTGTTGCAATTGTATTATAGATAAATGTTTTTTCAATACCAGCACCACCATTGAGGAAGAACATAGTTCCTCTGTTAGCAAACACGGAAGAAATTATTGATTCATAAGCACTACGCTGCCCATCATTAAGGCGATCGATGTTAATCTCAACATTCAATCGCTGCGCCCTATGTTGTAAGTGTATGTGTTCCCATATTAGCCTATTTCCTACAACTATATTCCAATTCATTACAAGTAGTGGCATTGGCGGAAAATCGATTAAACTTTTGCCACATTCTTGCAATAGTTGATTCAAAATATACAAACCATAATCTTTAATTTGGTCTTCAGTTGGGTCAGAAATTTGTATGATATATGTAGTTTATGTGGTATATCATCACATAAATACAATGAAAATCGATCCTATAATTCATGTGGATTTATCGGTGCGCAATATGTTAGAAGTACACAGAACAATCTCCTTAACTAATGACCAGTTCTAATGATGGACGCTTCTTGAAGATATTGTATCCACTCACCATCATCTTCTAAGAGTCCCATTGCCACATATGCTGCCTTAAATGTCACATGTTCAAAGTTATTCACGATACGTAGGCACTTAAATGACTTTGATCCTTTGGTAACTGTTAATAGTAGACGTAGATAAAATCGTTCACCCGAATTAGGAGGCGCAAAGTACATTCTACCAATAGCAAACCCCTTTTGTCTTGGTTTCCATCTTTTTTCATTTTTCATCCAAACAAAGTATTGGGGAAACTCCTGATAAGTATATGCACGCGCCTCCTCATGTGCTGTGCAATAGAAAAAATAACCCGTAAGAGTTGATACTTGTGATTGTGCCCTGGAAACAATAGCTTCCATACTTTCATTAGGATTAAAGAGAACTCGATGCATTCCAGGCAAATGGATTTCTAATCATACAATATTTGGACTCTCGTCAGGCAAAAGGAAACTAAAAAGTCTCCAAGCCGCTTCCGATGGCCCTATGTATCTTGCATCAAGATATTACTTGATTTCATCTATTTCTCCCAAAGTCAATGTTGTTCGATCCCCACTTTTATAGATATACTTGTGAATATATTTAACACGTCGAATTCCGGCTCAAACCTCAACATTAATATGACAATCGAACATTCTTGAAAGGTGCGGATTGTAAGGAACAACATCCCTATTATCAACTTGGTGTCCTCTAACAGTATAAACTTTACCATTATTACGACGACGGTAAATAGGATAACCATCTTGATCCATTGTTGTTTCATTTGTCCAAACCCTTGGATACCTCTTCGTGCATTTGCCATTTTTCATGCAAATAGATTTTGGATTTCGAATGCCACATGGCCCATGAACCATACATTTTTTTGCAGTCTGAAAAAGCTCTAGTTCTTCTACTTGATCTGGGAATTCTGCACATACTATTCGATTCACTTGATCACATGTTCGAATTTTATGTGGCCTGTCAAGAAAAAATAAGCAAGTGCATGTGTGGCAATCCTATTTTTTGATACTCAATTGTGAAAACATAGGTAATATTTTTCCCAAAAACTTGTGTTTTTTCAATATCTTTCATCAAAGCATTCCTCTTTTGTTGGAAAACACGGGCAATTAAGTCTGGGTGGTCACTTGGCTTTTGATTCTGAAGTAACGCTGAAGTCACTTCATTCCAATGAGTATTTGTAGTCATAGTTAGAAAAACGTCTGGATGATGGTTGTGACGTGTTATAGCCATTGAATCTTGAAATATTTCAAACATATGCCTTGGTCCACCGATGAATGAAGAAGGTAAAACTATTCGCCTACCTATTTGATCAGGTCCCAACCCATCAAATGATACGTCGGTAAGATTTTGATATAGTTCAGGACGTAGATTTGACTGATTAAGTCAGCAGTAATTCAATCAATTTTGCTCTATTGCAACCCAAGCATCAACCAAGAATTCTTGGAATAAATTTCCACCCCTTAGAATCGATGAGTACTTAGTCGGTCGTTCAAACAATCGATAACTATAAAATTGCATCTGAGTTAACCGATCATCTGTATGTTGACCATTTAACACATTTCACTGTCTAAATCCAAGTTCCCATCCAAGCTCACCAAAAAGAAAGAATAGAACATAATGCAACGGTAAATATACAGGATGACATTCATTAATTCTCAATAATTCGTTACCTGCCCTTAAGTGTAGAATAATGTCCCTCATACCACCAAAATGAGTTCCGTCCCCTGGTAATATGACTGCAACCTCATCCGTTGTAGGCAAATTGTATCGTCGTTGATCTGCACTTGAATTGTATTGAAGAATTGCAGGCAACGTTTAAAAATTTAAATCCAGTTGATTTAGAATTGCATGAGCCTGCCGAAACTTATTCGTGAATGCATTGTATTGCAACAAACTATCTTGAATAATTTGTAGAACATCACTTCTCAAAGAAGGATTTCTGCGACATCTAATACTATGAGCGTGCGTCGGATCATAAATATACAATTGGGCGTAAATAGGATCTTGTTCGTCTTCAGGAATTAATAATCCTATTCGATGGCGTAGTTTGCCATGAATAGTAAATGATGTTGGACCTCTTCCAGTAAATACTCTTTGATCCAATCTAGCACCAAGGCTTGTAAAAGCATTTGTTGCATTGTACTCTCGAATATAACGACGGAATGATATAGATCTTTCATCTATCCCATCAAATAACGCTTTGATTTGTAGAGGTGGCATTGTGAGCAAAGGTAATCTAACCTTACCTTGTAAGCAACATGTTCCAAATAAAGGACGTGTTGTTGTTAATTTGGACAATCTTTTGTCTATCTAATGCAAAACAGAACAATAAGTGCATACGACATCCATTTTACCTAGGCAATGAAGATTCGACGTTGTATTATCGAAATAACTAATTGGTATATTTTGCAAGTCATCATTGGCTTGGCTTTCATCAAAACATTCACCCACAGATGTTGGCCTACACCAAGGGAGAAAATAATTCATTAATTTAATCTTAACAACTTAAATGATCTAGGAAGAGAGGATAATTTTACCATATATGATCGGAATCTAAGACGTTTGGTTGCAATTCCACTCTATTATGTTTTCTTCCCGTTTATTGTGCAGGAGCAACGTTCGATATGTTCTAAGTGGTTATCATCAAATAATTATTAACATAGTCAAAGTAAATGTAATGCACATTAGTTTAGATAATTAACTGGATCACACCTGTTCATCTTGCAAAATTGACTCTTCATCGATAATGGGCATAGGAGATAAGTTTGTATTTGTAGCATGTTCGGTATCCACAGTCATGGGTCGTTGCAGATCTTCAGTCATAAATCCACCATTTGTACGACACAAAAGCTGATGACTAATTCTCTCATGTTGTCTTCTCGCTCATTGTGCTAGTGCAGCTTTTGATACGATCTATAGCAATACAAATATCATTTGTTCGAATTTAATTATAGCAAGATATAGTTAAAGAGTAGGCGACACACCTATTCATCTTGAATTATTTCGACACCCACCATTGGGGTATCGGTTAGATCATTATTAATGTCCACGACCGTTAGCGGTTGTGGAACATGTATGATGGATGGGCCAGTTGCAGGCTCAGTATGACATTCTCTTTCTCTTTCTCTTTCAGCTCGTTGTGCGATGGCAGCTTTTAATATGTTCTATATATTATTGAGATCAAAATGATCATTGGGCATGCAATTAAGTTGGTGAAAAATTGTTTTACGATTCGGTCAAACAAACGAAAGAAAGATTACACACTTGTTCACATTGCACAGCAGAGTGTATGCGTACTCTCTTTTTTATGAGCTTGTTCGACTCTTTCTCGTTCCCTTCTCTTTTTTTGAGCCAAGGAGGCGGTTGATACGTTCTAGAGATATGGAAAAAATGAACGACATATTTAATTTTTTTATCTATGTTGAAGTGTATTTCAAGTGTTTAAATATTTTAGAGAACGATCATGAAAACTATAGATTTACATTATTGACGTAATAATGGTGTATGAAATTAGATTTAAATATGTTCAATCAATAAAAGCTGTAAAGGTAGTTTGATAACTAAAATATTCATACCAAATTGGGAGGAACGTTCTCTTTTCCTTTCTCATTTCCTTTGCAGTTTGCATCTTTATTTTGCATGGCTATTCCGTTATCCTTAAAAGAATGAACCGTAGAATTGCAAAGATATAAAAAAGATATTTAAAACAATTATATATTTTTAACAGTGTTTGATTTCTTTTAGGATAAAAAGCTATAATATATGAGATAGATGATAAAAAAAAAAAAACTTGAAGCAAACTTTCAAGGAAAAAAAATTAATTGACTTCATCGTTGCCAACTTGGACCAGAAACTTAAATAAAATCAAATAAAAAAAATAAAAAAAAATGGACAATTGAAAAACGAAAACATGGATAGTTCTAAAACTAATATAACAATATTCATAATCCAACACATTCATGGAGATCAAGAAAAAACAAACCATTAATCTTATATTGGCCAGTAATACAGGTAAATTAAGATATCTTTCAGAGCTAGAGTAAAGAAAATAATCAAACGATTGATAGATTTGGTAAAAAAAAAATTGATGTAGAACCGTAAATTAGCCGTTACCTTTCGATGGCGGAAGAAATCAACCGTTTCGTTACCTTTTGAAAGAGTCAATATTCATAATCTAACACATTCATGGGGATCAAGATAAAACAAATTAGTCCTATATTCCCACAGAAATAAAGATAATATTGGTCACTAATGCAGGTAAATTAAGATATCTTTCAAAACTAAGAGCAAAGAAAAGAATCAAATGATTAACAGATTTGGTAGATAAACATTGATGTAGAACCCTAGGAAGCAGTAAATTAGCCACTACCTTTTGATGGCGGAAGAAATCAACCGTTACCTTTCAATGGCAGAAATTAGCCGTTACCTTTTGAAAATTGATTTACAGAGAAACCATTGGGGAAAATGGCTATCTACCAATCCTTGAATGATTCAAACCAAATTACAAATAGTCTACACACAAATATAGCGAAAGATTCAAACCAAATTACAAATTATCAACGAAATGGAATGCAAACCAAAACAGTGAACTGAGAGAAAAAATCAAATTTGAAGTAAACCAACGCAATGGACTCGAAGAAATTCAGGTAGAATAGTATGTTGGTATGGTCACTGCACAATATAAACGAAATAAACCCAGGTAGGAGAGACGATGAATCTAGAGAAAAAGGGAGAGAGAGAGAGAGAGAGAGAGATAAACATACTGTTCTATCTGAGTCGACTCAATCTAGACGGCGAGGAGGTGAAGGATATAGACCAAGTAAACCAAATAAATCCAGGTAGGAGAGGCGATGAATCTGGAAAAAAAAAAAGATAAACATATTGTTCTATTTCTGTTATATTTCATGGCGAGGATGTGAAGGATAAACATATTATTCTATTTCTATTCTAAAATTGATTTTAATTTGAAACCCAAAATCAACGGTGATTTCAAAAACAAAACTAATTCAATTTCAAAATACAAAAGTAATTGAAAAACAAAAATAAAAAAGGTAAATAAAAAGAAAAAAAAACCAAAACAGAAAAACAGAGAATGAAAAATTAAAAATAAAAGACAATATTTTGCAAGCTATTTCTCAAAAGGACAGAAATATCTCTTACATATCAACTAAAAGAAAAATACGAGACTAATCTTCATTAAAGTTGCCTCTTCCAATGACAGGAAAAAATATTATTTATATGAGTATTCTCTCTCTCTACAGGACTAGCTTTTTTTGCCAAATAATAAGTGTAACAATGATTCTATTCTTGTTCAATGATTCTATTCTTGTTCAAGATAGCTAATCAATCCACTTTAAACATGCATTTGTTTTCCAAATAATCATTGTTACCTCTATCTATTCTCTCTCTAGCTACTCTCTCTCTCTCTAAAGCAAAGGCACGTGAATGAGGGTATATTATATATTTCTCGCGACAGTGAAGGTTTCGGCAATCGATCGATGATGGTAGGGCTAGGTCGATTGGGAGATTCAACAACCACAATGAACCACAATCGACCCTCGCCGTGCAGACAATTGACCATCACCGTTTTCTATTCTATTTCTGTTCCAAAATTGATTTCAATTTCAAACATACTTTTTTATTTCTGTTCCAAAATTGATTTCAATTTCAAACATACTTTTCTATTTTTGTTCCAAAATTGATTTCAATTTCAAACCCAAAACTAATTCAATTTAGGGCGACGGTGAAGGTTTCGGCGATCGATCGACAGTGCTAGGGCTAGGTCAGTTGGGAGATTCAACAACCACCAATGAACCACGATCGACCCTCGCTGTGCAGACAATCGACCATCACCGTCTTCTATTCTATTTCTGTTCCAAAACTGATTTCAATTTCAAGAATACTTTTCTATTTCTGTTCCAAAATTGATTTCAATTTCAAACACAAAACTAATTCAATTTAGGGCAACGGTGAAGGTTTCGACAATCGATCGACAGTAGTAGGGCTAGGTCAGTTGGGAGATTCAACAACCACCAATGAACCAATTTCAAGCATACTTTTCTATTGCTGTTCCAAAATTGATTTCAATTTCAAACCCAAAACTAATTCAATTTAGGGCGACGGTGAAGGTTTCGGCGATCGATCGACGGTGGTAGGGCTAGGTCGGTTGGGAGATTCAACAACCACCAATGAACCACAATCGACCCTCGTCGTGCAGACAATCGACCATCACCGTTTCTGTTCCAAAATTGATTTCAATTTGAAGCATACTTTTCTATTTTTGTTCCAAAATTGATTTCAATTTCAAACCCAAAACTAATTCAATTTAGGGCGACGGTGAAGGTTTCAGCGATCGATCGACGGTGGTAGGGTTAGGTCAATTGGGAGATTCAACAACCACCAATGAACCACAATCGACCCTTGCCGTGCAGACAATCGACCATCACCGTCTTCAGTTATATTTTTGTTCCAAAATTGATTTTAATTTCAAGCATACTGTTCTATTTTCTATTCCAAAATTGATTTCAATTTCAAACCCAAAACTAATTCAATTTAAGGTGACAGTAAAGGTTTCGGCGATCGATCAACGGTGGTAGGCTAGGTCGGTTGGGAGATTCAACAACCAGCAATAAACCACAATCAACCCTCGCTGTGCAGACAATCGACCATCACCGTCTTCTGTTCTATTTCTGTTCCAAAATTGATTTCAATTTCAAACCCAAAACTAATTCAATTTAGGGCGATGGTGGTAGGGCTAGGTCGATTGGGAGATTCAACAACCACCAAAGAACTACAATTGACTCTCACCGTGCAAACAATAGACCATCACCTTCGTTTGTTCTATTTTTGTTCCAATATTCAAACCCAAAACTAATTCAAATTGAGTATTGTTCTATTTCTGTTCCAATCGGGATTTAAACAGTGATTTGAAAACCCAAAATTGGGAGATTGAAAACCCAAAATCTGTTCCAAAACTAATATTCAAATACAAAACTAATCATTCAATCTCAATTGATTGCCATGTTCTGTTCCAAAATTGATTTGAAAACCCAAAATCGGGAGATTGAAAACCCAAAATCTGTTCCAAAACTAATACTCAAATACAAAGCTAATTCAACAACCAGATCGGTTGGGAGATTGAAAACCCAAAATCAACGGTGCTAGGGCTAGATTCAACAACCAAATTGGTTCCTAAATAGAATAATAGAGCGAGAGATGTACCTAGATTGGTTAGTTCAGGCGATAGAACTGGCGGCTCTTCAATCTCAATCGATCGTCGTGTTCTGTTCCAAAATCGGGAGGTTGAAAACCCAAAATCAACAGTGCTAGGGCTAGATTCAACAACCAAATCGGTTCCCAAATAGAAGAATAGAGCGAGAGATGTACCTAGATCGGTTGGTTCAAGCGATGGAACTGGCCGCGGCGGCGGTCTTCGACGTGGCGGAGATATGGCGAATGGCAACGATCTCAGTAGTGTCTGATGGTGACGGAGCGGAGCACCGGTTTGTAGAGAGAGAGAAAGAGAGCGAGTGAGAGAGAGCGGAGCACAGGTCTGTAAAGAGAGAGCATTATTGATGAGGAGAACCGGTTTGGAGAAAAAGAAAGCCCGAAAAATGTCTGTAGAGAAAGAGATAGAACGCTGATCTCAGACATTGGATCAAAAGTGATCTAAGGCCAAAAATGTCTCTCATGGATGGAGTAATCTTAGCCCTTGGATATGAGATCCAAAGGCCAAAAAAATTTCCCTCCTAAAAATGTCTTTGGTACTGTAGCATACATTTTTAAATTGGGATGTGATTTATATTATAGATGTTCTTGGTAGACATGGCCTCGGGCGAGAGAGAGAAAACATGGATTCCTATATATATATATATATATATATGCGAAAAAGACCTTTTTGGTCCCTGAAAGATGGCTAGAGTGTCCAATTGGCCTTTAAGATTTAAAACTCGACATATTTGCTCTCAACATTTCAAAATCGTTCCAAATTAGCCACTGAGGCAAATTCCGTTAAGTCAACTAAAGGTCAACATTTCATTAAGGATATTTTAGTCTTTTTATTCAATGGGGTTAATTTTGAAAAGTCATCTAAACTTTTAGGGATCAAAATATTTTTTTTTTCTTTATTTTCCATGTATGTCTGATAATCATTCAAAACACAATGCATTTTTTTTCCCCTCCCATATTGAAACACAAATTTGGGAACAAAAACACTAAGGCCCGTTTGATAATCTTTTCGTTCGCATCCCAAAATAAACAATCCATTGTCACATAATTATTAAAAAGAAAATCATCATTAAAATGAGGCAAAACCCATCATTCAAAACACAAAAACTTCAATCGAGATACCATTGATTCATTTCAACCTCTCAAATTGAACATGAATTTTTGTTCAATTCATGTTCAATTTGAATTAGAACAATATTAATTAGAACAATACCCAAAAAATATTAATTAGAACAATACCCACAAAAATTAAAAAAAAAAAAAAAAAAAAAAAAAAGCCTTAATGTTTCCGTTCCAAGAAAATTAGGGCCTTAAACATCAACACTGCAGAAAACCACCACCAAAACGAACAACACTACCGACAAACACCGAAATCGAAAACGAAGAATACCGCCGAAATCGAACCTTGGTGTTTCGATTCTATTTTGAAATCGAAACAGGAAATCGATTTCGATTTCGAAATCGAAATCAAAATAGAAGAACACCGCCAAACACCACCACCAAAATGACGAACACTGACGAAATCGAACCTTAGGGTTTCGATTTCTATTTTGAAATCGCAAACAAAATCGAAGAACACCGCCGAACATCGCCACCAAACCGACAAACACCATCGAAATCGAACCTAGGGGGTTTCGATTTCGAAATCGAAACCTAAATCGAAACCCTGTTCGAAATCGAAATCAATTTGGGTTTCGATTTTGAAATCGAAACCCAAATCAATTTCAAAATCGAAACCCAAATCAATTTTGAAATCGAAATGGAAATAGAGAAGAAGACGAAGATGACGAACATGATGGAGAAGACGACGACGAAGATGACGCAGGTGATGGCGAAGAAGACGAAGACGACGCAGGTGAACGAAGACGACGTAGAGAAGAAAAGGAGGCGTTGGCGACGGTGAGGGAGAGCAGCGGCAGAGAAGGCAACGGCAAAGAAGGCGTTTGCAGAGGAAAAAGACGACCTAAAAAAAATTAAAGAAAAAAAAACATTTTTAACCCCTTAAGTTTAACAAAATATGTAAATAGGTCCCATTAAATTAATAAGAATGAAATGACGCATGTACCCTTGGCCAAACGTCATGTGCTTGTCACATGACTTTTTCCATCCAATTTTCCCAAATTTTACTAACGGAACCCGACCCAAACCCAACCCAATGGCCAATTTGGAACGATTTTGAAATGTTGAAAGCAAATGTGTCAAGTTTCAAATCTTAGGAGCCAATTGGACACTCTAGCCATCTTTCAGGGACCAAAAAGGTCTTTTTCCCTATATATATGTGTGTGTGTGAGAGAGTATTTTGATTATTCCGATTCCGGTTCAAAGTTCGAATTTAGATTTCAGGTAGAATTTCTAACTCTTTTAATATATGTATTTAATTTTCTGATTGTGAGAATTATGTTATTATTGTTGTTGAATTTTAACTGTTAAATTTTATGAAATAATTGTGATTATGTAAAAATTTTGTGGAAATCATGCTTATATGGTTTATGTATCATATTAATTAAATAAATATATTAGAGGGGTTGAAGTTCTATTGAGCGTTGGCTCGCAACCCTACAATTTTTATTGCAGGGCCAGTGATAATGAAACCACGATGAAAATTTTATGGCATATATCTATAGATATATACCAATAATTAGATCTACCGGTCACGCGGTTACAATATTCTTGTGATTAATCTTAAACGTATATTATATAATCTATCACAGTTCAATGTTATAATAACCGTGTATTATATATACCCAGATAGTTAGGCTTTAGTGTAATATTTAGGTTACCAATAATTAAATCTACCTATCAAGTAACAATATTAAATCTACCATGTCTCGGGGCCCATAATATGTTATTACTCAAATATATATGCGGTTAATGGTAAATGTTAAACCATATTTACCATTAACCATTGTGGGGTTAATGGTAGAATTATCAACTATTGTATTATAATGTGTTCTACAATTGTATTATAACACAGTATATTGGTTAATAATTCATGATTAACTAATAATATTATGAGTCAATCAGATAACCTAATTATAATATTATGCTACTTGGTATTATAATATTATTATACTACCACATAAACTGTTATCAATTAACCTTCCCAGGGTTATATGTGGTTTAGTCTATCATATAATAATATCTAAAAATAATATTTGAATTTCTATTTAATTTGTAATAGTTGTATTTATTTACCGTTGTCAAAATTAATTCGATAAATCAACAAATTAAATTTGTCACAGGAATTTTAGTTGAATTTCTAATTGTAATAATTGTATTTATTATTTACCGTTTGAAAATAAATTAAATTGATGTATTCGATTAATATAATTGGTCGCCGTAGCGTTGAAAATTTATTGGATTTTATGAATTAAAATATCGGTCGCACACGCGACACGGTGACCGGAAACATATTTGAATTTTTATTTGTAAAACTGACTCGATAAGTTGAATATAATTATTGTCGTCGTATTGTAAAATTTAAATCGATAATTATAATTGTCGTCATAATTGTATACTAAATTACAAATTTAATTGTTATTATTAAATTGACTGGCACCAGAAATTTATTTTGGTATTTAAAAAATAATGTGGTGACAGGAATTTCAGTTAAATTTCTAATTAATTTGTAATAGTTGAATTTATTATTTATGGGTGTAAAATTTAATCAATTAATTCGATATTCGTGATTGTCACCATTGGTTGTAAAAATTTTTGGATTAATTCGGAATGAATTATTTATTATTTACTGCTGTCAAATCAACAACTAAAATTATCGGATCTTATAAAAATAAAATATTGGCTGTACGATGATAGCGTTAATTCTCCAATGAGAGAAACTGAGTGGCGGCCCTGGAAAACCGGGCCGTTACAAGTGTTATCAGAGCGGGTTTGCGACATCCCTAGGTTTAGGTTATGTTGGCCATTGTTTTATAACTCATAATAAATTAATATTAAAAGTGATAATTTTGGTTGTTGAAATGGATTGTCTTCATTATCGTAATACTGGTATGCCCTCTATTTGTTAAATTAACACTTTCTTCTACTCTGATGGCTTGCGAGCGTAGTTTGGGTTTCGTTTTTAATTCCAATTTGAGGCTCCAACTCCTTGTAGCCAAACGCTTCCTTATGACTTTTTATAAATAATTATTTCATAGGTGGTTACACACGCGTTCGAGGTTGTGACTGCACTATTGCAAACTAAAATATCATAATTTTTGCCGACAGCCATTACTATTTACTATTTATGTAATAGATGGTTACAGGCGTTAGTTACTTTATATAACTACTCTGAAGTAATATTACTCTGATATTTAGGTTGTGTTTGGATGAAGGATTTGTAGGAGGGATTTCAATTAGTTAAGGTTGCGTTTGGGTAAGGGATTTGTGGAATGAAGGGATTTCAAAATCCAGAATTTTGAAATCCCTTCATTTCACAAATTCCTTGTTTGGATAATTGTTTAAACTGAAGTATTTAGATAAGAGATTCGAAGTTTGATTATATTTTTTTATACCATTTCTGAAAAAAAAAAAAACAAAAAAAAAAAAGATGAAGACGATGAATAGTGAACAAAGAAACCCTAAATTTGAAGAAGCAAACGACGACAAAATCGAACCCTGTTGCCATCGCCAAACACAAAAGACGTTCAATCGAAATCCAATTTTGTTCGATTTCGTTTTCGAAATCAATCGAAACCCTAATTTGAAGAAGCAAACGACGACGAAATCCGCCAACCATTCGCTGTTCGTCGTCGTTCGATTTTGAAATCGAAATTGATTTCGTTTTTGACTTCGAGAATCACGAACGAACGGGTGTTCAGGGGCAAGGAAGCAAACGGCGACGAAGAAGGTGTTCGCCATCACTACGAAATCGGACCCTACTGCCATTGCCAAACACACAGAGCTCGAACCTGTTCTTTGATTTCAATTTCGATTTCGAAAACGAAATCAAAATCAATTGAAACCCTTTCGATTGATTTCGATTTGGTTTTCGAAATCAATCAAAAACCTAGTTTGAAGAAGCAGTCGATGGCCAGATCGGAAGTACACGATGAAGAAGCGTTGAATGAGAAGAAGAAAAAAAAGAAAAAAAGAAAAAAAAAGGGGAAAAAAAAAAAGAATGGGAAGGATTTCTCAAATTCAACCTCTCTCAAAATCATTTCAAAATCCTTCCATTTACTCAAAAAAGAATTTGAGAAATCCTTTCTCTTATTACCCAAATAAAGGATTTGCCAAAAAAGGATTTCAAAATTCCCTAACTAAATGAAATTCCTCCTACAAATCCTCTATCCAAACACAACCTAAGGGATTTTGAAATCCATTTTTAGCAAATTCTTTGTTTGGGTAAATGGAGAATGAATTTGTGAAATCCTTTTTTGGGTAAATGGAGGGATTTAGAAATGAATTTGGGAGAGGCTGAATTTGTGAAATCCTTCGCGTCATCTGCTCGTTCCTCCTCTTTCTACTTCTGTTTCTTCTTCGTGACCAGTCGTCTGCTTCGTGACTAGTCTTCATCGTTGTCGTGTAGGGTGTCGTCCGTCGTCGGTCATTGTTGTCGTTGGCCGTTGTCTTCGAAATCGAAATCGATTGCAAAAACGATTTCGATTTCGATTTCGAAATCAAAATCCAAATCGAATCGACAGCCTTCAGACCTCGCGAAGAAGAGACTTGCTACCCGACGTTCGGCGACGACCGGTGCTTGGCGACGACTGTCTTCTGCTTCTTCTTTGATCTTCTGTTTATTCTTGTTCGTTCATTTCTTCGTTCGTTCTCTATCTTCCTGAAAAACGAAATCGATTTCGAAATAGGGTTCGAAATTGATTTCGAACCCTATCTCGAAATCGAACCCTATTTTAATCGGCGAACTTTGAACGTCAAACGAACGGCGAACGTCTTCAATTTGTTCTGTTTCAGCTTCTTCGCCTGTTCATCGTGTGCTTCCTTCTTTCTTTCTTTTTTTTTTTTTTTTTCAAATTTGGGATATATATATATATATATATATATATATATATATATATATATATATATATATATATATATATATATATATATATATATATATATACTTCAATTCAAATAATTATCCAAATAAGGGATTTGTGAAATGAAGGGATTTCAAAATTCAGGATTTTGAAATCCCTTTATTTCACAAATCTCTTAAATTTGTCAAATCCCTTACCCAAACGCAATCTTAAGGTACCCATAAGTGAAGTAGTATTAGGACCAAAAAAAAAAAAGTGTATTGTATACAAAGAGAAAGGAGCTCGGTGTACCGGTTGTCAAAATGTTAATGAATGTAAGTGTTTGTGGTGCATTTTCACTTTCGAAGTTGATCTTGGTAACTACCTGGATATGTGCCTGCTGGTTGTTTTAACCATTCATTTAGTATAACATCAAAGGGATATATTTTTGTCCAATTTTTGTGCTGTGTATATGTCCTTCTACATGAAAGTGCTTTCAAGTTACTTTCCCTTTATATAATTGGTTTCAGACACTTTTTTACGGCTTTGCTACTAAATATTGATATTGTGTTGTAATAGCACGAAATGAGATTCTAAAATAATAATAATAATAATAATATAAACGAACGAAAGGAAACTGGATAAACAATTAATGGATTCCTTTTGACATGAAATGTTTTAGCGTGATTAATGTTTGCATTTGATTAATGTGACTTATCTATAGTAAATAAAGTGAGGTCTAAAAACAAAAAATTAAAATTACGAATGCTATAATAAATGGATTGTTATGATAAATTGCCTCATGGACGGGCTCCAATTTATTTTACTTGTTGGGTCTAATAATGGATAGCTTAAATTGTTATGATAAATTTTCGGTAATAGATTTTGTAGACTCGAGGAGTGGTGGGTTAGTAATGGACCATAAAATTTATTGTTGAATTGGAAATATTAATTTAAAAGTGTTTATTAGCTTCTATATAAATTTTCAAATTACTTTCGTATTAAATTGGGAAAAAAAAAGTGTTGATGAAATTGACGGTTTTACGATAATTCAAGAATCAAGTAAAATCTGAAAGGTGAAAAAAAAAATTTATTATCCTGTCATGCTATAACTGTCTTCTCGACAAGAAGGCATGTCATGTAGGACGATATATTATGACATGTTAGAAGGGCAAATCCTGCAGGTGGTTAATTATATTGTTGATATATTATGACCTGTCAGGAGGACTAGTCCTGCAGATAATTGGTTGTGTTATAAATATATATGGACTCGTCAGGAGTGCAAATCTTGTGGGTGGCTGCCCCTACCATTGGGGATATTAAATGGCCCTGACACTAATAGTCATTTTAGATGGCACAGTTGTACAAGTTACGATACCGTCGTAACTCCTGATCGTAAGGTGAAACGATCCTATGACTAGTAAGAAATATGAGTGCGGTATTTTATTATATGTCGAAATGTTTGGATTGGTTGATTTAAATATATTATCTTATTGCAACGATGACAATGGAATTTTATTCCGGCATAGGGTGTGATTATATTATATTATATTTGAAAAAGTGGTATTTGATAATTATGCTTGATCCATAAAATATTTTTATATTATGAAGATAGTACACCGATAAAATATTTGATTTCAAGTGCCGTAGTTAGGAGTGAGTCGACTACTGGCACTAGGTAGAGTCTAGAGGTGGTGTCATTTTGGAGGTGGGTTGGTCTGATGTGAGCCGGGGAAGGTTCAAATTTTGTGTTCTGTTGTGAATATTTAGGACATGTGTATTCCCAAATTCTGAAATGATAAATATGTTTTTGAAAAAAAAAAAATTATAGCAGTGCATGTATATATATATATATATATATATATATATATATATATGTATATATATATATATATATATATACATATATATATATATATATATGTGTGTGTGTGTGTGTGTGTGTGTGTGTGTGTGTGTGTGTGATCGGTTAGGTAACGTCAGGTCGACGTCACGCCCGACCTCAGGCTATGGGGGCCCGAGGAGGGGTGTGACATTTTATTTTTTTATTTATCAAATCTTATTTTTTGATTTTGTATTTTATTTTTCACATTATATTTTGTAGTTTTTTTTTAAAAAAAAATTGATTTACCAAAAAATAAAAATAAAAAAATAAAAAATAGAAAACAAAAAGAAAATATAAAAAGTAGAAAATATAAAATATAAAATAAACATTAAAAATTGTAATGATATTTTTATCAATGAAATATGATGGAAGATGTTTTAAATAACTAAATTGAAAAAAAAGAAAAATCTCTTAGCTATTACGAAAATGAACGCGTGCTATTAGATTTGGAGTTAAATTCAACTTGTATTTGGAAGCAAAAGCTGAAAGGAAAAATGGAGGAAGGTACAATGCAATTTCTTATAATCTTCCTCTCAAATCGCAAGTAAAGAAAGTTCGAAAAGGTCTAGCTAAAACGCAAATTTAATTACTAGTCTCTCAAATTTGGGGTTAGTTTCATTGCAATCCATCCCAATTACTATTTTCTTACACATGCACCGAGAATGATAAAACGACATATATTTTAATACAAATTCAATTAAAATTCTTATTTTTTTTTATTAACCCCTCTTGATTTTTATAAATATTGTATTATATTTTTAAGAAATTTATTAAATTTCATCAAAAATTGTGGATAATTTTTTTAATTTTTCATTATGAGATGCATGAGTGTAAGAACAAATTTGAAAGAAAAAATAATAATTGCTTCTTATGGTTGCAAAAAGAGAGATGGATGTAGAAGATAATTAAAATATCCCTAAATTAATGGAATCCGTTTAATTTTCTTAACAAACTTTTGGATTGAACCAAATTAAAAACGAATTAGAACATAAGGGACCAATCTCTGAAAATGTGAGGGTCCATTTAAAAATTGACTCAAACTTATAGGGTGAAAGTGGACAAAATAACCAATGTACTATCAGAATTCATCCAATTTCATGAAAGAAATTTACAATTGGACTAGATTGACACCAAAATGGTACTTGAGGGACCAAATATGTAACTTTACAAACTTCAAGAACCAGATAAACACCCGGTACGAACTTTAGGAGACAAAAAGACTGATTTGAAATTAAATATGAAGGGATTTGCTAAATAATTTAATTGATCCTCACAAGTCGCTTAGCGGCTTCCATTTTCATCCCTTTTCCGTAGGAGTAGGGTAGACTATTGCTTAAATAAAAAAGAAATACATTAGAAAAAACCAAAAAGGAAGGAACAATGAAATTTCATAGATTCTTATTCTCTTCCCCACAAATAATAATTTAGAAGAAACAAAAAGGAAATATTCACATTGGATCACCTTTAGGTTTTTATTTTGATGGAGGCAAAGTAAAGAATGAAGACTGATTTGAAATAAGAGTCAAAGTTGAAGGACTTGCCAAACAATCTGGTCTACTAAGTTGATATAAAATATAATACTCTTGACGTTGCAAATCTCCTTCCTTTCTAAATTATTTATTTGACCTCTTGTTTAGCAACTCTTTTGTCGCTTGCCACAAATCATTTTCATCCACCTCATTTGGTCTTATTTTATTGTCACTCAATGCGTAAACATTCAAATTTGAGAAGAAAAAGGGAGAAATCATTTTCATACACCAACTTGGTGTTATTTTATTGTTACCCAACGTGTAAACAACCAAATTTGATAAGAACTTTTTTTTTGAAACATTTTTTTAGTGATATTAACAAGTGATTGTTTCATTTGTTATCAAACATATTTAATTTAATAACTACTTAATACATTCAATTTTACATGTTTAATTATAGCGCTACTAGTGAGTGGTGGAATAAGAATAAAAACAACTTGATCAATCAACTTCAATCTGGCACTTTTGTTTAGCCTTGTGCTTAGCCTCTTTAAGAGTGTGTTTGGTATGGATAGAAAATAAAAGGAAAATGAAAAATTTTAAAAAAATTTGTATTTTGTATGGAAGGAAAATCGAAGGGGAATGAAAATGGGAAGAATAAAACACAAATTTCGAGGCAAATTTTTTTCCCCAAAATTTGGAAGGAAAATGAGAAAAAAATAGTTTTGGATATCAAAATTACAATTATATTCTTAATAATTTATTTTTTAATTTATTTTTGTAATATATAAGAGCAAAATAGTAAAATACATTAAAACGAATTATTTTCCATCATTTCATTTTCCTTTCCAATCAAACAACATTAAAAAAATAAATTTTTTTCACAATAGAATTTTTTTTTTTTTTTTTTTCACCTTCTTCTAATCAAACATACAGTAAGTGTGGTGTCATCGCAAAATGCGCCTTACCTAAGACTACCAAGGCGCAAGAGGTGATTCTTTGCGCGCCTGGGGCCTAAGCAAGCCTTTGAAAAAGACCAAGTGGTTTTGCCCAACGGTCATGTACTGTGAGAGGTGAGGAGTTCAAAAAAACATGGCCTATTCGAGGTCATTGTGATGATCCTCACAATTGTCGGCTTGCGACTTTCATCCCGCTTCCCTTTAGGAGTAGGATAGACTGTTGCTTGTAAATAAAAAAGAAATATATTAGAAAATAGGGGGGGGGACTGGGGACTGTGAAATTTCATAGCTTCTTCTCTTCTCACATAATAATTTAGGAGAAACAAAAAGAAAGTGAATATTCGTCCATAAGTAAAAGGTAAATTAAATTATTAGTCCCTTGAATTTGGGATGAGTTTCGTTGCAGTCCAGTCTTTCAATCGAAAAATGTAATAATATTCTAATATCATATACAATATATTAAGTGAAAATTAAAATTAAAAAGAGTCACAACTCAAAATAAGATAACTCTTTAATCTCTTTATTCTTTTAAAATCAATAACCAAAATCTTCTTTTCCACTATTAATATTATGATCTTAGATCTTTTATGAATTAATCACACCTAATTTTTTAAAAATATACATTTATTTTCTTTTATTTAAAAAAAAAATCAATTACAATATATATTACTATATTTTTTCTAAACTCGTATATTATACGAATCTAAAACTAGTTAATAATTTAAAAATGGAAAGAGATAATGTTTTAACGAGTACCACTACTTAAGTAACTAAATGATATCTATGTATTTAATGATTAATGTCTATGTATTTAATGATTCACATTAATAATTTATTATATTTTTTCTACATTTGCACCTACAACTTAGTAAGTTTATACAATGCCATATATTTTGTATTTTTTACACATGGTTATAGTTACTATTTTCACATGTCAAGGGTGATAAAAGTGGCTTGAATGAATTTTTGATGACTATATTCTTGAATTATAAATATAACACCCATGGTTTAACTGTTATTATTCCCGAGTTGGTGACCACAAAAATGTGTTTCATAAACTTAATTTCTGAAAACACTATTTTTCAAACTTATTTACGAAATCGAAGTAAAAAGCATTTGAGAAATGCGTTTTTTATAACGCATTTCCCAAATGCATTTAAAAAAAAAAAAAAAAATGAAAAACGCATTTATAAAATGCGTTTTTACGTCCGCTCAGATTTATTTTTTTTAATTTTTTTTTTATTGAAAACGCAAAAGTATTTTGCGTTTTTAAAGAAACGCAAAACGCTTTTGAGTTTTCTTTAAAAAAAAAAATATTTATTGTTTTAATTAAAACGCAAAACCCTTTTGCGTTTTTATGTTTGCATTCAAAAAAAAAAAAAAACGTTTACAGTGTGGTGTGGAGCAAAAACACAAAAAACAAAAAAAAAAATTAATGGATTCCTTTTGACATGAAATGTTTTAGCGTGATTAATGTTTGCATTTGATTAATGTGACTTATCTATAGTAAATAAAGTGAGGTCTAAAAACAAAAAATTAAAATTACGAATGCTATAATAAATGGATTGTTATGATAAATTGCCTCATGGACGGGCTCCAATTTATTTTACTTGTTGGGTCTAATAATGGATAGCTTAAATTGTTATGATAAATTTTCGGTAATAGATTTTGTAGACTCGAGGAGTGGTGGGTTAGTAATGGACCATAAAATTTATTGTTGAATTGGAAATATTAATTTAAAAGTGTTTATTAGCTTCTATATAAATTTTCAAATTACTTTCGTATTAAATTGGGAAAAAAAAAGTGTTGATGAAATTGACGGTTTTACGATAATTCAAGAATCAAGTAAAATCTGAAAGGTGAAAAAAAAAATTTATTATCCTGTCATGCTATAACTGTCTTCTCGACAAGAAGGCATGTCATGTAGGACGATATATTATGACATGTTAGAAGGGCAAATCCTGCAGGTGGTTAATTATATTGTTGATATATTATGACCTGTCAGGAGGACTAGTCCTGCAGATAATTGGTTGTGTTATAAATATATATGGACTCGTCAGGAGTGCAAATCTTGTGGGTGGCTGCCCCTACCATTGGGGATATTAAATGGCCCTGACACTAATAGTCATTTTAGATGGCACAGTTGTACAAGTTACGATACCGTCGTAACTCCTGATCGTAAGGTGAAACGATCCTATGACTAGTAAGAAATATGAGTGCGGTATTTTATTATATGTCGAAATGTTTGGATTGGTTGATTTAAATATATTATCTTATTGCAACGATGACAATGGAATTTTATTCCGGCATAGGGTGTGATTATATTATATTATATTTGAAAAAGTGGTATTTGATAATTATGCTTGATCCATAAAATATTTTTATATTATGAAGATAGTACACCGATAAAATATTTGATTTCAAGTGCCGTAGTTAGGAGTGAGTCGACTACTGGCACTAGGTAGAGTCTAGAGGTGGTGTCATTTTGGAGGTGGGTTGGTCTGATGTGAGCCGGGGAAGGTTCAAATTTTGTGTTCTGTTGTGAATATTTAGGACATGTGTATTCCCAAATTCTGAAATGATAAATATGTTTTTGAAAAAAAAAAAATTATAGCAGTGCATGTATATATATATATATATATATATATATATATATATATATGTATATATATATATATATATATATACATATATATATATATATATATATATGTGTGTGTGTGTGTGTGTGTGTGTGTGTGTGTGTGTGATCGGTTAGGTAACGTCAGGTCGACGTCACGCCCGACCTCAGGCTATGGGGGCCCGAGGAGGGGTGTGACATTTTATTTTTTTATTTATCAAATCTTATTTTTTGATTTTGTATTTTATTTTTCACATTATATTTTGTAGTTTTTTTTTAAAAAAAAATTGATTTACCAAAAAATAAAAATAAAAAAATAAAAAATAGAAAACAAAAAGAAAATATAAAAAGTAGAAAATATAAAATATAAAATAAACATTAAAAATTGTAATGATATTTTTATCAATGAAATATGATGGAAGATGTTTTAAATAACTAAATTGAAAAAAAAGAAAAATCTCTTAGCTATTACGAAAATGAACGCGTGCTATTAGATTTGGAGTTAAATTCAACTTGTATTTGGAAGCAAAAGCTGAAAGGAAAAATGGAGGAAGGTACAATGCAATTTCTTATAATCTTCCTCTCAAATCGCAAGTAAAGAAAGTTCGAAAAGGTCTAGCTAAAACGCAAATTTAATTACTAGTCTCTCAAATTTGGGGTTAGTTTCATTGCAATCCATCCCAATTACTATTTTCTTACACATGCACCGAGAATGATAAAACGACATATATTTTAATACAAATTCAATTAAAATTCTTATTTTTTTTTATTAACCCCTCTTGATTTTTATAAATATTGTATTATATTTTTAAGAAATTTATTAAATTTCATCAAAAATTGTGGATAATTTTTTTAATTTTTCATTATGAGATGCATGAGTGTAAGAACAAATTTGAAAGAAAAAATAATAATTGCTTCTTATGGTTGCAAAAAGAGAGATGGATGTAGAAGATAATTAAAATATCCCTAAATTAATGGAATCCGTTTAATTTTCTTAACAAACTTTTGGATTGAACCAAATTAAAAACGAATTAGAACATAAGGGACCAATCTCTGAAAATGTGAGGGTCCATTTAAAAATTGACTCAAACTTATAGGGTGAAAGTGGACAAAATAACCAATGTACTATCAGAATTCATCCAATTTCATGAAAGAAATTTACAATTGGACTAGATTGACACCAAAATGGTACTTGAGGGACCAAATATGTAACTTTACAAACTTCAAGAACCAGATAAACACCCGGTACGAACTTTAGGAGACAAAAAGACTGATTTGAAATTAAATATGAAGGGATTTGCTAAATAATTTAATTGATCCTCACAAGTCGCTTAGCGGCTTCCATTTTCATCCCTTTTCCGTAGGAGTAGGGTAGACTATTGCTTAAATAAAAAAGAAATACATTAGAAAAAACCAAAAAGGAAGGAACAATGAAATTTCATAGATTCTTATTCTCTTCCCCACAAATAATAATTTAGAAGAAACAAAAAGGAAATATTCACATTGGATCACCTTTAGGTTTTTATTTTGATGGAGGCAAAGTAAAGAATGAAGACTGATTTGAAATAAGAGTCAAAGTTGAAGGACTTGCCAAACAATCTGGTCTACTAAGTTGATATAAAATATAATACTCTTGACGTTGCAAATCTCCTTCCTTTCTAAATTATTTATTTGACCTCTTGTTTAGCAACTCTTTTGTCGCTTGCCACAAATCATTTTCATCCACCTCATTTGGTCTTATTTTATTGTCACTCAATGCGTAAACATTCAAATTTGAGAAGAAAAAGGGAGAAATCATTTTCATACACCAACTTGGTGTTATTTTATTGTTACCCAACGTGTAAACAACCAAATTTGATAAGAACTTTTTTTTTGAAACATTTTTTTAGTGATATTAACAAGTGATTGTTTCATTTGTTATCAAACATATTTAATTTAATAACTACTTAATACATTCAATTTTACATGTTTAATTATAGCGCTACTAGTGAGTGGTGGAATAAGAATAAAAACAACTTGATCAATCAACTTCAATCTGGCACTTTTGTTTAGCCTTGTGCTTAGCCTCTTTAAGAGTGTGTTTGGTATGGATAGAAAATAAAAGGAAAATGAAAAATTTTAAAAAAATTTGTATTTTGTATGGAAGGAAAATCGAAGGGGAATGAAAATGGGAAGAATAAAACACAAATTTCGAGGCAAATTTTTTTCCCCAAAATTTGGAAGGAAAATGAGAAAAAAATAGTTTTGGATATCAAAATTACAATTATATTCTTAATAATTTATTTTTTAATTTATTTTTGTAATATATAAGAGCAAAATAGTAAAATACATTAAAACGAATTATTTTCCATCATTTCATTTTCCTTTCCAATCAAACAACATTAAAAAAATAAATTTTTTTCACAATAGAATTTTTTTTTTTTTTTTTTTCACCTTCTTCTAATCAAACATACAGTAAGTGTGGTGTCATCGCAAAATGCGCCTTACCTAAGACTACCAAGGCGCAAGAGGTGATTCTTTGCGCGCCTGGGGCCTAAGCAAGCCTTTGAAAAAGACCAAGTGGTTTTGCCCAACGGTCATGTACTGTGAGAGGTGAGGAGTTCAAAAAAACATGGCCTATTCGAGGTCATTGTGATGATCCTCACAATTGTCGGCTTGCGACTTTCATCCCGCTTCCCTTTAGGAGTAGGATAGACTGTTGCTTGTAAATAAAAAAGAAATATATTAGAAAATAGGGGGGGGGACTGGGGACTGTGAAATTTCATAGCTTCTTCTCTTCTCACATAATAATTTAGGAGAAACAAAAAGAAAGTGAATATTCGTCCATAAGTAAAAGGTAAATTAAATTATTAGTCCCTTGAATTTGGGATGAGTTTCGTTGCAGTCCAGTCTTTCAATCGAAAAATGTAATAATATTCTAATATCATATACAATATATTAAGTGAAAATTAAAATTAAAAAGAGTCACAACTCAAAATAAGATAACTCTTTAATCTCTTTATTCTTTTAAAATCAATAACCAAAATCTTCTTTTCCACTATTAATATTATGATCTTAGATCTTTTATGAATTAATCACACCTAATTTTTTAAAAATATACATTTATTTTCTTTTATTTAAAAAAAAAATCAATTACAATATATATTACTATATTTTTTCTAAACTCGTATATTATACGAATCTAAAACTAGTTAATAATTTAAAAATGGAAAGAGATAATGTTTTAACGAGTACCACTACTTAAGTAACTAAATGATATCTATGTATTTAATGATTAATGTCTATGTATTTAATGATTCACATTAATAATTTATTATATTTTTTCTACATTTGCACCTACAACTTAGTAAGTTTATACAATGCCATATATTTTGTATTTTTTACACATGGTTATAGTTACTATTTTCACATGTCAAGGGTGATAAAAGTGGCTTGAATGAATTTTTGATGACTATATTCTTGAATTATAAATATAACACCCATGGTTTAACTGTTATTATTCCCGAGTTGGTGACCACAAAAATGTGTTTCATAAACTTAATTTCTGAAAACACTATTTTTCAAACTTATTTACGAAATCGAAGTAAAAAGCATTTGAGAAATGCGTTTTTTATAACGCATTTCCCAAATGCATTTAAAAAAAAAAAAAAAAATGAAAAACGCATTTATAAAATGCGTTTTTACGTCCGCTCAGATTTATTTTTTTTAATTTTTTTTTTATTGAAAACGCAAAAGTATTTTGCGTTTTTAAAGAAACGCAAAACGCTTTTGAGTTTTCTTTAAAAAAAAAAATATTTATTGTTTTAATTAAAACGCAAAACCCTTTTGCGTTTTTATGTTTGCATTCAAAAAAAAAAAAAAACGTTTACAGTGTGGTGTGGAGCAAAAACACAAAAAACAAAAAAAAAAATTATAGTGTGAAAACCATTTTGTGATTAGTGTAAAATAATCCCACAAAAAACATAAATAACATATGCGTTTTTTTTTTTTTTAAAAAAATTGCACTAATTAAAATGGAAATAAAATTACGTCTTTACACTAATTGGAATGGGAAAAAAAAATACACGTGAATATATAATACATTTCTACAAATTATAATACATGTCGTCATTGGGTTTCTATGTACCACACTACCTACGTTTGATGTTTCTCCGTCACCTACGTTTGATGTTTCTCCGTTGCCACCGTAAAGGAAGTGGAAGTTCCTCCGTCTCATCTACCAGAAGATGATCGACTTGAGTAATATGTTCCAAATCCATGATAAATGGATACAACGGTTCCTCCACGATGGGCAACAAATGTTCATCGTTTGGCGTCCAAGGGACCAACAACACGTGTCTTTGAATTCCTCTAGTTACGCCATGTGTCACACTAGGAATAGGTGTTGAGCTCGATGATAGATGCTTCATCATCAGGGTGATAAATGTGTTACCTAGTGACAGTCCGCAATTGACACCCAGTTCGGTGTCATAAATTGAAAAAAAATCGTCCATCTCGTACGTAGATGGTCCGGCACTGGCGTCGTCTATTACTGCATCGCCTGCTCGGTACACGTTATCATCCTGGTTTACGGCAAACCTAGAAGACGACTCCAACGGCGGATTTGGTATGCGCTCTTGTCCCAGATCAACGTCACTCGGCATTTGGTATGGCAACTACCGACGATAGGCCCGGGAACAAATGTCGTGCGATAAGCGTGTAACCCGTTCAAAATCTCCTAGTTGTCTTGTTCGCAATGCAAACTCGCTTATACTCATCAAGGCTAAAATATCTTTCCTGCAACATAAAGTTGATTGCACCTAAGTAAATGAACATTACACAGAATAATAAATATATGTTCTAATTAAATTATACCTTTATCGTCGGATCAGACGACCTCCTACTGCATGATAACCGAAGTTCGATCCCTAAGATGGGTTTACTATGAACCGTCTGGTGACTCCCTAGTACCACGACATGTAATCATTAAGGACGCTTGTACCAACATGAAGGTTACTCAAATCAGGTGGTCGCCGGTTATCCCATGCCTGTATATATGCCTCGTGCACTATTGACCAGTCTGTACCAAATTTTTCTCTCCGACTATTCAAATGCAAAACCTTATATGTGTCTCTTAGCCGTGGAATCCATTGGCAAAATTCAAACTGTCGTAGCGTACGATGAGGGTAATGGGACTCTACGATTTCGTAGCATATTAGGGGCACAGACGTCATTCAAATTGCTTGGCCATCCCGATAATATACTGGTAATTGCTCCAAGAAATTAGTTGGATACGGCATCCAAATCACCTTGCAAACAACATAATGCCAGTATATCTGTCAGATATCAACGTGACCTCTGGCCAATCTTTAACAATGTAACGCTTCAACATCAAAATAAACCAGAACCAACAACGATGGTCCTCCATCGGTACCACCGCGAATGCCAAATGATAACACTTATTGGATGGTGTCATCTCAATAGCGATCAAGATCTTTCCCTCGTACTTACCGTACAGATGGGTCCCGTCAATATTGAGGACAGGTCGACAATATCTCTATCTGACCACAGAAGGTTGGAATACCCAAAATACCATGTCGAATGTCGAATAACCAGTTGCAGCAGTCAGAACGATACTTCATTCGACAATTGTCCCAGGATTAAAGTGCTGTAACGCCGACATGAATTTCGGCAACTTTCGATACGAATCATCCCAATCGCCGAATAAGGTCTCGATGGTTTTAGATCTAACCAACCAAGCCTTTTGGTAGGAGATAGTAAATCCCCGAGACTCTTTCACGGATGCAACGATAACACCCATATTCACTTTTGGATACTCTTCGACCTGTCCAAGTATCATGTCAGAAATGACACCCGAATTCAAGTTTCTATGATCCAAAGCCATATAATTGTAGAAACACATGTGTCGCCCATTGTACTACGTAATCTGGAATATTCCGTGACTCTTTTTTAGAGTAGCCCGCATCTTCCACCCGCAACCATGCTTGCATTTAATTGACCAAATTTTCAAGTTCGTCTCCACCACACAATACTCTTTATTTTTCATAACATGGTAATACTTCATAGTATTCTGAATATGTTTCTTGTCCTTAAAGATCATGCCACAATTGAATTCGTCCATTTTCGAGGTCCAAAAATTCTTTCGCAACTTTGGCTTATACTTTACCATGTCATCATCATTACCCCATTCCAACTGATTACAGAATGAAGGAACTTTGTGCAACGGTAACTGTTCACTCCCTTTCCTTATCGGCTTGACATCCATATCTTCATCTTCATCCCCACCTTTCTCCTCTTCCTCTAACGCAAAAGCACCATCTAACTCCGTTTGTTCGACATCGTGGAAATTATAGATTGTATTCGTCCCACCCACCACATTCTCATCATACCTACCGCAATTGTTGTCGTGCGGTGGACTAATTGCGTGAATGATGCTGATGTGGAGCGGTAGAACTGGTGCCTGCATTATGATCAATCACTGTATAGGGATGATATTCTTCAAGAATATAGGACAATCGGTGAGTGTAACTAGATTGAACAACTTGGGGGTTGAATATGGGAATATTATATGAAGAAAATTGTCCAGATAACGTGGTAACATAAGGATTGAAATCTTGACTTAAAAATTGGGTAAAAGGACCAGGTTGGGAAGAAAACATTGGAGCGTGATCAAAAGCTCGCTCTACCTCAACATACACCTCAACACCAAGTAGTGAGGGCACCTTAAGAGGTAACTGAAACACATGGTCTAATGCCGCGTCGTCACCGATTGAATACAACATGTGTCTATAATTCTGAAGACCAATAGTAGCTATCGGCAACCTACACTGTAACTTTAAAGTTCTATCAACTCTATCCTCGAAGTTATAAGGTCATAACATCGTAATTAATTCGTTTAACGTAATCCCCCAACAAACATCCAAAGATTTTACCGCAGACATGCTATACGATACCCCAAACTCAGTTCCTTCCAATATCTTTTCACCCCAATACAGATATAATGTAACATTCTCCATTTTCAAACAACCATAATTTCACAAATCAAAACAAAATATGTAAGGTATTACTATGATTATCAATCATGTTACTAAAAAGAATTAAATTGTCTAATTAAAACTTTGTAAAAACTGTAGAACTTAATTATCATTCGTTAAAACTGAACAAACCTAAATAAGTAATAATTAGCAAACACAAACCTAAACATAAATAAATTTCCTTCTTAAACCAAAAATAAAATTTCTAATTGAGATCAAAACATAAATTTCTAACTAAAACCAAAATATATAAACATAACCCTAATAAACCTACAATTACATTTCCAAAAGAAATACACACACACACACATATACACATAAAAAAAAAAAAAAAAAAAAAAAAAAAACCGAAAAAAAGAAGAAAAAAACCAAAAAAAAAAAAAGAAGAAAACAATTACTCTACATCTACATTTTCAAATTATATAAATCTAGATCTACATTACGAAAAAACTATTTCCAAATTATATAGATCTAGATTACGAAAAAACCGAAAAAAAAAAAAAAAATGGTTTACTAACCAAAATGAGACAAACGGCGGCGGAGGAGCGAGATCGGCGACGGAGGAGTGGATTACGGCGACAGAGGGTCGAGATTTACATTTCCAAAAAAAAAATTTGAAAAACCGCAAAATAAACTAAAATGCAAAAAAAACCGTATATATACATTTCATATATATATACACACATACATATAGACACATACGCGGAAAAAAAAAAAAAAAAAAAAAAAAAAAAAAAAAAAAAAAAAAAAAAAAAAAGCCAAAAACAAACCAAAACAAAAACGCTTACCTAATCTAAATGCACAGACGACCAGAGAACTTACGGCGACGGCGGCAGATAGGCGGCAGGTAATGGAGGCCGATGACGATCTGTTTGCAAAAAACTCTCTCTACTATAAATTGTATGAAAACGTAAATGAATGTGAAAAAGGTGGGTGGCGGAAATGGGGCTTAAAAACACAGAGGCTTTCTGCATTTCTCTCTTTTTTTTGCTTTATTTTTTGGTTTTTGATTTTTTTATTTTCCGGACATAGAAACGCATCTTAGAAATGCGTTTTTCATTTTTTTTTAAAATGCATATTGAATATGCGTTTTTTATAAAAACGCATTTCCCAAATGCGTTTTACTTCGATTTCGTAAATAAGTTTGAAGAATAATGTTTTCAGAAATTAAATTTTTAAAAAATATTTTTTTTTTTTGGTCAAAAACTCTATTATTCCCATAAGAATCACATTGGAACAACTTTTAAAAGTTTTAAAATTTTTATTTTGATGGAGACAAAATAAAGAACGAAAACTGATTTGAAATAAGACTCGAAGTTGAAGGACTTGCTAAGCAATTTGGTCTACAACTTGATATAAAGTATAAGACACTGACATTGCAAACATCCTTCCTTTCTAAATTATTTATTTGACCTCGGCTGTACCAGCTCTTGTCTCTTGCCACAAATCATTTTCATCCTGCTACTTGGTCTTATTTTGTTGTCAATCAACGTGTAAACAACGAAATTGCAAATGGACTTCTTGTTGTATAAATAGATGTGATATGGAAGACATATTTCCATCAATACATCAATTTTATCAAAGAAACAAAATTGAGTTGTATCAACAATGGCAGAGCAAGTGATTTCTTTTGTTTTGCGAAAGTTTCACGATATATCGATTGAACAAATTAAATTATTACATGGAGTGGGTGGCCAATTCAAACAAATTGAAGATGAGCTAATGTGGATGCAAGCGTTCCTCAAAGACGTTAATGCAATTCAAGATCTGAACGAGGTTGCCTGCCTGCGGAATCATGATGTCATAGAACTAGCTTATGATGCTGAAGATGTCATCGAAACATATGTTCTGAGGAGGCGGGGAGGAGGCATCGGAAACATTTTGAAGAGGCATAGTGTTGGGCTGCGGATCAAGGATATCCAATCCAGGATCTCTTCACTTAAAAAACGCTTGCAAATTTATGGGTCGAGAGCCTTGACAGAAGATCAACAAGGATCAAGTGTTTCCAAATTTGAACGGGAAAGGGAATTGAGGCGTTCGTATTCCCACTTCCTTGATCAAGAGGCTTTTGTCCTTGAGTTGGATGATGATATACCGAAACTGGTGGGTCATCTGGTAAATGAAAATGAAGGTCATTGCATTGTTTCCATCTGTGGTATGGGTGGATTGGGGAAAACCACTCTAGCGAGGAAGATTTACAGTCACGTAAAAGTAAAGCGACACTTTGATTGTTCAGCTTGGACTTGTATATCCCAGCAATGGCAAACCAAAACTATTTGGCAGTCCATCCTAACTGACCTCAATCCACATAATAGGGATGATATTCTGAAGTGGAGTGACAACCAATTGGTAAGGAAGCTTAATGACATCCTCACAAATAAGAAATGTCTGATAGTCATTGATGACATTTGGTCCACGGAAGCTTGGGACTGCCTAAAACCTGCACTTCGAATTGGGAAGAAGGGTAGCAAGATTTTGCTTACCACCCGCAAGAAAGATGTGGCTGAGCATGTAGATCAAGAAGGTTTCCTTCATGAACCAAGGCGATTGACTGAAGATGAAAGTTGGGAGCTGTTGAAGAAGAAAACTCGTCTAACTGAAGATTCATCAGGTAATTCATCTCCTATTAGTGTTAGAAATTTGTCTCAAATTATTATTATTGAAAATTATTATTATTTTTCAATAAGAAAAATATAGAAATAGTTACGTGGCAGTAACAAATCCAAAATCACATTGTCCAATATTTTGGGAAGTAAATACAAGGAAAATTTAAATTAAGGGTTTGCTTGATAACGACTTAATTTTTAAGTGCTGAAAATTAAGTGCTTAAATTTTAAGTGCTAAAAATTTAAGGAGGTTGTTTGATAAAATTGTGCTGAAAATTTAAGTGCTGATTTGTTTTTATTTGTTTGATAAGTGCAAAATTTGAATCGCTGAAAATTGTTTAATTTACATATTTACCCTTGAATCAAGATAATACAAAAATAAAATAAAATCATTTCTGTAAAATTAAACAACCATAAAATTCAATAAATTTTGTAATCATTGATAAATTAAACATGTTTAATTTCTATACAATTATTTAAATAGTTTCTCAAAATCCAAATCAAATGAAAATATCATTCGACAATGCAAAGAAATTATTATTAGAAATAAACAGATCCTAAGATCGAGAAACATATGAATCAATGTCTGAAAAACATACAGATTCTTAGATTGTAAACAAAATTAAATGTTAAACCGAGATTCAAACAAACAAATCCTAATATTCAGAACAAAATTGAATTAGCGTTTTAGAAACAAACAGATCTCATGATTCAGAATAAAAACTGAATATTAGAAATGGAGAAACATAGGATATGAATTTATGTTTGAAAACAAACAAATCCTAAGAAATTGCTATGAAGATACACATAACACAGATTGGTCGGAGGAAGAAGATGAAGAAGAAATAGCACCTCATTGGACGCGATCAAATTTATCAACAAATCTCTACGCAATGAATATTGGCGAATTTTCGAAATTCATAACACTGATGTGAATGATACCTGGTGGTGGAGAGTGTTTGTGAGGCACAGAATGAAAAGATCGAGACGATGATCTTCCTGTAATGCAAAATCGAAGCAAGTTTATGAACTAGAACGATCCACATGAACCCTAAAACACAACGACTCAATCAGGATATAGAGTAGTTTAGGATATCGTAATCACAATATCAATCGCATCAATATTAGCAGCTCACCATGCAATTTTTTTTATTTTTTATTTTTTGGTAGGCAAAATGTTATATTGCAATATAGATACAATCGAGTATGAAACTTACAACGAACTGCTTCAATCCCAGACCGAACACAAAACAGGTTGGCCCTTAAAGCCAACCAAAGATCCCCTTAAGTCTCACAAGGCCATCAATGAGCCTACAAAAGATATTCTGGTAGGGGCGATTTTGTGCACGCCTACTTACGCTCGCAAATATACGAGGACTAAAGTTTTAATATAGTGGATCTTTGAAGATCGGATATCGTTCCCACAGAGAAAAGTGTGAATAATTGAATTGAATACCGCAATTGATGTAGTCTCGTGTTATCCCGACGACGGAAGACGTGAATTGAAATTAAACTAAGCTAAATTACAATTAGTGGGTTAATCCTAACTAAGTTGATTAATTAGGGATTGATTTCGTTCACTTAATACACGTTTGATTTCATTCGGTTTACAATAACGGAGTTTAAGTATTCGACAATCTCGGTTCGTAAACTCCTCCGCCACCTCTTCCGAGTGTAAGACGGGGAAATACGCGATTTCGTGTCGACAAAGAGGTCCCCCTAAATGTCTTAACGACTCTAGGCCTCGTGAGTCTTGACCCAACGTCATCGACTGCACACTAACTAACGCCCTCCCGGGTCGTTAGGTCGTAACGATGTGTTTACCCTAATCCGAATCCAGGGTTACCTCTCCCGAGTGTCAAACCCTAGATTATCAAGTCCAATCCTAATACCGTTACAAGCATATTAAGATCGTCATCAAATGATAAACACAATCGGACTTAAAACAACAACCGTTAAAGAAACGTATATTAAACCAAATGAGTATTTACACAACTACACATTTCCCTAACTAATCTCTAAATTACACTAACATGTTATTAGCCAATACAACATTTAATCAAGAGGAGATCATCATTATCAACTATAAATATTAAATACAAAGATGGAAACAAGGGAAGAAAAGCCAAATCTCAAAGTAGAGTAGTCCACTTTCGCAAAAAAAACGATCCTCCCGAGCTTCCTCTTTTCCGTTGATGAACTTCCTCTTTTGGCTCTTCAAGGATTAGCCAAGAACACTTCTAAACTAATCTAATCTATTTCCTAAATTACCTAATCCTAACTAAGGTGGAAGGAGAACTCTCAAGATGTCAACCGGAGTCTCCTCTCACATCTAAGAGGTTCTAACCTCTTGAGCAATTGGGGGAGAAAGAGATTTTATAGGCAAGGATTGGAAATATCTTCAAAATATCTTAAAACAGATATTTCTGTGCATAGTGTCACCGCTCGAGCGGTGGCTTTAAGCCGGTTAACGTCTGTCGGTGACTTCGCCTAAGCGGTGGTTTTTCCGCTTAGGCGGTAGCTGCTGGCATATCATTCTGATCTTTTCTCTCCTAAGTGGTGGTTTTCTCGCCTAGGCGGTGGTTCAGCCCTTCAGCACTCCAACATTCTGTCTCTTTTCCGCCTAAGCGGTGGAACTTCCGCTTAGGCGGTGGTCTTCATTCATCGAAACCCTATTTTGCACATTTTGTTCACCGTTTCTCCACCGTTTTCACTTGTTTCTCGCCCTTTGACGTCCTTTCCCTGTTCTACACTAAAACACACTAAAACATAATTAAATATAACTAAAATGCTTGAGAACTAACAAATCCGATTTAGAAATAGATAGGTTTTTCACACCTATCAATACCCCCAAACTTAGAATTTTGCTAGTTCTCGAGCAAAACACTAACACTAAACTAAACTAACTAACAAACTAATCAACTAAAAATGAAAAATTAAACTAACACAAAAGAAGTATATGCATATAAATATAAAGTTCAATCGTAATGACCAATTTATTCCTCCCTCAACATCTTGAAATCGGATTAAGTTCGAGAAGCATCCCATACCAAGTGGTGTTCTAGAATTTCAACTATCAATATCAATAAAAACCATTCTAGATCCATTTGAAGTGTGTGTGTGAGAACTCAAATGTATAACTAGTCAAATACCCGATTTGATTATTCAATTGTTAGGAGAGTGCAAAAAGAAGTTAGAGAAACATACCCCCAAACTTATTCGAATTTGTAAAATTTTAGGAATATATAAAAAGAAATGATAGAAACACACCCCCAAACTTATTTTAGGAGCGTGCAAAAAGAAATACAAAAGTGACAAGTGAATATACTAATACCAAATCAATAAAAATTTATCCGAAACCCTGCCGCTCACTTGATTTCACTCAATTTTGAAAATTAGGCTTAGCGACTTTGGTTTAGGAAAATCTAAATGAAAAGAGTATTTGAAACGTTTTTAGAATTGATTATGCTATCGGCTTCGACAGGGGAAATAAGGAATGAAAATTTTCAGGTTAGCTACAACGGATCAAGCGAAAAATTGACGGTCTAAATCACGTCTCCGGAATTACCTTACCTAGGATTCTGCCTTAAGTTTTCCCAAATCAAGTTCTAGTTTCCTTATTTTCTATAATGAACTTAATATCGAATAATCAACGTCTAATCGTTCAGATAATTATTCATTGAGTTCAAATGTCGTGCAATTTTCGGATCGAGATAATTTTTACCCAATCGACATGTTAAGCACACAAAACACACTAGGAAGGTATTACCCCCGACCTCAATATGCAATTAGGGGATAATTCTTATCATCGGGTCTTGGCCTAAATAAACTCACATCTAACATGCAAACACAACTTTATACATACACAATACTAAACTAATTCTAATACTAACATACATAAATTAATCTAATCACTAAACATTCAAAAACAAAAATTAAACTAACTAAACTAAAAATTTAAAAATTAAAACATTCATAATAAAATACATAAATAAATAAAGGTCTGTACAACAAAAAATTTCATTTTGTTCAAAAAAATAATAATAATTGTTCATCCTTTTCTACAAAAAGTCAAAATGGATGAATATCCACTAAACTATCATCCAATCCATACCACTCAGGCTTGAATACGGCAATGTTCCAATATCAGCGAACCCAATAAACATATAGCATGCTTGCACACAAAATGGGTTGAACACATACCTAGGGAATAAAGTTTATTCCCTACTGTTCACCTGAAGACAAATCATCACCATCATCACTTTGGGAAGGAGAATGTGGTCTCTGGAGTAGATGTGGTGGCACAGATGGCATCGGTGGGAAATCATCCATCTCAAGGCCAAGGCCCTCCCAAATCTTCCGTTGGACTCGATCTTGTTGCCTCGAAAATTGGTCCAGGAAAGCGGCAATCTCGTATTGATTTTGGAGGACCAACTGAAGCTTTTTATTTATCCTCTCTTGCGAGTTTTCAGCTCGGGCTCCAGAAGGTCCAGCCGTATCGTCTGCTTGCTCTTCCCCTTCCTCAGGCTCAGGCTCAGGCTCGGGTGCCTTTTGCGCCCCATTCTTCCACAACCGATTTATCGCTGATAGCGTAAGTGGAGCGATAGGGTCACACTGGCTTCCCCCGGATACAGTCACATCAGCTAATCAGAAAATATGGGTCAATAGTGACGGAAACGGGAGCCCACCCTTTACCGTTTTCATAGCATGTAAAATCGATGAATAGATCAGAAATCCAACGTTTATTGGTTGTCCGATCTGCATTTTATAGATCAAATAGGCCCTGTCCTTTGAGACGTCTGACAAATATGATGTCGGCAGGAGGCTTCCACAGATGAAGTGGTGTCAAATTTTTGAAACCGGCTTGAGGCATCTCACCGAAAAGGTAGCGACATTCGGCCCCTGGTGTTTCCACTTTACCGTGCCAGATGTGATCTTTTGGATGACCCTTTGTAAAGTAGGGTCCTGGCTTTCAATTGACTCCGGTGCCGAAAGCCCAAAGAGATGGTTAATGAAGTCGGGGCTGAAGATAATAGGTTGGTTCCGAACCCTTGCTAGATCGTCGATGGCCTCTATGGCATTTGCATAGAACTCTTTGACCAAAGCGATTTTGCCTGGGGGTGGCGATTTGCCGAATTGCTCCCAATGGCGGCTTCGGATTTCATTCTGAAATTCCTCCGGGAGCTCCTCGATCGGACCGAATCCCTGTTGACGTATGGAAGCCCGATGTTTTTCGTGTTCTTTGAAGTGTTCCGCCGCTTGTTTTGACACAAAGCGGGTGGCATCAAAGTCAACGTCAGTCGGCACCCTAGGGTTTGAACTCGACCCTTCTCTTTTGGCCCTCTTCTTAGCTGCTATTTTTGCCATTTCCTACAATCACAATCACAAAAACCCAATACAACCTCATCATATATGAACATTTAAAAAACATAAACCTCCCTATTCACTTTGTCATGAACACATACATCCCAAAACGAATACCCATTTGAATTTTTCAAACAAATTTAACAAATGTAACATCCTATATTAGTTCACACACTCAACCAATCCAATTAAACATGTGTATCATCAAGAATCAAACCAAAAACCCATGGAACTACGAAATCGCGAAACTAGGGTGAAAGGTTTTTGGGCAAAATTTCAAAATCCATTGATTTCTTTGATATAATCATGCAAACCAACCAAAAATTTCAACAACTAGAATAAATGTAATGTAAAAGAAACTTACTTGTTGAGAAATAATGGTCTAATCAAAAGAGAATGAAGAAATCGCACCTTTCACGCAAAACCCTAAATTTTCGGAAATAAGGGTTGAAATCCGATTCTTGGAGGTTGAATCGTGATAGGAATGACCACTTTTGATAATGGACGGATGATTTTCGAGATTTGGAATGGTTTGGGAGTGAAGTTTTAGAGAGAAGGTGAAGGATTTGGGGAGGGAACCTTGCGTTTTTAATTTTTGAACGAACAGGCTGTTTTTAATAGCAGAAAGTCCACCGCTTGAGTGGTGGAACTCTTTTCTTTAAAATCAAACCTTCTAATGAAATTCCGCTTAGGCGGTGATTTTTACGCTTAAGCGAAATTACACCAGTGTGCAAACGTTTTGTTCTGCTGTTAATTCGCCTAGGCGGTGGTTTTTCCGCCTAAGCGGTGGAGCATATTTTGAAAATTTGGTGCATCTTGTATTTTTACCGCCTGAGCAGTGGGCCTTTTTTCCTGAAAAACACCTTATCTGTATTTTTACCGCCTGAGCGGTGGTTCACCGCTTGGGCGGTGGGCCTTTAGTTCCTACTTTAATGTTTTTCTCAAATTTTCAAAAGACGGCTCCACCCTTTACGTTTTCACTTCGCTTGTTCAACGTGTTTAAATTTAGAATACTTCCGTAAGCGTCCACACTCCTAAATTCACTGCCGAACACGTTCCGAAGCCATGCCGGCTTCCAAAAAGAATAAATAATCAAATAAATAGTAACCAAAATCGGGTAATTTGATACCCTAAGTTTCATTTCAAAAGAATAGCGCTTGAGTTACCGTCCCCAGCTGGACTTTTGTGTCACTAAGTATTTTTCACCAAAATTCTCCATAGACAAGGAATTTGGGCTCAAATGCTTAGTCGGATCAAGATCATGGCTTTGAAGTCGGCGTCTCCTCTCAGTCCTTATCATTTTCAACAAGCTCCATCTCGGGATTGAGATTTAAGAGTTCCAATCTTCATTATTTCTCGCACTGCTTGATCTCATTAACACAATGAAATAAAAATAAAAATTAAAAACAAAACAAAAAGAAATGTCAGAATTAATACTCGACCACTTAGTCTCAATATCAACTTAGAATTCACACTAATCCCACGTCTACAACTCCAAAAAATTGGTGTGTTGACGGAACTAGAATACGATACATTTGTTTTTCCTATTTAAAACTTAAGTTCTGAACCGATACCGCGTTTCTTTTGCAATATTCAAATAAAATTCAAATTAATCCCCGGCAACGGCGCCAAAAACTTGGTAGGTGCGATTTTGTGCACGCCTACTTACGCTCGCAAGTATACGAGGTTTAAAGTTTTAATATAGTGGATCTTTGAAGATCGAATATCGTTCCCATAGAGAAAAGTGTGAATAATTGAATTGAATACCGCAATTGACGTAGTCTCGTGTTATCCTGACGACGGAAGACGTGAATTGAAATTAAACTAAGCTAAATTACAATTAGTGGGTTAATCCTAACTAAGTTGATTAATTAGGGATTTATTTCGTTCACTTAATACACGTTTGATTTCATTCGATTTACAATAACGGAGTTTAGGTATTCGACAATCTCGGTTCGTAAACTCCTCCGCCACCTCTTTCGAGTGTAAGACGGGGGAATACGTGATTTCGTGTCGACAAAGAGGTCCCCCTAAATGTCTTAACGACTCTAGGCCACGTGAGTCTTGACCCAACGTCATCGATTGCACACTAACTAACGCCCTCCCGGGTCGTTAGGTCGTAACGATGTGTTTACCCTAATCCGAATCCAGGGTTACCTCTCCCGAGTGTCAAACCCTAGATTCTCAAGTCCAATCCTAATACCGTTACAAGCATATTAAGATCGTCATCAAATGATAAACACAATCGGACTTAAAACAACAACCGTTAAAGAAACGTATATTAAACCAAATGAGTATTTACACAACTACACATTTCTCTAACTAATCTCTAAATTACACTAACATGTTCTTAGCCAATACAACATTTAATCAAGAGGAGATCATCATTATCAACTATAAATATTAAATACAAAGATGGAAACAAGGGAAGAAAAGCCAAATCTCAAAGTGAAGTAGTCCACTTTCGCCAAAAAACGATCCTTCCGAGCTTCCTCTTTTCCGTTGATGAACTTCCTCTTTTGGCTCTTCAAGGATTGGCCAAGAACACTTCCTAAACTAATCTAATCTACTTCCTAAATTACCTAATCCTAACTAAGGTGGAAGGAGAACTCTCAAGATGTCAACCGGAGTCTCCTCTCACGTCTAAGAGGTTCTAACCTCTTGAGCAATTGGGGGAGAAAGAGATTTTATAGGCAAGGATTGAAAATATCTTCAAAATATCTTAAAATAGATATTTCTATGCAGAGTGTCACCGTTTGAGCGGTGGCTTTAAGTCGGTTAACGTCTGTCGGTGACTTCGCCTAAGCGGTAGTTTTTTCGCTTAGGCGGTAGCTGCTGGCATATCATTCTGATCTTTTCTCGCCTAAGCGGTGGTTTTCTCGCCTAGGCGGTGGTTCAGCCCTTCAGCACTCCAACATTCTGTCTCTTTTCCGCCTAAGCGGTGGAACTTCCGCTTAGGCGGTGGTCTTCATTCATCGAAACCCTATTTTGCACATTGTTCACCGTTTCTCCACCGTTTTCACTTGTTTCTCGCCCTTTGACGTCCTTTCCCTGTTCTACACTAAAACACACTAAAACATAATTAAATATAACTAAAATGCTTAAAAACTAACAAATCCGGTTTAGAAATAAATAGGTTTTTCACACCTATCAGATTCAAAGAGATCTCATTTACAAACCCACTCAAAACAACCACGAGCTGACCTACAATCGATCTCTAACCTGATAATCCAACTAATAAAGTTCACCTATTTCAACTACCACTACTAGGTCTAATTATGATTCTGAGCTACTGCTAAATTACGCTAACATTTGAGCTACTGCTAAATTACCAACACTAAATTACACCTACAACACTCCCAGCGTTAGCTATATTGTAGCTTCTCTACTGAGCTAATGGCCTCCATTGATTCTTACCCGCGGTGCTTCAGCAAAAGCCCTCACTGATTGTTGCCTTCATGACAAGCATTGGAAGAAAAACCATGCAATTAAGGTTAAGAAAAACCCATAGAGAACAATTCTTACAAAAAACGGCCAGAATGAATAATTTGAACATGAAGAATGATAATTTAGATAACACATAGCAAGAAAATAGCAGTTTCTATCAAATTGAAGTGGCAAATAAGAACAAGAACACATCAGCCAATCATCCAAAAATTTGAAAGATATTAATCGTAAAACTGTATTATCAGAGAAACTTACAATCATTGCTGTCCGTTTCTGCATATATAATCAAAATCAGAGCAAAAACAATCAGCAAGAACACTTGAATCTTCTTTCGTCCCATCTTCCAGTACCTAAAATTGCTGTTGAATCAAACAACCAAAAAAGAACCCTGAAACAACACCACTTTCCTTGTGGTTGAGATTCCAATGCCGTATACGTGAGCATTCTTAAGATCCATGAGCATTGTTTATGACGATTTTATTCTCATTTCTAGAGGACCATCCATTTTTCAAAATCTAGAGAGAGAGGGACGAACGATTGAAAATGGTGAAGAATCGAAAACTGAAGTCACTAAACTGGCAAGGAATTTGCATGTAGAAACTTTTAGGGCCAAACTATAAAACATAAATTACTGATTTGAAGAAATTTGAATGAAATCTGAACAAAAAACAGAAATTTGTTGAAGAACGAAAAACAGAATAACAAAAATCTAAACGAAAAACAAAAATCTCGAGTTGAAGAATCCAAAAATTCTAGATTTGAAGAACATTCCTTGTTGAAGAAACGAAGAACTCTCAATTCGATCTCTCGCCGCCGCTTCTATCTTCTCTGCTCAACGAAGATCGATCGATCGACCGTCGTCTCTTATCTGCTCAACGAAGATCGATCAATCGATCGCTTGCTCGCTCACTTCTCTCCTCTACTCTTTCTTCTCAGCACTCTCTTCAGTGGACAAATGACGAAATGAACATAAGAAACCAAGATAGAATGGAGGGCAAAAAGGTCCAAACATGTTTTTTTTAATTTAGAAAATGCTGAGTGCCTTCTGTCAAAAAAAATAAGCAAGGAGGTCTTTACTGAATTTTTGGCTTAACTTTTCACTTAATTTTTCAGCTAACTTAATTAATTAAGTAATTTTAATTATATTTATTAAACATACTTAATTAATTAAGTATTTAATTTAATCAGTTTTAAGTGCTTATTTTTTTTTATCAAACATGTCCTATATCCATTGTGCACTGAACGTAATAGGAGACCATGTAAATGGCATATCTTGGGTGAGCACTAAAGCGGGGGGTTGTCCGCGAAATGCCTCGGGGTTTGGGTGGGGATGAGGATGGGGGTGGGAGCCCCAAGTCGCGCTGAGCAATGCAACTTGTTAAGTTTAAATGTCATTGTACATACCTACTTATTGGTAAAACAGAGTTCAAAATATTGAAGTAAAAGTACAATTGATAACTGGATTATGTTGTGAATGAAAATATATATGGAAACAACTCAAACAAGTAATGAATTCCAATTTAAATGAAAGGAGTGATAATTTTGAATTCAAAAATAAATGATCAATTGGAATACAAATTGAAAGATAATGTGAATCTATATCCCTAAATAAATAAATGGGACAATCATGTGAATCTAAAATACATAGTTAATATCTTTTGAAAAATTTGTCAGATTTTTACTGGACATGATTGTCCAACAAAAGTGGGTTAAGACTTACTTTGTCCCCATAGCTTTTCAAAAGAAGTTGTTAACTTTTTGGTAAATTTGTCAAAAAGTAGCTGTTAAAAAGAATAAGCATGTGATGAGTGTTTGATAAACATTTACTTTTTAAAAAACATTAAAAGGTTATTAAATTATTAAAATAGAATATATTCTATTTATTTATTTAATTCTTAATATTAATGAAATCTAAAAACAAATACATGTAAAAAAAAAAAATTACTTGTATTAATTTATGATTAATATAAAAATTTATAAATGAAAATATCTCACATTCAAATAATATAGAATAAACAATTTAATCATTTTTCATCTTGCAAATAAAAATAAAATAAAATAAAATATCATTAAATAATTAAAAAAATCATTTTGTAATAATAAAATAAAATAAAAAAGGAAATTTTTTGTTAATTGTACTTTACAACCCTGTGGTTAGACCGAATTACACTTTGTACTTTTGTAGTATTTTTGTCACTATTTATATCTATTGTGCTTAAGATTTAAATATAACAATTAAGTTTTTTGTTCACTTTAACGGTTAAAAGGTAAAAGTCAACATTATTCTTTCAATTAATGTTAAATAACATCAATACCATTCAAATTAAATAAATCATATTCAATTAAGTTCATGGAAATGATCTAGAAAATATTTAAAAGCTTAAGGGTGCAAAATTTAATTTGAAAAAGATCTGTAAATGAACTGTTCATTCATCCTCTTCATGATATCATCTAGTTTTGGACATGTGGCGACACCTCCACCACCAACAGCCCCACCAAATTGACAGCCATCACCGACAGCCACTACCATACGAACAGATGACCACCACCACACCGTTGAATGGCCACCAACCATCTCCTCTCTCTTTCTGTGACATTTTCCCTCATATCTCTATGATCTTTTATTTTTTCTCTAAAAAGAAAAGGGTTAATTTCATTTTGCACCCTTATGGTTAGTTCGAAATATTGTACTTTGTACCCCTATAATAGATTCATTACCACTTATACCCCTATGCTTAAGAATTGAGGGCAACAGTTTAAAATTTAATGGAACTGAGGGTATTTTTGTCATTTTACTTAAGAAATAAGGATAATTTTGTCATTTTATTTTAATTAATTCAAAGGAGTCTGCTTGAAAAAACTTCTAAAACTTCTTTTCGACCCTTATCTCTTCCAACCCCCTTCCTATGTTCGTAATTTCCCCTCCCTACCCACCCCCTCCCTACTTACTACCACTGTTGCCACAACTACCATTCAGCACCACAACATATATTTATTTGAAAAAGTTTCTAAATTTAAAGGGTTAAAAATGTTTTTGACCCTCATCTCTTCCAACTCCCCTTGTTCGTGATTTTCCCTCCCCTCCCAACACCCTCCCTACTTACCACAACTATTGCCACAACTACCATTTAGTACCACAACAAATATTCGTTATCAGTATAAATTTTTACTAACACTATAACTGATAGTGAGTAATTTTGATAACCATTTACCACTATAACCTAACTTGATTACTAAGGTGGCGTTTGGTTAGTGTTCCCACTTTTTTGAACCCAATTGGGATGGGTTGGGTTGAGTTGAGAATTTTGGGAACAGAATTGCGTTTGGTAACGATAATTTTTGTTTTGTGATGAGAACAGAATCTTGTTTAGTAACGATTTTATCCTAAAACTAATTTTTTTTTTTTAGTTTTTGTGTTTGAGATTTTGTTTTTGTGTTTGGCGGCGCCAGACGGCGGCGACGATTGCCGGACGGTGACAACGGTGGTCGGGCGGCGGCGGCCGACGGTGACAGTGCCAAAAGGTGGCCGAACGGCCGAACGCCGACGACGGCAGTGGTGGCCAGACGGTGGCCAGCGACAGTCGTCGGAGTTGCCGGAAGTTGTCGCCGGCCGGCGGTAGCGGGTGGTCGTCGGACGATAGCCAGAGTTGAGAGGGTTGGGTTGAGTTTTTTGGACACAAAAAAAATAAGTTTTTTTTTTTTTTTTTTTTTTTTTTTTTCATTTCCTTAACATTTTGATAATCAATTCCTATTTTTTGAGTTGTGTTGGGTTGAGTTTTGTATTTGCCAAACGCGTTCCCAAAAATCAAACTCAAAATTTTTGGGTTGGATTGAGTTGAGTTTGATTGGGAACACTAACCAAATGGGGCCTAAACCTAACACTATCTTAAATGGCCTAATCACTAATTTGTGGTGGCCTATTTTCATTACCAAAAGAGTATTTAACTCCAAAATTAGTCCAAGAAACTCTTATAAATTGGGGTCTCATTCTTCACCAAATGATACATCACTACTTCCCTACAAAACATAAGTTTTTCATTGTACTCTCAAGTTGAAGACAAGTCCTGGCTTAAAAGCGACCAGGCAAGTCGAATTCTAGAGCATACATTTCTTACTAGAAGGCAGTAAACACTACCTCAATATAAATTTTACTTTAAATTCCCTGCATATTTTTCCTCTAAACAATGGTAACTTATTCTCTCGGCGGAAGGGCTTCACCAGGAATCCAACCTTAGGTACCCAATCCTTATTTTGCAAGGACAAGCCAACGAAGTCAACCCAGCAAAATTCAACCACATTGGTTGTGATCCACTAAACCAGATGTTGGCAACGTCAACAACCATCACCGACACCATAGTGAACATTCACTTTCACCTCCACCATAACAAACACTTATCACCACCACAAAATTAACTGCCACCACAATCACCGTTCATTATCACTGGCACCATCACAATAAATATTTACTATCACCATTGCCATCACCACAACAATATAACCCCAACCATCACATCAAAAATTGACTATCACCACCACCACAACAATAAAAAATCACTATTGACACTGTCATCACAACAACAAATAAACAAAAAATCAACAACATATCTCAAAATTACAAAAATACGAAAAATATGAATTTTTATTTCGAAATAGACCAAAGCAGTAATAAACTAACAAGAAACTTTATAACAATTTGATCAATAACAAATGATGTAATAAGTAATGAGGTATTGATCACTCAAATATAATATTCTTTTTTCGGTATTGCGATATTGATGTAATACAGTGGTAAAATTGAGTGTCAAACCACATGGATCAACTTGTAATTATCACTCCAAATTATTTTTCTTTCTCTAGCAAAGATGAATTTGGATATGAAGTTTTGATTTTAAATTGCAAGAAAGTAAAATATTGAATTTAAAAAATGAATATGGAAAATCGGGTGAGGCATTATAGAGCATGTATGTCGTAAATTATGTTGTTTTTGCATTTAATTTTTAACTTTGATTTGTACAAATGAGTGTCCTCAACGATAAGTTAGAACTACTCAAGAATATTGGATTAATTATTCGCTAGTAATATTTATATTCGGTATTTAATTCGTACGTTAGATTAAATTAAAATCTACGCATAAATCATCCAATCTAATAATTAATCACTAAAAATACTATTGTATGACGGTTAAATCTAGACTACATATACTAAATCTAACGTTATTGAAGCAATCATGTTCAAAACCCAAATTTTTGCAAGAACTTTTGAAAATAAATTTAGTCACATAGAAAACAAATTAAGAATAAGATTTATCGTCATAAAATTGTTTACATATATCCAAAATTAAACTGAAAGCATAAAATTATGTAAATCCGAAATACTTCACCACAACCCTAACCCTAATCCGATTGAAGGAGATTAGCCATAAAATTATTTAACGTTTCTTGGATGTCATCCTCTAAATCGCCTTCTATGTTCTATTCTTTGGAACCTTAGCTATCATGCCGTCAAAGATGGATGAATGAAGAATATGAGATAAATATTTACTTCCATTAATTTAAGATTAATATAAAAAATTATAAACGAAAATATCTTACGCGTTGGAATAAAAAATTGAAATAATATAGAATAAACAATTTAAATATTTTGCATCTTGCAAAATAAAAAAAATTAAAATATCATTAAATAATTAAAAAAAATCATTTTGTAATAATAAAAGAAAAGAAAAAAAGGTATTTTTTTTTTGTTAATCACACTTTGCAATCCTGTAGTTGGACTGAATTACACTTTACACTCCTGCAGTATTTTTGTCACCATTTATATCCCTTGTGCTTAAGATTTAAGTATAACAATTAAGTATTCCATTAATTTTAACTGTGAAAAAGTAAAAGTCAACATTATTCTTTCAATAATATTAAATGACATTTATATCATTCAAATTAAATAAATCTCATTAAATTAAGTTCATGCAAATGATTTGGAAAATATTTAAAAGTTTGAGAGTGCAAAATGTAATTTGAAAAAAATCTGCAAATGAATGATTAATTCATCCTCTTCATGACATCATCTAGTTTTGGACATGTGACGACACCTCCACCACCAACAGCACCACCAAATTGACAATCACCACCATACGAAAGGACGACCACCACGACACCATTGAATGGCCGGCCACCAACTATCTCCTCTCTCTTTCTGTGATATTTTCCCTCTATCTTTGTTTTTTTTTTTTTTTTTTTTTTGGTAGAAAAAAGACGACACAAAAACTATCAACTAGACGAGCTGCCTTCAGCCTCCATATCTGCTAGCAGAAAGCTCTCGATGCCTTCCGGAGGTTCTTCAAGATAGTGCATGTCTGATATGTTGTTAGTTCCCATTCGAGCGAGAAAGTCCGCGCATCGATTGCTCTCCTTTCTGACAGCGCGAAACTCGAATTCATGATTCTCAGCGATGAATTTGCATTCCATAATCCATCTTCTTAAGAGATGAGTTTCTGGACAGTCCCCTTTGATAAGATCGATGGCTTCCTGAGAATCTGATTCGACTATGACTCTCTCAAATCCCCTAGAAATCGCCAGGCATATACCCGCATGTATACCTCTTATCTCTGCCTCCAAGCTATTGCAAGTACTAAGATGCCCAAAGTAGCCGATCAGCCAAACCCCTTCTTTGTTCCTGAACAACCCTCCAAAATCGCCTCTCCCCGGATTGCCACGCGCACTGCCATCCGTGTTTAGTTTGACCTGACCTGCAATAGGAGGAGTCCATTTAGTGTCCGGAATAAAATAGTGCCGTTGTAGGACTTGGGAAGGTGAAACGCTTCCAACATATCCCGCGCACAACGGTTAATTTTAGAAGCGATAACGTGGGAATCCAGATTGGTCCCTTCAATGACTTCTTTATTGCGACTTTTCCAGATATTCCATAAGATAGCCACAAACAAGTAAAATGACGAGGGATTGATGGATTTTCCTTTGGTATATTTAGCAATCCAATTTTGGATACTCATGTCTTGATCGCGCCACAAGCTCTTCCTGTCAAGGAACATGGCCCAAACAGTCCAAGCCTTAGGGCAGTTTTTGAGGGCATGGTCAATGGATTCAATGCCTCCATTACACCTCTTGCAAATAGTCGACAAATCCATAGACCATTTAGCTCTCGTTTCATTTGTTAATAGCCGCTTATGAAATATTTTCCACAAAAAGAATTTAATTGATTGCGGGATTTTTAACTTCCAAATCCACTCCCATTTGAAAGTGGAATTGGGAGCAATGAAATTCGCCGCTAAAGCATAGGCTGATTTAACTGTGAATTTTTCCAAATTTTCCGGAAGCCAGATGGCTACATCTTCTTCCAAAAAATTTGGGGGCTCAGAACTCAGGATGTCATTGGCTTGATCATCCGAAATAAGGTGAATGATTGGCAGAAGAAACCAACTACCAGAATCATCCAAAATATCAGCAACTTTAAGATCAAAATTTTGTTGGAGTTCGTCATTGCCTAGCAGACCATTCCCACACTACCAATCAGTCCAAAGGTTAACATTAACACCATTACCAATTTTCTATTTTATACCTTTGGCAATGATAGGGCGAGAATGATAAACACCCCTCCAAATATGAGATCCACCATTAAGTTTCTTCCAATTTCTTGGGTTTCTATCAATATTGTATTTATTTATAAAAACATCAACCCACAGAGAGTTTTTTCTTTTTAACGTAATATTCCACGCGAGTTTAGCCATAAAAGCAACATTAATAAGTCTGGCCTTTCTAATATTTAGGCCTCCCATGCTAGTAGGAGCACATACCTTATCCCAGCCGACAAGGTGATATTTCCTGCAACCATCCAAATCTCCCCAGAGAAAGCTTCTGACCAATTTGTCTATCTTATCACAAAATAGAAGGGGAAGGGGAATGGTTTGCATATAATATAAAGGAATCGACGTTAGCACTGACTTAATCAGAGTGGCACGTCCTGCTATAGATAAATTCTTCGCTTTCCAATTTGAGAGTCGTTTTTGCATTTTTTTAAATATAACATTAACCTGACTCCCTTTTAGTCTGTCCAAAATAAGAGGGGTACCTAAGTAGGTTCCCAAATCCTTGCACATCCGGATATTTAATTTATTGCTAATTTCCCGAGCAAGAACATTATTAACTCTAGGGGCAACAAACAATTTCGATTTATCAAAATTAATGGTCAGACCAGAAGCTGCAGAAAAAGCCGCGAAGATAGATTGAATAGCCCTGCAAGACTCTTCATCAGCTTTAGCAAATAACAAAATATCATCAGCAAAAAAAAAAAGGGATAAAACAGGTCCCTTTTTAGCCACTTTCAAACCTTTCCACCTTTTATTTGAAACTTCTTCAGATATCAAGAGAGATAATCTTTCCATACATAGAACAAACAAATATGGGGATAGGGGATCCCCTTGGCGGAGACCTCTTTTGAGAGGAAACTCCTCAAGGGGTTCCCCATTCCAAAGAACTCTCGCCACAGCTTTCCTAACACAGTTCATAACAAGATTAATCCAATTAGAGGGAAAGTTGAAGAAGACAAGAGTATTTTCTAAGAAATCCCAATTCAACTTGTCATAAGCTTTTTCTAAGTCAATTTTTAAAATCATCCCCCCCTGCTTGCTCTTAGATTTCTTGAGTTTATGAATCATTTCTTGAGCAATAATAATGTTGTCTGTAGTTTGTTTGCCTGGTATGAAGCTGCTTTGGAAGGGACCAATGATATTAGACAAGTAGAGTCTTAGTCTAGTAACCAGAATTTTTGTAACCAATTTGTAAGGCACATTACATAGACTAATCGGACGGAATTGATTGATTTTTTTTGGAATGTCAACTTTGGGGATAAGAACAATAAATGTCTCATTCATCTTGGGTGGTAAATCCCTATCATTAAAACAAGCTTTGATAAAATCACATAGGTTTTTACCCACCTTTCCCCAGTTCCTTTTATAGAAGATGGCTTGGTATCCATCTGGGCCTGGGGCTTTTAGGTCCCCCATATTAGATAAGTTAAATTTTATCTCCCCATCATCTGGCACCCAATAAAGGAAGGGGTGATCACAGGACTGGATAGGGTTGACACAGAGTTGATTATCAAAGAGAGGGCTAATTTGCACAGAAGAGTTTTCACATAAAAGATCCTGGAAATATCCCCTGACATGAATCTTAATGTCCTCCTGACTATCCAGCCATTCATTGTGATTATTTTTAATCATAGACACTCTATTCTTCCTACATCTTTGATTAGTAGCAGCATGGAAGAATTTAGTGTTCTTATCCCCAATATTAAACCAACTTATTCTAGATTTTTGGTGCCAGAGAATTTCCTCTTTTCGCAAAATCTCAGCATATTGATTTTTAAGATCTTTTTCCAAAGCATCTAACCAGCTGGAATACTTAGTATCCTGGTGTTTTTGAATCCCATAGATTCTAGCCAGAAGATGCTTCTTGATTTTGAAGATGTTACCAAAAACGTTTCTGTTCCATATGAGAACTTCCTTTCTAAAGTTATCTAAATTACTTTCCAAGTTATTAAAATCGTTAGACCAATTTTCCTCCAGAAAAGATTTGTAATCATATATACCCCTGTGCTTAAGAATTAAACTGAGGGTATTTTCATCATTATACTTAAAAATAAGGATAATTTTGTCATTTTATTTTAACTAATTCAATGGGGTCTACTTGAAAAAACTTCTAACTTGTTTTTCACCCTCATCTCTTCCAACCCCCCTTCCCATGTTCGTGATTTCCCCTCCTCACCCTTCCCGCTCCCTGCTTACCATCACTGTTGCCACAACTACCATTCAGCACCACAACAATTATTTATTTGAAAAAGTTTCTAAACTTAAAGAGTCAAAAATATTTTTGACCCTTATCTCTTCTAACCCCCCTTGTTCCTGATTTTCCCTCCCCTCCCAACACCCTGCCCTACATACCACAATTGTTGCCACAACTACAATTCAAAACCACAAGAAGTATTCGTTAGTAGTATAAATTTTTATTACCAACATAATTGATAGCGAGTAATTTTGATGGCTAATTTTGATGACCATTTACCACTATGACCTTACTTGATCATAAAACCTACAACTACCCTAAATAGTTTAACCACTAATTTGTGGTGGCTTAGGTGGCGTTTCGTAACAGTTTCTGTTTCCATTCCAACAGTGGGATGAGAATGGGATGGGATGGAAATTTTATTTTCTTCTTGAGAATAGAATCGCGTTTGGTAATGATAATTTTTTTTTTTTTTTGTTTTGGGAAGAGAATTGTGTTTGGTAACGATTTTATTTTAAAATCTTTTTTTTTTTTTTTTTTTTTCCTATTTTGGCTGGACGGCGGTGGCTCTGGCATCGGTAACGGCCAGAAGGCAATGGCGTCGACGAGCTATTTTGGCCGAACGGCGGTGGCTCCGGCGCCGGCGACGACGGACGGTGGTGGCTCCAGTGCCGACGACGGCCGGAAGGCAATGGCGCCGGCGCCCGTGCCGGCGATGGTCGAACAGCGGTGGTGGGTGGGTGACAGTGGCTGACGGCCGGAAGTGGCCGAAAAGTTTCCGGCCGGACGGTGACCAGCGACGGTCGCCGGAGATGGGCGCCGGCGAAGGCGGACAGTGATCGGCCGACGGATAAACAGTGTCTGTGTGTTTTGGTAATGGAATGGGAATAATGAGAAACAACTTTTTTTTTGTTTCTCATTTCTTAAGAAAAAAGTGGACACAATTCTCAAATGAGAATAAAATGGAAACGGAAACAAAAATTACTAAACGCTATTCCCAAACAGAATTCTCAAAAATCTGAGAATGGGATGAGAATTTCTGAAATGGAAACGGTTACCAAACGGGGCCTTAATTTCACCACCAAATGAGTATTTAACTCCAAAATTGGTATGAAAAACTCCTATAAATATGGATCTCATTATTCATTAAATGAAACATCAATATTTGCCTACAAAACTCAAGTTTTTCATTCTACTCTCAAGTTGAAGATAGGTCCTGACTTAAGAGCGAACAAGCAAGTCGAATTTTCGAGTGTACATTTCTTACTAGAGGGCAGTAAACTCCACCTCAATATAAATTCTAATTTAAATTTCCTATATATTTTTCCTCTAAACAATGACAACTTATTCTCACATCGGAGGAGCTTCACCGGGAACCCAACCCTCGATGTCCAATCCTTGTTTTGCAAGGACAGACCAACAAAGTCAACTGAGCGAAATTCAATCACATTGGTTGTGATCCACCGAACTAGATTTTGGCATCGTCCACAACCATCGCTGACACCACAGAAAACATTCACTTTTACCTCCACCACAACAAACACTTATCACTTCCACAAAATTGACTACCACAACAACCACCGTTTACTATCATTGACACCATCACAGGAAACATTCACTATCACCATTGTCACCGCCACAACAATAAATATTCACTATCACCCCACCATCACATTAAAAATTGACTATCACTACTACCACCACAATAAAAAATCATTATTGACATTGTCAACACAACAATAAATAAACAAAAAATCAACAATAAATATCAAAATTACTCAAATACAAAAAATATGAATTTTTATTTCGAAATAGACCACAACAGTAATAAACTAACAAGAAATTTCATAACAATTTGATCAATAACAAATGATGCAATAAATAATGAGGTATCGATCACTCAAATATAATACTCTTTTTCGGTATTACAATACTAATGTAATACATTGGTAAAATGAAGAACATAAAAAAATATAGATTTAGGAGATAAAATAAGAATGAAAACGAGAACGAGCAAGTATGCACACTTTTTTTTTTTCCTTCTATTATTTTAGTTTAATAAAGATAATTGCCTTTTACGTCCCAGTACTTTACTTCAATATTATTTATCTTCCTCTACTTTGATGGCCTATACTTTACCCTCTTCTAAATATAAGTCATGTGTATTTTAATCTTAGGTTAAATGAATATTTGAAATTACTTAATTGTCATTTGCTTTAATTTAAATATATTTTTAAAATTATTAAATATTAGAATATAGATTAAAATTGTATCCACTCAAAATAGTTTAAAATATTTAATAAGGTTAATTTCCTTTTATCACTTACATTTTTTATCACTTTATTCCCCCCCCCCCCCCCCCCCTTTAATAACTTACACTTTATCATCTTCTACTCTCTATAATTTGGGTAATTTTGTTGAGAACATGAGATAGGCACCAAGAGTAAGTGTTCATGAATCCCTAAGATATATTTTTTGTTGCAATTTGATCTCTACTTATTATTTTTGTTAGCTTTAACTTGTTTAATGTTTTTATTTTTAATTTTCTATTTCAGTTCTTAAAAAAATAGAATAGAAACAAAACAAACATTGTTTATAAAATTCATAAAATTTATTGTAAAAATCTGGGAATAAATTAAATTCTAATATTGTTTCTCAAGTATTTATTTCTAAATTGTTTTTGTTCCTGAAATTGAGAAATATGTATGTCCTGAAACAGAAACGTTTGTATCAAACTATTTCTGTTACCAAAATTGAAACACAAATCTGAAAAATTTATATGTTCCCAAAATAAAAGCAGAACCTGGAAAAAAATGTCTCCTTAGTATCTTTCTTATGTGTTTATTATCTTTTCTTCAGTTTCTAGATTTAATTTATGGGAATAAAAAATAGAAAAATAACTTTTATTATGGTGTAATATAGAAAAATGTTTTGATTTTACAGAATATCAAAAGAAAAAGAAATTAGGGTGGGAAATGCTTACACATTGTGGGGGTTTACCATTGGGTATCCTTGTTCTGGGAGGAATGTTGATGGCAAAAACTACATCTCAAGAATGGAAAAAAGTGTGCGCAAGTATTGAAGGCAGAGGCATTGGACAACAACAAGATATAGAAAAGGTGTTGGCTTTAAGTTATTTTGACTTACCCTATCACCTGAAACCAAGTTTTTCTTACTTGGGCACTTTTCCAGAAGACTCCGAGATAGAAGTGGAGAATTTATGTCATTTGTTGATAGCTGAAGGTTTGATTTTATCGAGAGACAGAGTTGGAGATGAAACAATGACAGAGGTAGCTGAGCGTTACTTACATGAATTGGCGCAAAGGAGCATGATAAGCTTGCAAGAAAGAGGGTATGATGAAAGGGCTTATAGAACTAAATGTTGTCATCTTCATGACCTCATGAGAGACCTCTCATTGTCGAAAGCCAAGGAGCAACACTTGTTTGAGGTATTTGGAAATGTGGCCAAAAATGATGATGCTGAGCTTGAGCGATCTTTTGCTTCGCGTAGACGGGTCATCGCTTGTGGGAACAATGAATCTGAGGAGCATGATGGGGGATCTATTGAACTCAAAAAAAGAATAAAAACTCGAGGCCTCCGATCACTTATCGTACATGAGATCGGTAAATACACAACTAGAACATGGACAAAAGTCCTGGAGGTAGGTAGAATCAATTTCCATTTGGGGAAATTAAAATTGCTCAGAGTTTTAGTTCTTGAATGGATCGACTTGGAAAACACAGATTTAAGTAATGCGGGAATTGGTAAGCTAATCTATCTGAGATACTTGAGTCTAAGGGGTTCTAAACTTCTGATCATATCATCATCCATTGGCAACTTGGAGAATTTGCAAACTTTTGACTTGCGTACTAATGATAAATGTTTTGTACCGAGAAATTTGTTGCGAAAGATGGGACAGTTGAGACATCTCTATCTTCCTAGAGACATGTTTACAATTGGTGGTAGATTGGGATTGGATTGCAAAAATTTGGAGACATTGGAGAATTTTGATAACACTGAGTGTAATGTCAAAAATCTTTTTAAATGCACCAAATTGCGCAAATTATATGCATGTGTGAGAGATAAACAGGACTTGGAATACTTCATAGATTGTCTTACCAGTGATGGCAATGGAAGCATCACTCTTAATCGCCTTCAACACTTGCAGTTGTATGTCAAGTACGACTTCAAATCTGAACAAGATGATCTTGGTCTCCTTCAAAAATTGGTAAACATTCGTTGCCTTGATGAGTTGAATATAATTGGGATTATATGCAAGTTACCAGAGTATCATCGTTTCTCCCTCCTCATATCCAAATTAGAGTTGTGGAACTGTAAACTTGAGGAGGACCAAATGAAGACACTGGAGAGGCTTCCTAATTTAACCTACCTCAATTTAGATTTTAATTCTTTTATAGGAGAGAAAATGACGTGTTCTGCTGGGGGTTTTCCAAAACTCAAATATCTGAAGTTCTATAATTTGAAAAATCTTGTGAAGTGGATAGTGGAGGAAGGAGCCTTGCCTTATCTTCGGTCTCTGAAAATTCGCAATTGCCTTGGATTGAAAGAGATTCCCAATGCATTGAGATTAGCCAAATGCCTCGAGATATGGGTGAGCAACGAAAAAGTAAAAGATATTGAAAATGAGAAGGAAAGTGATGATGACCTCTACTGATCACGTGGCACTAGTTTGCTTTGCATTTAGGTGCTCCAAAGATCATCCATCAATACACTTGTACACACAATAAAGCCACATTGCACTCTCTATTCTATCATGATATTAGCCATTAATTACTCTTTACTCCCCTAATATTCATGTACTCTTGTTCAACTGTTTGAATTATCCCTCTTGTTTATTATTTTCCTCTCTTTTTTTGGGGTTGTACTTTTTGATTGTTTTTCTAGATCAAGGAATGCCTATTGGAGGAAAAAAAAATAATAGGAAGAAGAAGATTAAAGAGGAATAAGAAAGAAGATTTAACAATTACAAATTTCATAATCTTTATGATTTAAAGATGTAGAAGCCATAACTTAAGTACGGACACATGATTTGTTACTATTTTTGGCGCCACCAAAAAAAAATTTAGAGGAAAACACTTTGAAAACAATTCTTGAGAACATTGTTTACAAAGTCAACACAAATATCCCCCAAAAAATTAGCTACTGTTTCGTTGTATGAAATTGAAGCGTACGAATCAGAACTAGAAATCATGATGTTGAAATTTTGAAGTTTTTGCATGTGTTTACTTTTAATTCTAATTCCAAGACTCTAAATTCGTACAACCAAACACTATCTTAAAATTTAAAAGCAGAATGAAATTAGAAAATACAAATATAAACTAACAATCTTTATATGCATCCATTTAGAATTCCAATTCATAACGCGCACATGTAAAAATTAGAAATAGAATTCTCATCCTAATTTATTAAAAGTAGAAATAAAAATGCAAAGACACTAACCAAAAGCCACGGTAAGAAACTTTATTGTATTATACGTTCAAATTAAAATCATGGGGACCAAAATCTTTATGGTATTATACGTTCAAATTAAAATTATGGGGATCAAAGTAAGATTTTGGTCAAACTTCAGGGGTACAAAATGTCTACCCCAACCAAAAACAAGGAAAAGACAATAAGGACCAAAAGCTATCAAACACCACAGTAGGCTATTGCATTAGATTGGCCTTGGCTTCCCAAATCTACGGCAAACACCACAGTACTCTTGTATACAAAGATCATGCATCAATACGCTTGTAGACACAATAAAGCCACGTTGCACTCTACTCTATTAAGATATTAGCCATTAATTACATTTTACACCCTAATGTTCATGTACTCTGCTTCAACTGTTTGAATTATGCTTCTTCTTTATTATTTTCTTCTCTCTGTATATTTTGTTTTTTTTTTCATTTTTTTGTTGTACTTTTGATTGTTTTTCTGGATCAAGGAATTTCTATTGGGAAGAAAAAAAAAAAACTTTGTTAATGATAAACAAACAAGATTAAAGAGGAGTAAGAAAGAAGTTTTAACAATTACACAATTGCAAAGCAAATTTCATAATGTTCATGATTTAAAAATGTCCATTACTCAAGTATGGATACAAAATTTGTTACTATTTACAGCACCAACCCAAATATCCCCTCAAAAAAAAAAAAAAAACCTTGGAAACAAATCGTGCAAGCATCGTATACAGCATCAACACAAATATATAAAAAAAAAAAAAAAAAATAGTTGTTGTTCGGTTGATTGAAATTGAAGTGTTGAAATCAAAATTAAATATCATCACGTTGAAATTTTTAATTTTTTGCATGTGATTACTTTTAATTTTAATTTTGAAGTTCCAATTCCATGCAACCAATCACTATCTTAAAATTTAAAAGTGGTACGAAATTAGAAAATACAAATAGAACTATCAATCTTTATATGCATCCATTTTGAATTCCAATTTATAGCGCACACATGTAAAAATCTAAAGATTAACTTTCAATTTTTTTGTGCCACCAAATTTACCTAACAAAACACTTTTTTTCAGGTGTAAAAAAAAATGTTACGTCAAACACCAAAATAGGCTTTGATATGTTTTGTTTTAAACACTATACATTTTCTGGAGGTTTTAATTGATACTTTCGTCTAATTTAATTATTAAATTAGACAGTGAATTGTTTGGACCTCAAAATCGAACAAAAAGCTTCTTACCAAATCAATTAAATTTGAATTAAGAACTTTAAAACAGATCAAATCTAAATCTGTAAAATCAAAAACTTTACTCAACCAGCCATAAAAGTCAAGGATAAAAAAAACAAAATGAAACGTGAAATTTAAGATTTGAAACCCTAGGCCCCGTTTGGTTAGTGTTCCCAATCCAACCCAACCCAAAAATTCAGGGATTGATTGTTGGGAACGCGTTTGGCAACGCACAAAACCCAATCCAATCCAACCCAAAAAATAGGAATTGATTCTCAAAATCCTAAAGAAACCAGAAATAAAAAAAAAAGTTGTTTCTTTTTGTGCCCAAAAAACTCAACCCAAAGTTCTCAACTTCCGACTTCATCTGCCGGCCGACCACCACCGTCGCCGCCGTCTGCCGCTGTCCGGCGACCGTCCGGCGACCATCGCCGACGGCCGCCTCCCGTCGTCCGGCGATCGTCCACCGTCTCCGGCCACCTCCGGCGACCTTCCAAACGCCACCTTAGTGTTCCCAACCAAACCCAACCCAACCCAAAAATTCAGATGGCGTTTGGTAACCGTTTCTGTTTCCATTCCAGCAGTGGGATGAGAATGGGATGGGATGGGATGAGAATTTTGTTTTCTTTTTGGGAGTAAAATTGCGTTTGGTAACGATAATTTTTTTTTTTGTTTTGGGAAGGGAATTGTGTTTGGTAACGATTTTATCCTAAAATCTTTTTTTTTTTTTTTCTTTTCTGTTTTGGCTTGACGGCAGTGCTCCGGCGCTGTCGCCGGCCGGTGCTCCGGCAACGGCCGCCGACTCCGGCGTCGGAGACGGCGGTGCCCCCCGCCGGCGATGACCGGACGGCGGTGGCGCCGGCGACGCCGGCCGGAAGACAATGGCGCCGTCGCCGGCGACTGCCAAAAGTGGCCAGAAAATTTCCGGCCGGACGGTGACCGGCGACGGTCGCCGGAGATGACCGCCGGCGGCGGCGGGCGGTGGTCGTCGGCGGGCGGTGGTCGGCCGGTAGGTGAATAGTGACCATGAATTTTGAGAATGGAATGGGAATAATGAGAAATAACTTTTTTTTGTTTCTCATTTCTTAAGAAAAAAGTGAGCACAATTCTCAAATGGGAATGAAATGAAAACGGAAACAAAAATTACCAAACGCTATTCCCAAACAGAATTCCCAAAAATCTGGGAATGGAATGGGATGGAAATGGTTACTAAACGGGGCGCCTCAGGGATTGATTGTTGGGAACGCGTTTGGCAACGCACAAAACCCAACCCAACCCAAAATATAGGAATTGATTCTCAAAATCCTAAAGAAACCAGAAATAAAAAAAAAAATTGTTTCTTTTTGTGCCCAAAAAACTCAACCCAAAGTTTTCAACTTCCGACTTCATCTGCCGGCCGACCACCATCACCCGCCGCGGCCTGCCGCCGCCGGCCACCGTCCGGCGACCATCGCCGGCGACCGACCGCTGTCTCCAGCGACCTTCCGCTGCCGGCGGTTACCTCCGGCGACCATCGCGGGCCGCCGCCTCCGCCGTCCAGCGATCGTCCGTCGTCTCCGGCCACCTCTGGCGACCTTTCACTGTCGCCGGCTACCTCCAGCGACCGTCGCCAGCCACCTCCGCCGCCGCCGGTGGCCGTCCGGCCACCTTGCCGCCGCCGTCTGGCCGCCACCAAACAAAAAAAAAATTAAAAAAATAAATAAATTAGTTTTAGGATAAAATCGTTACCAAACACATTCTGTCCTCAGTACAAAACAAAAATTGTCGTTACCAAACGTAATTCTATTTCCAAAATTCTCAACCCAACCCAATTCAATTCAACCCAACCCATTCCAGTTGGGTTCAAAAAAGTGGGAACACTAACCAAATGCCACCCTAACTTACCAAAATCTACCATAAAAATATGATTTCAAATCAAAGTTAAAAAAAGACATGGGAGGCAAAGAGGGGGGAGGAGGTGTATTAAAAAATTCAAGTGGTGCCATGGAGATTTGAGATGCCGATTAGGGATAGTAATTGAACCTGAACCAACAGGTAATTGAACCAAATCAAATTCACTGGTTTGATTTTAAAACCGATCAAATGATTTTAACTACGATTTTGGTTTTCTAATTGAAAACCGAATCTGTTTTGATTTTGTTTTTGGCATATTAACTGTGAAACCAAAACGTTAATTTAGAGCAATTTTTTTTTTTATTGGAAAAAATACATTTTAAACCCTCTAAGTATTAGTATATTTCTAAATGATTTCCCTTCCGTTTAAGCATTTCTAGGTATAAACACATTTTTATTTGATTCTTCTGTCAAAAAATACATCCAAGTAACAGAATTTTGAGGGCAAAATTGTTATTTTATATATATTTTTTATTTTTTAATCATTTTTTAATATTTTTACTTTTTCCTTTTCTTTTTCTTTGATTTCTCTCTCCAACCCCCACTCAACACACTCTCTCTTTCTCCCTTTCTCTCTCTCTTCTGCCTTTTCTTTTCTTCCCTCTCCCTCTCTCTTCCTGCCGGCCAGAACCAACCCCTGTTATGGGGGTGGAACCACCCCTATAGTACATGTAAATGTCCTGGTTGATGAAGATGCTCTGAAGAACTTTCACGATTTTGATGGAGATGTAGAGTGAGATCGGAATTAGGTAGTTGTATAACACGACGGCAGTCAAAAAGTGATAAATCATCGCCGCCAGAGCTCTCTCGGTATCGAAGAAGATGACGGAATTTTCGGGTCTTAAATACCACATCTCCATAAGGCCGCTGCCATGGAGGTCGTCTCTAGTTTTGATTCCGAAATAAATTGTATAGATAAGAGCCATCATGAACAAGACGCCAAACAACAGGTAGATGATTTTATCCATTTTTTTCTGGATTTTGCTTCTTTTGGAAGGTGGGTTGGTGGAGTTTTGAATCACCTTGGTGTCTTCACCAGCGAAAATCACGGCGCCGTAGATGTGGTCGGTGTTCTGTAGCTTAGAGTCCTGGAGAAGCAACTGCTGAGGAAAGAGAAGGTGCCGTTGTTCTCCAAACTCCATCGTTCCGATGAAAGAGTAGAGATTCGCGTTCGGATCTTCTCATTTCACGACGGCTTTGAAATCGGAGAAATTTGAATCCTCGTTCAACGACGAGGTAGTCTCCAGAGCTTGTTTCAGTTTCAAATTCGTTTCGCCGTCGAAATTCATCGTCTTGACGTAGCAGATGACGTCGTCATATCCAAGACCTCCAATCACTGAATAATCATCTTTTAATGAAGCTTTCCCACATATGAATGTGTAGATCTTGCTGAAATGGAACTTTTTCTTGCCATTTCTCCTTCTCTCCCCCATTGAAATTCAACTCAAAGCTTCAAAAAATCAACCCGGAAACCCTAACAGACCCACAAAGAAGAAGAAAAACCATAATATTACAATAATTTCGCATTGATAAATGTAGTTTCTTCGAGGATTTCACAGCACTCACAAAGGAAATAATTTAGTATTTATGCCCAAGAACAAAAGCCAAGAAAGGGAATCAAAATCAATCCCCTATTCCCTTGTGGATGACAACCCGTAACAGTGGGTTGTTCCACCCCGCTCCCCGCCCCCTAACAGGGGGTGAAACACCCCTTGTTTGCCACCCCTCATAATAGGGGTGGTTCCGACCGGCACGGAGAGGGAGGAAGAGGGAAGGGAGAAGAGAGGGGAGGAGGAAGAGAGAATGTGTGTTGAGCGGGGATAGAGTTAGAAATCAAAGAAAAATAAATATTAAAAAATTAAAAATATAAAATGACGATTTTGTCCTAAAAAATCTGTTAGTTTGAACGAATTTTTTTATAGAAGGATCAAATAAAAATGTTCTTATACCTAGAGGGTTTAAAATTAAACGCTCAAACGGAAAGAGACCATTTAGAAATGTGTCAATACCTAGAGGGTATAAAATGTACATTTTATATATATATATATATATATATATATATATATATATATAAATTACTCCTATTTTTATTTATTTTTATTTTTACCTATAGTATATGTATATCATGTATGTATTTATTTACATTTTTATCCCTACTGTTTGGTTTTTGTTGTGTTTGTATGTTTTTTATTACATGTGAACTTTATGGTTGTATTTTAATTATGTTGGGGATGTTTTTTTTTTGTAATAATTAATGATTTTGTGGTTTGATTTGTGGGGACTTCTGTGACAATAACCAAGTATTGAGTTCAACTGTTCAACCACAATTGAGAGCACGTTGTAGAGAATTGCTTCCAGCCTATCTCCAAGCAAAGCTCAAAGGTGGAGCCGAGCAACCCTCCATCTTGCCCTGGACGGAGCCGAGTAGCCCTTCAGCCTATTTATAAGTGCGGCAAAACGGAATAGCCGAACAACCCTATGTCCCACCATGGACGGACACGAGCAACCCTCTAGCCTATCTACAAGTACTGCACAAAGGCGGAGTCGAGTAACCCTCTATCCTATCTACAAGTGCGGCGCAATGGCGGAGCCGAGCAGCTTTTCGTCCTGCTATAGACAGAGATGAGTAGTCCTCCAGCCTATCTACAAGTGCGGCGCAAAGGTAGACCCGAGCAACCCTCCGTCCGGCCATAAACGGAGACGAGCAACCCTCTAATCTATCTACAAGAAGAAGCGGCATCCCGACGCACAGCGTTGAGGGTGATAACCGGACCCTATAAACAAGTCGATAGTTCATACCCAGGGATAAACAAAGGTTAGCCACCAAGGGCGAGGCATCGATTGGGTCTGAAGGCCTACATTCAAACATCTAACCTCTCACAACCGAGTTGAGCTCTAGAGACATAAAGGGACGATGTTCCTGTTAGTACTAAATTGGGATAAACGGAAAAGGCTCACAGATGAGCTCGACTACGGAGAACCTACCGATGACCAGCCACATGAGTCTGACCGGAGTGTTATACCCCTTGGGGTCCATCCCGGGTCACTCCAGCTTTGCCCATCTCGGGTCAGATGGGCTGATCTCAGACCTCTCCATCCCCATCCCAGCAAGGAATAAGATCTCCACCAATAGTGACCAGACTATACCTGTTGGGGTTGTCCAAGATTCGATATGAACAGTTTGACATCGTGTATGGAAATCGCTACTAAAAACTTTTTTCCAATCATCAACTTCCATCTCGGCTAAAGGTTTGATGATCACAATGTCTGGTCATTCTACATGGCTGAGAGACTCGAATAAAGCGATGAACAACAACCCAACCAAAGAGATGTCAAAAGTCCCCAGACCGAATATGAGGACTTCAGTCCCAATCCCATGCTCAGGAGGTAGACTCCTACTACCCTTCTGCCATAAGGCAAGGATCCAAAGTGGCCACCACTTAGTAAAATCACCACTCTAGGGAAAAGCAGACTTGGAAAGGCAAATTGCTGAGATGGAGGTAGTGCTCGTGTAGATACGGAGCCCCAGAGGGGCTGCTGGGCTCCTTTCAAGGATAAGGTCTTTATTTGTTGATGATATAGTGCCCAAAGTGGTTCCGTACAGGTTCCCCAACTTGCAGATATTTTCCTACGATGGGACTATTGACCCTGTCGATCACCTCTTCGTTTTTGTTTCTTTTATGGACATGTATCCGGCCTCCGTAGCAATGGAATGCAAATTGCTTCCTCTCACCCTCTCCAGGATGGCCAGCACTCAATTCTGAGACTTGTCCTTAGCCTCTATCTCAACATTTGCCCAGCTCGAGCAGCTATTTGTGACCCGATACAGTGTTCACGGCAAAGGCCTCCCATATGTCATAGCCTTAAACGCATTCATTGATGAGCTAAGGCACTGAAGATTATCTTATGACCTATGCTCGCGACCCATGCCCAACCTGACTATCGCCCTGGCTAGGGATACTAGCTTTTACGAGGCAAACCTCAAGTACACTGTGAAGCGTGACCGAGAAGGGACCTAGAAAAAAAAGGGCTGAGTAGGGCCCAAGGATCATGCAGGCTGCAGATCGAGGGGTGGTTGGGACCCCTTCTAGGGGATCAAAGGTTTTTTCCACCCCCAGGGACTCGTCGAGGGTTGACCCCTCTAATGGCGTCTATTACAACAATCTTCGCCGAAAATTCTGGAAGAGGATTCTTTCTGCCTACTCCTTCCTCGAGAGAAAAACCCATGGGGACATCCGTCACCAAATACTGCGAATTCCACCATGACTGAGGTCATACAACGAAAGAATGCTTCCAGCTTCGAGAAGAGATTAAGGCCCTCATAAAAAGGAAGGGTACCTTGGTCATTACGTTCGCAGAGAGAGCACAAGCTCTGGGGAGAGTAGCCGCCGAATGAGCACATGGGAGGTATGAGTGTAAAGCAAAAAAGAAATCTGACGATGACATATACGAGGTTAGCAAAATTGATGCTTCCATGTGCAACGTCATCCTTTTTAGTGAAGTTGACCTCCGAGGGGTACATCCCTCTCATGATGACGCCTTGGTAATTTCGGCCTTTATTAACCACTATAAAGTGGGATAGATTCTGATCGACGGAGGAGGCTCTGTGGATATTATCTTTAGATGGGCGTTTGATAGGATGAACGCGAATTCAAGCTCTATCCAACCTATTACCTTCTTTTTTGTCAATTTCGGCGGAGACGTGGAGAGTTCCATTGTCTAGATCTCCCTACCCATCACGGTTGGTGCTAAGCCTACCTCAGCCACGGTTTGGGCCAAATTCCTGATTGTGGATCGACCCTCTTCGTACAATGCAATCATTGGGCAACCAACTTTAGTTGCCTTGAACGTCGTGTCTTCTCTCTATCATTAATCGATAAAGCTCCCCATGGAAGAAAGAGTAGGGAAAGTAAAAGGGGGTCAAGAAATAGCCAGGTCATGCACTAGGAGGGAACTCAAGAAGAGAAAATAATAATTAGAGGTTAGGATAGGGAGTAGCGAGGTCGAGCTCATGGCTCTGTCCGATCCTGGAACCATACCGATCAACGACCCCCGAGATGAGGAGCCCCGTCTGAGGCTCCACGAAGATCTGTTGGAAGTATCCGTTCACCCCACCATCAAGGGAAGGACAATCTGGATAGGTGCCAATCTCAGCGTGGTGTAGCAGGAGGAACTCACCGATCTCCATAGGAAAAATTACGCTGTGTTTGCTTGGTCTCATAAAGAACTTCCTAAGATCGATCCAAGCACAGCCATGCACCTTCTCCACACTGATCACCATCATCTCCCCGTGAGGCAGAAAAGAAGGAAATTTTATCTCGAGCGCCAAAAAATCATTGAGAAAGAAATTGACAAATTAGTAAAATATGCTGTGCTGAAGGAGGTGGAGTTCCCCGATTGGCTCTCCAATATCGTCCTTGCACCCAAGGTTGGGAAACATTGGCTTCTCTACGTGGACTTTAAAGACCTCAAAAAAGCATGCCCCAAGGACTTCGTTCACTTGCCAAGAACTGATTTGGTCATAGACACCGTTGAGAGGCACGAGCTCTTGAGTTTTCTCGATGCCTACGTCGGATATAATCAAATCCCCATGTTTTCGCCTGAAAAGGGTAAGACCTCGTTCATGACGGACAGAGGCACCTACTACTACAAGGTTATGCCCTTTGGCCTTCGTAATACTGGGGTAACCTACCAAAGGTTCGTGAATAAGATATTCAAGGAAGAGATCGGCTTAACAATAGAGGTTTATGTAGATGATATGCTCGTAAAAAGCACCAAGGCATTCACCTACGTCATCCATCTCCAAAAATTCCTGGGCTATATGGTCTCCCAGCATGGTATTGATGCTTACCCTAATCAGATCAACATCATTCTCAAAATGACTTCTCCACGGACGAATAATGAATTCCAAATGCTCACAAGGAGGTTGGCCGCCCTGAACCGCTTTATTTTGCACTTCTTGGAGAAATGCCTCCCTCTCTTCAAGATTTTGCAGGGCAACAAAACCTTCGAGTAGACAACAGAGTGTGATGCCATATTCCAATAGCTCAAAACTTACTTTTTCTTGACACCCTTGCTGAGTACCTCCCAATGATGGGGAGGAATTATTCCTATACATTACTACATCTGATATTTCAGTCAACGCGGCCTTGGTTCAAGAAGAAGGTGGAATCTAAAGACCTATATATTATTCCAGCCGGGTACTAACCGATGCCGAGACGAGATACCAGTGGTTTGAGAAGTTGGCCTACGACCTTCTCATCGCGTCACGAAAATTAAGATAGTATTTCCAAGCACACATAATTGTCACCCTTGCTGACCAACCTTTGAGACAAATCCTTCACTCTCTAGATGTCTTTGGCCGACTCATGAAATACAGTCTTAAGCTCAGCTAATTCCATATTGACAACCGGCCTAGGACGGCTATCAAGGGATATGTCCCGGCTAATTTTATTGTTGAGTTGACCTTCCCAGAAGAGCCCATCCCAGATGATTGTGACCCTGCTAAGCGAGAAACCCATCTCTGTCCGATAGAGGTGCCGGTCCTGAAAAGAACCTCGCTCCATCCCAAATCAAACGATGATCTTGGCCCTGATAAATGACATTTTTTTTTACAGATGTCTCCTCAAACATTGGAGGATGTGGAGATAGGATGGTTCTGGTAGTCCCGGACCGAGAAGAGATTGAATATGCCCTCTGATTGGGGTTTCGGGACACGAACAATGAAGCTGAGTATCAAGCCCTTTCCGTCGGACTTATGCTTCCAAGGGAATTCAACGCCAAAAATCTCCAAGTCTTCTGTGACTCGCAGCTTGTGGTAAACCAGGTTAATAGCAAGTATACAGCCAAGGACCCAAGCATGGCAGCTTACCTCAGGAGTGTGATAGCACTAATGGAGAATTTTGAAAATGTCGAAGTAAACCAAACCCCCCGAGAAGAGAACAAACACGCCAACGCTCTAGCCAACTTGGACTCTACGGTGGAATTCACCCTAAAGAAAAGCATCCATGACGAGTATTTGGAGGGGCCAAACACAACAATCTCTGACCGGGCCCCCACTATATGCGCCCTCTCTGACAGACCAACATGGATAGACCCGATAAGGGATTATCTCCAGCATAAGATGCTTCCGCCTAACTAAATAAAGACCAGGAGGATGCGGTATAGGGCAGCAAGGTACACCCTTATTGATGGGGTATTATACCAACGATATTTCTTGGGCCCGTACGAGGCCGAAAAAAGTTGATTGTGTGATGATAGAAATTTAGGAAGGGGTGAGTGGTAACCACTCGTGAGGAAGGTCTATAGTACACAAGCTCATCGAACATGAGTAATTCTGGCCGAACATGAACAAAGATTCCATGGAGTGTGTGGAAAAGTGTGATAAGTGCCAGAGGTTTGCCTTCCATCCCCAGTTACCCCCAACCATCCTCGTCCCCATGACGAATCCTTGGCCATCATTGACCTTTCGAGACCCTTCTCTCAAGGGACTAGGTAGAGGAAATTCTTTATTGTTGCAATCGACTATTTTACGAAATGGGTAGAAACCAAGCCCCTTGCACGGATCTCGAAGGAAAAGATCAAATACTTCATTTAGGAGAGCATGGTTTGTCATTTTGAAATACCCAAGGCCATCATCTCTAACAATAGGAAGCAATTCGATAATGATCGTTTCTCGAAATTCTATGTCAAGTTGGAGATTCAGAGCCACTTCGCCTCTCTAGGGCATCCTAAAGCCAATGGACAAGTGGAAGTAACCAATCGCACTATTCTCCATGGGCTCAAGACTAGACTGGATAAATCAAAGAGAAAATGGGTTGAAGACGTGTATCCTGTTCTTTAGGCATGTCACACCACGGTGAGGACCCCCACGGGGGTAACCTCTTTCGCAATGACCTTTAGATCAGAGGCCGTGATCCCTGCTGAGATGGGCATGCTCTCTCCCTGGACAGCAGTGGTCTTCAGCCCAAATGAGAACGACGTCTCTTTGGATCTTAACTTATACTTTCTTGAAGAAAAGAGAGAGTGTGTCTATGTCTAATAAGCAGCTTATCAACAAAAGGCGGCCATATACTATGACAGAAGGGTCTGCCCTTGGTCATTTGACGTTGGCAACCTCGTCCTCCGAAAAGTAACCCTAGCCACCAAGGATCAAGTTACATGCAAGTTAGCTCCAACTCGGGAAAGACCATACCGCATCACTCGTGTTGCCTATCCTGCCACCTATGAGCTGGAAACAGAAAATGGTGTCCCCCTGAGACATCCGTGGAATGCAGAGCATCTATAGCGCTACTACCCCAGAGAAGAAGATCCGATAAACTTGTAAAAAAAATTCTTTTGAAGCTTGTAATAAAACTACTTATCAATGGAAAGAATCTTTTGTTCAACCTGTTCTCCATTCTCCAAATTTTGGCAAACGGTGAAGAAGAACAACCCTCCACTCCATCTCGGATGGGGACGAGCGATCATCCTCTCAATCTCCAAACAGAATACACGTTGGGATAAACATCCCTTTATCCTATCTTGGACGGGGTTATGCCATCCCTAGCCTTTTGCCAAGAAGAAATGGTATCCCGGTGCATCGTGTCAAGGGTAATCTCTAAGAAGAAACGGCATCCCGGCGCATCGCGTCGATGGTGATCTCCAAGAACGAACCTATCCTGGCACATTGTGTTGAAGGTGTAACCAGACCTTCTCCATAGGTCAATAGTTTACACTCGGAGACTGGCCACGGTCGTCTTCTAATTGTAGAACATCGATCGTGTCCGAGGGCCTACAGCTAAACATCCTACCCTTGACACTCAAGCTAAGCTCAGGAAACATAAAGGGATAATGCTCCTATAAGGACAAACTGGGATAACCCGAAGAGACTTAGGATGAGCCCCATTAAGGAGAACCTACTTGTGACTAGCTACATGGAGCTGACTAAAGGTCACCCCCTGGGGACTGCAAGGGTTATAAGCTATACGAGTACCACCCTTGGACTAAACCCTACTACCCGAGCTCTACTCGGATGCTAGGCTGGGGGGCAGGGAAGATATGGATATGGTGAAACAACGTAGAATTATGACTTAATCAAGAAGGGAAAACTTGATTTCTTCTTGGCGGCTTGACCAAGAATATGTGTGAACCTGGAAGGGAAAATTTTGAATTTTCCAAGCAAAATTTGCAAACATTGGCATAATTGTCAACCCGAGGTCATGTTGGGCCTAATCTTCGTGGCTGAGAAGGATGCAGCCTATACAAATCTTCCCCCCCAAAAAGCGCTTCAAGATGAGGCAAAAGCCAGGATCAAGCAACGATCCAACCCAGCAGTGTGCTAAGATCAGATCTCATGCCGGTCTCAAGATATCCAAACCTTGAACAATGTTTCCACAAGTAAACACCCCTAACAGAACATTTCGGCTCGAAGCCTGAAGAGGAAGAAATGAAAAATTGAATTAAAATGGTTAAGTGACAAGGAGTGTCTGTCCAGGGCAAAGTACTGCTGAGATAGGGAAGAGGTGGAAAGTTAAAGCTTTAGTACACACCCTCTCAACTTAGGGAAAGTACGGAAGATAGACATAACAGAAAATTGTCCAAGTCTCCAAAAATGACCAAGCTGGGCTCAAGTCCATTTCTGAGATAAGCCCAAGTAGTTCACCGAACAGAAACTAAGCCCCATGCGCAAGCAACTTGCCAAGCTCAGATTCCTCACCCACTTTGGCCATAGCCGAGATCAGGCCAGGAGCTAAGCTCCGCTAATGGGCAAATGTATCATTGCTATTCAAAAAAGGATAACTCCTCAAAGACAGACAAAAATTTAAAGAAGTTGAAGAAAATAATACAAGTACTTAAAATACACCGAGCAGAGATTTAAAGAGACTTCATTAATTCAGATTGTCATTACAACCGTTGGGTCCCAAAGCCCATTACAAAACGCCCTTGCAAAACAAAGTAGCAGGGACACAAAAAAAAAGTACAAGTTCTTGAAATTTTCAAGGATTGAGTTTTGGGGGTTGAAAGGGAACTGTCTACTGAGTGGCGGTGGACGGGCCAACTTCGCTCTCTTCGGCTTCAGGCTCACCCTGCCCGATTTTGGCTTCTCCCAGCCTGACCTCAGCCTCGCCCTACTCAGCCTTGGCATTCCCCTGCTCGGGTCCAGCTTCTCCTTCGGAGTTAGAATAGAACATGCCGATTTGGTCAGCTGGGAAATTCGGATATTGACAGGACAGGTTACAGATATTGTACCTGTGTCTGTCATCCACTATCTCCATGACCAATTCCATTTTCAACTTTTCGTAGGCCAAGGTGAGTCTCCATTCCTTCACGGCCTCCTCCTTTGCCTAAGCAATTATTGCGTTTTGCTCCTGCTCCATCTCCTGCATCCTCTCCTGCATGGTAGCGAGTGATCGTATCACATTTTGTGCGATTTAATACTACTAAATTTAGTTTTGTTAATCTCTTAAATAAAATAAATTATTAGAAATTAAGTTATTTTATTTATTTTTGTAAATTTTTTAAAGTGGAACAAAACGGACAAAAAACGAACAAATCACATTGAACCACGCAAGTATGAATAGTAGCTCACATTGATGAATATTGTCTGCATGAAATAAACAGTAGCCTACACGGACAAATAGTAACCACATTGAACCACGCATGTGTGAATAGTAGTTCGCGTGGATGAATAATGTCTGCCTGAAATGAACAGTAGCCTACATGGATAAATAGTATCCGCTGCAAATGAATAGTAACCGCACTATTTTGAATAGTGTCCCACTTTGTTTTCCACCTTGGCCCTCCTCCATGCTTTCACGATTATTTGTGCACTCCTCTTCATATTTCTTCACACGCAATTAATGAGGGCTTTCATATATATAAAAGAAAGACAAGGCTTGGAAGGCCCGCTGACCATCAATTCGGAACACCAGTGACCTTTATCCCTACTTTCTGACCATTTTGAGCGGATTTTGTGAGTTATTTTCACACACAAATCAACGATGCTTGGGCACCCCTACAAATAGAGATCGGACAGAAAGTAGGAGCGGACTTAAGCAGAAAGTTTCATTAACTATTTCCTCACCATTTTGTTAAGGGAGAGAGCTTGGTTCGACGTTAAAAGGAGGTACAAATATTTTTGAGGATCTTACCCGCAAAAAATATTAGTTCACAAAATAATGAGCGGCTAATCTTTTTTATTGGGTTAGGATTATGATGAGATATTTTGAATTTGTGTAATATTATATTTTTTTTAATTAAATTTTGGATTTTGTGTAACAATTGTATAATATGAATTTTTGTGTTTGAAATGGTATTATTGTGGTTGGATTTAATTCAAAATATTCTTGTAGAAATTTTGGCTTGAATCCAATTACTATTAAAACATTAGATCGTGTACCTGTGGTCTCAATCTAATGATTATACAATCGTATTCATAGTAATTGGTTATTGGTTTGGATGGTTTATGCCTAGATGTTAATTCATAGTAGATTAGTGTAGTGTAGAAGTTAAAAATTGAGATAAATTGTGCCAGAAAATAACAATCTATATCTTTCTGAGTAGTTCCGACTTGTAGCTAGGAACACTCGTTTACACAAATTCAGGTTAAATAGAAAATACAAGAAAAACATAATATTCAAAATACGGATCCCTAATTCCTAACCTGATTTTCTATTTTGATTATTTCTAGACTTAGTATTTGATTTTTCTTTTATTAAAAATCAAATTTCGTTTCATTTCGAAAAGAAAAATAATCGAAAATCGATAGTTACAAGATCGATCATTGTGGTTTGACACTCATACTTAATGCACTATACTACGATATTTTGTGTTTAATTAAGGGAATTATTTTTTAACGATCAGCAAGTTCAGCCTCAAGCTTGCCAAGCTAGGACTTGAGCTCCTTCTTCTGGCCAGACAACTTGGTTACATCTGCTATGAAGCCGATTTCACTTCTCATCACCTTCTTGTGTTGATCGTGAAATTTTCTCATCTGGGCGACACACTTCGCGTACTTATCTTTGAGATCCTTCTCCCTCTTCAAGGCCGAGCGGAGGCGTACAGACACCGAAGCAGCCTTGAAAAGTGCTTGGAAGGCAAATATCTAGGACTTAGCTAAAAATAAAATATAGAGGAGAATCAAAACAAACTTTGGTGCCGCGAGGAGTCTTACCGAAACAACATCCCTTTGTAGCTCAACGGTTATTTTCACGTTTGGGTTAGAGTCTATTCGCTCATGGTCTGGGGGCAGAGTGATAAGTTGGACGTAGTCGGGCAGCAACTCAGAATGGTTCAGGATCATCTGTCTGAGAAAGAGGTATGTGTCCGTAACCGAAAAGGTCGCAGAAGCAGGGATGTTGCTTGGCTGGGGAGCGTCAGAGGCTGCCCCTCCTCCAGTAGGGACCTCTGAAATGATCTTTTCTTCTCTGGCTATTTTTTGTCCCTTAACCTCAACTTCATCTGCTTTCCTTTTCTCTTTGTTTTGGCCCTCTCCCATCCTGTTCTTCTTGGACGGGGGTAAGGAGGCTGGCTCCGGCTGCGATGGTGTTTCTCTTCTCATCGTGGCCCTCATTGTCGCCGACGCCTCTCTCATTGGTTTCTCTCTCCTTGGGATCACCTTTAGCATTTTGGGGTGCCATACGGGGAGCTCTACACCATAGTTAGCTCTCCTCCCTCAGGGACTCTCTCTTGAGGGGCCCATTCCTGAGGCTGGAAGGCCTGCCCCTTCTTGGCAACTTCCTTGCGACTTTCTCCTTCAACATCCTTCTCAGTACAGCTTTGTCCATCTCTGCAAAGGGAGCACTAGAACAGTTAGATAAATAGAAAACCGTTCTTGGTATTTTCATCAATGTTTGATACCGACAGGCCTGGGGCGCAATAAAAATGGCGACCATACAGGGTCGACTCCAACAGGTACTCGACGTTCTTAAACTCTGTGTTGAGGATAACTTTCTTTTGTTGCTGAATCAGTGGGCTTGGTTGTACTCTTTTATCACTTACTTTCTCCAGAACTGCACACAAAAAAACATCGAGGAACAATCAAACTACCAAAAGATTACACAACCAAAAAATCTATCACAAATAAATTTGTTCTCACCCACCGTCACTACAAGAAAAATGGGACTTGGCTACAAAAAAAGTTTTGTAGCCAAAGGCCTAATTTCGTAGCAAAAACATTTTAGCGACGAAAAAATCATTGTTCCAATTTCGTAGCCTATGTGGCGTAGCAAAAGGTTTTTGGGGACGAATTTTACTTTCGTCGCACAAGACTACTATTTCGTGACCAATTATTTTGTAGCTAAATTTGTAGCTAATAAATTCATTTTGTAGCCAAAAAGTTATTAAAAATTGAATGAATAATATTTTGGGGATGAAAATTTTCGTCGCCAAAAATGAACTGAAATTACGGGAAAACGTTTTGGTGACCAAATTATTTTTGTCGCCAAAAAATATGTGAAGGTGGGAAACAATTGGCGACAAATTTTTTTTTTGTCGTCAAATCAAAGTTTAAATTCGTGGGAAAACACACTGTGACCAAATGTTTTTGTAGGCAAAAAGTAATTTTTTTCAAGAATTGCATTGGCTACAAAAATAAAATTTGTAACAACTTACTTTACTTAAAGCTATGATTGTTAATTTACAGCCACAACCAATCAGCAAAAAGTAAACAAAACTATACAATTGCATTAAAAACCAAATAGTCAAAATATATCAATTATACCAATATCCTAATATGACAAAAAAAAAATGTCTTACGAAACATCATTACAAAATAACCAAGAAGCAAACGATAGATAATAAGCGATTAACATCATTGATTCCATAACTTCTTGAATCTGCAAATTGTTAAAATAGACCTCACATTATTGTCTTCGGCAGAATTCGATATCTATTGCCCATTTTCCCTTTGATATGTGATCCGATGTAGATCGATCCTACCTTAAGTCTGCAATTATTGAATTTTCATCTATATCACATACAATAATTGGTCATCAAGATATAAATTGAATTTGAATAATAGATAAATACTATTTTATCTATTATTGTTGTGCCGAATGACCTTGAGCTCGAAACATGGTTATAACGTTGCTTATTTCGATTGGTTGAATTAATTGAAGATAATGTCTATGAATCGAGAATAAAAATATGAATACATAAATTAACTAGAAATTCAATACTAAGACGACCTTTAGATTTCGAAAAGAAGACATACCTTCCACTTCGTGGACTCAAACAAACCACATAGGCTTAACCAATTACCAAATTGCATATCTAGCTTATATGGATGTTCATGTGGATCATTTCCTTCACGTATCATCTGTTTGTAATGTTAGCCTAGATTAAATTTATAATCTCCATACCTATGTGACCACAAAATATTCATGGTTTTCCTCATCACAACCTCCTTTCATTCAATATATTTTTTCCCCTAATGTTTGAAAATAAACACATGCAAAAAAGGAGCAGAAACAACAACCAAAATCGAAACCGAAACCTGCATTACTATTTATTATGGGAGCAAAAATATAAATAGAAACAAAAACAAAAAAATAGAAACAGAAACCAAGAACAGAAATAGCAACAGTAACCAGGATTTGTGATACCAATTCATCATTCTTTTAGTGAACTAATAATGCATATATACTATTGGATAGTCACATTTAGAATACTAATGCCACCAAAAATTAAAAAATATATGAAATGAATCATATAAAAGAAAATATAAGCAAAAATAAACCACTCACATTTACCAAGGTGATCACTAACAATGAGAACCAACATATAAGGACACTATTAACCCTCCCAATCCCATGTAAGTATCTACAGACCATTAGAGAAAAGAGAGAACACTCGACTACTAGAATATTGCAAATGAAGACAGGCAAGCAGTACTACTAGAACACTCGACGCCAATCTAAAAATGAACTGAATCGACGACGAAGCTGTTAATCGATGGCGATGGATCTAAACTAAAATACATAATAATTGAGATCTATAAGCATAACAAAACAGTGTAATAGAAAATTAATTAATCAATTTTTATTTCAAGCATAAATTCAAACCTCAAATTTGCAGTTGTAAGAGCAAGAACAACGGCATGAGAAAGCCAAACTAAAACAAAAATAGAAACTGAAACAGCATGCAACGAACTTTAGAGAGAACACCCATCAACAAAAACAACAACATGTAATTGTAGAGCAACAAAGGAAAAAAAAAAAACAGCGAAATGAACCCGGTAGCAACGAACTTGGTATCATCGAAATTGAAAAACGAAATTGAACTGAAATAGCAAACAAATAATATTATCAAAAACATGAACAAATGAATGAAAGAATGGCAAAAGAAAAATTGTTAAAGCAAAGCGTCTTAGTGAAGCCGTAGAGAATGAAAAAAATGAAGCAAGAGGTTAAGAGTAATGAGAGCAACAAACACATGACACATAAACAGCCCACAGAAGCCCCCAATAAATACACAAGAACATATAATCTCAAATCATAATTCAAAACCAATGCAGTCACAAATTAGAAAATATATTATTTTCTAGTAAAAGGATCCTAATTCCTAAGCTAAATATTACTTAAAAAAATCTTAGATAAAAAACATAACCTGAAATAGATAAGAACCTCATTCAGAAGGGTATCAAACAAATGAAAGTCACCATACGAGCTAAACTACTAAGTACTAAAATAAGGACAATTATCTCCCTAGATCTTAGAGGCAACTGAGGTGCATCAAATAATTCAAAAGTATAGATTATGGAAGTTGTCAAATTAAAATCTCCACCATGTAAGACACAATTTGATAACATTTTTATTATGCACTTTTTTGATTTTAAGCGAAACATGAGTAAATAAGGTAAACAATGCCAAACGAGGCCTAATTTTATGTTTAATCAATCATTTACAAGTCTGATATTGAATAAGACAATGGATTACAAGCAATTGAATCAAGTTAAGACAAGTGAATTACTTTAGCATCTCCAGTTGAATTCAACATATTGGGTATTTTCATTTAAATATCACGTACTCTTTATTGGCAAACCAATCAGCCAACCAAAGTGTTGGGAAATGGTACTGAAGCAAATCAAAATGAGTAGACAAATAACTATCAATAAGCCAATCACCAACATAAACCAAATTGAGCAGACATACCCTTCAATGCTCAGACATGTAGCCTAGATTTAATTACAAATATTAAAGAACATAATTTGGGAATATGGTATTTTGATCCCATCTCTCACATGCAAAAAATATACAACAATTAGAATATGGGAGTATAGTATTTTTTTCCTATCTCTTACATGTATTTTGGGAAAAAGTTCGTTCAATTCCTGAATTTGTTCCCTGTTTTGTGCTCTCAAAAAATTAACCAACCCTAAAACAAAAACAGAAACAAGGATATCGCTGAAACAGAAACAGAAACAAGGAACAATGATAACAATTAGAATTTACTTCTTCAATGAATGAGATTTGTTCTACATTGTTCACAAAATTTGATTTCACGTGTATAATCATGAAATGTTCCAAAAAATAGCAAGGCACAAACGATATTAGTTTATGGAAATCACACGTTGACTGATTTTTGTATAGTGTTGCCGAAATTGGACAATCTTGAAGCAATTGATGTGAAGAAGTCGCCGCTTTGCTTTTGATCTTTGTTCGCAGCCATATCTTCGAATCCTAATTGAGCTTAATCCTTCCCAATCAACCCTTTATGAAGATTAATAGTTCAATTAGAAACAATAATATGAATATATATTTAGCAAAAAAACAGAAAATAGGAAGAGGAAGAGATGATTAAGAGAAAACCGCACCTAGGGTTTGCAATCGCAAGCGATGGAAGACGAACGATTCTTCATAGCAGTATGGAACACGAATGTTGCTTCTGATGGCGTCAAGGGCATGTATTTGAGGGCTGATGTACAACGGAGTGACGGTGATGACATTGGCGAGGCCGATGGAGACAGGGACGATATGCGATGAACCTCGACGGTGATGACAGTGGTAGTGGCTGCTTGCAAGAGAGCAAAAGGGAGAGGAGAGTGAGAAAAAGAAAGAAGAGAGATGAAGAAGAGGATTTCGGGAGATGAAAAAGAGGATTTTGAGAGCGGGAACACCAAAATTTCCACCGCCTTTTTTTTTTGTGTGTGGGTTAAGTTGAGCATATTCTAATTTTTTTTTTTTTATTACTATACATACTATTTTTTTTTAGTTTATTTTAATATATGTATTAGGACACCATTAAGTGACCTATAATTAAGTAATTAAATTATAATAGGACACAAAATTGTGCCCTAATATAGTTTATATTTTTAAGGCACTATTTTCTATCATTTTACATTATATATAGATATTAATTTATTTAATTACTAATTAAATTCTATTGGGACACTATTTTGTGTCCTTTAAATATTTTATTATAGGGCACAATATATATAGTTTTCCAAATTAGGAATAACATTTGGTGACGAAAAGGGTTCATCGCCAAATAAAAAATTTATCTCGTGCCAAATTGGCGAACAAAATTTTTCCGTAGCCAATACGTTAGCGGGAACAATTTTTCCTTTTTTTTTTTTTTTTTTTCGCTCCAAGATTTAATCAGATCAATAGCGATGAATTGCAAAATTTCGTCGCCTATTAACCATCTATAGCTACGAAATTTGTGTAATTGCCAAAAAAATTCATAGCAGAATCTCATTTTTCTTGTAGTGAGTACCCCACTCCCTTGGAATGGGGTTGACTCTCTCTTCCATTGGGCCAAATTCCTAACCAGTGCCTCCTATAAAAAAAATTGGGGCTTCCAATTCTTGACGAATGACTCCAGACCTTTGGGGAACTCCTTCCTAGCCGTCACAAACACCAACCCTTCTCGGATGGCATAGACTTGGGAAAGAAAAATGACTTATAAAGAGATTGATGGATGGTTCGATCCCCTCTGGTTTGCAAATAACATATGTGGCCACGAAGGCCCTCATACAATTTGGAGTAAACTGTAACGGATATAGCTTGTACTCCGTGTAAAGGGACCGTATCGATAGATGGATCAGGAACCTCAGTCTACCAAGTAGATGCTCTATATATATAGTAATAAATCTTTCAGGGAGAACGCAAGCCCTCATTTGGGAAGGGAAAGATGAATCTCTACCTCTTCTAGGAAGCTGAAATTGCTCTTGGACAAGCTAAGCTCATTCGCCATTATCTTCAACCTAACCCTCCAGATTAGGCTTCCCAAGGGAACAACAACATCATGGACCGCCTGAGTCTGCAAGGTTTTTGTCGCATCCCCCTCAAACCCGGCCTTACTTACCTATCCCAAGCTAACCTCAATGGTGGGGCCACTAGAAGGCCTTACACCATCACATTTATCTTGACGACCAGAGGGCCCAACATCGCTAGAAAATCCTTTTCATTCCTCTAAATAGGGGACAATGCATGGTGGGATCAACCCGCTAGAGCGGGAAAATCGGCAGGGCCTGTTTAGGGGTAACGTATCTTGAACCCGTGCCAGACCCTGATCAAACCCCAACGAAGACCCTGAAAAAGACCAAGAAAAGAAAGATGAAGAATTAGAAGACATGACGAAAAGAGAAGAGGTATCTGCCGGGAATGGGAAGGTGCTCTTGGAATTGCTCAAACTATAAAAATAAGCATGGGGTGCTCCCTTTATATGGGAGGTCCTATCTAACCGAACCATCGTGAAGGTGGACTATCTAAATAGCCTGGAACAGTGCACCATTCAGAACTGTACAGACGTGTGTTTTCCATCCGTCGACTGCACAGGCGGCATATCAGCGGAATTGAAGAGGCGCAGACCTGATGGGATGTGTGCATGACATTCGCAGGCCATTCGCTGGCCTCTTATAGGCCAACTGTTCCCATCCCGGGATAGCCCATTCTCCTTCTTGAAAAAAGGTCTGTTCCTCATACTACACGCTTTTAAGGCCCAAAAAGAAACGAATATCTCGGAATACTCCATAGAAGCACCATAATCTTGAAAAAAGCTCAAAACAAAGTCTCCAACGCCTTGAAGTTCCTTCTCAATTCTAGGTCCTGGGGGGTAGCTGATGAGTGTAAAAATGGTCACTCTCCATGGCAGGGGCACATCTCAATCTATGTCGGTCACCTCAAGACCTTATGAGTAATGTTCTCCAAAAAAGGGCAGGCCAGCCGCCGTCAGGATGGGGAAGTCTCTTTCCATCTCGACATGATCCACTAGACCTGCATCGTCCATCTTAGAGATCAAATCCATAAGCTCCTGAACAAAACTTCCCCCTTCCCGTCTCTGGCAATCAGGAAAGGGCACGGAAGAAAACTCCACAAAACTCTCCCTTTCTATCTCTGGCTATTCGGGAAGGTCAAGGGATGAAGCTCCTCGCATCGCAAGCTGCAAGAAAAATCCTTCTCAGATCATAGGCCGGGCCACTTCTCTACTTATTGATATTCTCTACCATGGGCCTCAACAAAAAGGCAAAAAATCTCAAGCCCACAATATTAAGCTCTCCACTCGCCCTCCTATTGGCCACGCGTCGAGATCGGACTCCAGTCCCAACTTAGGCCCCTAAGCTAATCAATCCATTGCTATGTAAAGAAGCGCTGATTCTCACGCTGAAGGAGACATGTCGGGTCCATCCCGATAAGTCCTTTGTGCAGGTGACAGGTTGGAGCTCATCCCAGCTTGGACTCATTCCTTCTTAAACCAAGACTCTCCACGGATAAGAAGGCTCTCCACGGATTAGAAGACTCCTAGGTTGCTTCACCACTCGGGGCCTATCTCGGGTCACTCCAATTTTGCCCATCTCGGGTTAGATGGGCTGATCTTGGACCTCTCCACCCCCATCCTAACAAGGAAGAAGATCTCTACCAATAATGACTAGACCATACCATTGGGTCGTCCAAGATTCGACATCAACAAACTTCAATACATGTGGACTGTTGATCTTAAAATTTTGATGAACAAATAAGTGTTGATGTTTTGGTGGAACTAATGATTTAATTGAGTGTTTCAGTGATTTAAAGTTCCAGTGATAAAGATGCAAATTAAATGGATGTTAAACGATGATATTGAAGATATTGATGAAGAATTAAGAGTTTAAAGAAATTAGGGAAAACAACTCAAGTGAATCTTAAATCTTAATATCCCAATTAGGAATACACACACGACGCAAAAAAAGTTTTTATCATGTATGTATGTTCTGATTAGGTGAAATTATTTGCTCCAATATGTGATTTGAAAAGAAATATTTTTAAGTGACTAAAATAGAATATAAGAAGATTAGTGGAGCTTATTTAGAAAAGAAAATGGTTAAATGGGTGAAAACGTAAAAACGAATAAATTAAAAACGAGTTCAGAACAGAGATCCAAAAGACACAAGTCGACTGGTAAGTCGACCGGACCAAGCAGCATGAAGTCTCTGTATCTATGAGTCGATAGGTAGGTCGACTGATGAAGGCAAAATGAACTATCTGAATCTACAAGTCAACAGGTAGGTCGACTGATGAAGGCAAAATGAACTCTCTAAATCTCCAAGTCGATTGATGAACGCAGCAGTAGTGGCTTAACTACTTCCTGAATTAAGCAGTCGACCGATTGGTCGACCGGTGGCGCTGTTTCAGGTTATTGTTGATTCTGAAATTATATTCAAAAGTATCCATTTTTTGTTAGGATTTGAGAGAGATTTCAGGGATTGTTAAGATATTTAAGATATGGTTCATATATTAATTAAATCCTATTGATTTAGTTCATTAATTTTTAATGTTTCTCAATTTGGTACGTAAAATTGATTCAATTATAATTAATTGAATTTGAGAAACATTTGGGAGATTTAATTAAAAGATTTGAAAGTTGTTATTCAGTGAATTGAACCGAAATGAAGTCATAATGTTATAAGGGGTCTATAAGAGCTATTAACTGTTATGATAATTGAAAATTAGTCGTTAGAGAGCTGATTCCATTCACCTATATATAGTCCTGCGATTTTCATTAATAGATATTAGATAATATTAAGTGGGCTAAAAGAGTTGAGCTGTTCTAAGAGTTATTCTGAGATATTGTGAGCTATTGTAAGATACGATCTGGAAGATCAACTGCTATTAATCTTTGCTGCTACTGGATCTGAAATTACATTCGTTTTATCTTATTATTCTTTTATGTGGATTTCAGGTGAGATCTTTCCAAACATATTCTATTATTGCATTACTTGTTTATCTTTTGGAAATTGATCTTAGAAATTGTTTCTGATTTTTTGAAGAAAATATTTTTACAAACAATTTCTTGAATCTAATTATGTGCTCAAATTTGCTACCCATATCTTGTTAAAATCATATTTTTCTATCTCACATTTTTTTGTCACTAGTTGAGATATTAATTGAGTTATTATTTATCTGGGGGTGGTAGAAGTTCCGAGTGAGATTTTCTGCTTATCAATTTTGTATTGGTGAGTAGTGTGACAGATTAAATACTGTTGGGGGTATTTAATTAGGGGTAGCTAGGTTTTAGTCTCTTCTTGTGAAGAGATTGAGATAGTGATTCTTTCTAGATAGAATTGCGTTTTTGAGTGATTATTGTAACGGTTCAATCCTTATGGGGTAAAAGGATATTTGGAGTATTTGATGAGGTTTTGATTCTTTGGCTTAAGTGTTAAAAAGAATTAGGTTATTCTTTAACCTGTAAAAAGTAGAGGTTCTTCTTTAACGTGGGAAAAGTATATTGTAAAGGTTGATTCTGAGCCTGTAAAAGAATCATTGTGAGGATTTGGTTTCGACCTTTATAGAAATCTTAGTGAATTAGTAGGTACGACTCTCCGTAGGGATCGGAAGACTGGTATAAATTTCTGGTGTGCTGCATTATTTATTTTGATTATATTTTGTTGTTTAGTTGTGCACATAGTTGATTAATTATTTCTGTTATGATATAAATATAATAATTAATTTAGGATTAAAATTAAATATTTGATTTATTAAAATTTTTATTCTGATAATTTTTAAATACCCAATTCACGCCCTCTCTTGGGTATTCCACTAGGCTAACAATTGGCATTAGAGTTGGTTTAGCTCGATATACTTAGTTAATAAAGATCACATGGTGCACACAATAGGCACACTAGTTGAGGGGCAGTCTATGCACCGTCCACCATTGTTTGCAGGTGAAAATTACTCATTTTAGAAAGATAGGATAATAGCCTTTCTTCAGGCTACAAATTATGATGTGTGGCTAACAATCGAGGATGGTCCCTTTGTTCTGATGGAAAACAGAGTTGAAAAGAAGAAAGAGTAGCTGACTGCTTCTGATAAGTAGGAACTATATATAAACTCTCAAACTATTAATATTTTATTTTGTTCTTTAGATGCTAATGAATACTCGAGAGTTTCAAGTTGTAAATTAGCAAAGGAGATGTGGGACAAGTTACAGGTTACCTACAAAGGGACAAGTCAGGTGAAGCATTCAAAAATCAACGCACTAATGAGGCAATATGAATTGTTCAAAATGGGAGAAACTGAATCAATTCACAAGATGTATACTCGCTTCAACAACATTTGCAATCAAATGAGTCAGCTTGGAAAACCGTATTCCATGGAGGAAAGGGTTCGAAAGGACCTAAGATCGCTAACAAAGATATGGGAATCAAAGGTGACTACAATTGAGAAAGCTAAGGATCTTAGCAAATATCAAATTGATGATCCCATAGGAAACTTGATGACTCATGAAACGGTGATTAAAGGATATGAGGATGATGCTGGAAATAGCAAGAAAAAATCCTTGGTACTAAAAGCTCAAAAATTTGAAGAAGAGGATGACAGTGGTGATGAAAGTCTTGACAGTGAGGAAGAGAAAGATGTAGCGCTTCTCACAAAGAATTTTAGAAGAATGACTCGGTGCATATTTCGTGGGAGAAAAAACCTTAACATGTCTAAAGTGGAATGCTACAACTGTCACAAGACCTATCACTTTCAAAATGATTGTCCCAAACCGAAAAATGATAAGAAGAAAAAAGAAAAGGAAAAAGTAAAGAAAAGTAAGAAGAAATCAACGAAGGCTACTTGGGATGATACTGATTCAAGTAACTCGAAAAAATCAAATAGTGAAGACACTTCCATGCTTGCATTAATGGCCATTGGTGGTGAGGTAACTAAATGTTCAAGTTCTCGTCCTATAGATTTTGATGAATTATTTTATGTTTATAAAGAACTTTCTCATGATTATAAAAATCAGTGTTCTAAAATAAATGCCCTTCAAAGTACAATTAACACATTAAACCAGCAAGTGATGGACTACGAATCTGAAAATAATGAATTGAAATCCAAATTGATGAATTTGCAATCTATTGTTCTCAAATTCACCGGCGGTGAAAATAACTTGAATATGCTTTTGGGAAGTTCACGAGGAGTTTTTAATAAAGCTGGTATTGGATTTAAGAAAAATCTTAAACAAAAACGTTAACATAAATTCTTTTCTGAAACCAAGGATCTTGTTAGATGTTTTGAATGTAATATCGTGGGGGCATACTATTCGTAGATGTTTTGCTAAAACATCTAATTGTGGATAAGTTTGGATTCCAAAAGGAACTAAAATTATCCCAACTAACAAGATCGGACCCACTTAGGCTGGGTACCACTTAGGAACTATTTGAGGTGTTCCTTACAGGTTATTCTAAAAGCTTCAATAAGCAAAGACAAATGGTTCCTGGATAGTGGCTATTCTCGATACATGACGGGAGATAAAACAAAATTTACATCTTTGACACCTAAAGATGGAGGTTATGTGACTTTCAGAGATAACACAAATGGTAAAATTATCAGTACAGGTAATTTTGGTAATAGTACTGCTATTATTAAATATGTGTTACTAGTTGATGGATTTAAACATAATTTGCTAAGTATTAGTTAACTATGTGACAAGGGCTATGATGTTATATTTGATCATGATAGATGCATTATTAAGAATAGTCATGATAGTAGTATTTTTCTAGTAGCATCACGTTTTGAGAATATTTATACTTGTTCATTTAATGATTTTAATTCTTAAAATTTATCTTGTCTAAATGCTTTATCTGAAAATAGTTGGTTATGACATAAGAGACTTGGGCATGCTAGTATGAAGCTAATTTCTAGTTTATCAAAGAAGAGTCTCGTATGTAGTTTACCTGATTTGAAATTTGTGAATGATAAAGTATGTGATGCATGTCAACTAGGCAAGCAGGCTAGATTATCATTTAAGAAAAAGATGCGCATGTCCAGGTCTAGATGTCTTGAATTGTTGCATCTTGATTTATTTGGTCCAAATTCTGTTGCTAGTCTTGGCAGTAAGTTTTATGCTTTTGTTATAGTTGATGATTATTCTAGACTTACCTGGGTATTTTTCCTTGCTAAGAAAAGTGAGGTTACTTCTGTTTTTGCTAAATTTTGTAAACGTGTTCAAAATGAGAAGCAATGTTCTATTATTAACATTCGAAGTGATAGACAAAGATAGTTTAAGAATGAAGACATGGTAAGTTACTGTGATGAGCATAGTTATGCTCATAATTTCTCTGCACCAAGGTCACCGCAACAAAATGGTATAGTGAAAAAGAAGAACAGGACGCTTCAAGAGATGGCCAGAACATGCTTAATGAAAATCGCTTACCAATCTACTTCTAGGCAGAAGCAATAAGTACCGCTTGCCACGTAGTAAATCGAGTATCAATTCATAGAGGGTTTAACAAAACCGAATGGTAAAACTCCTAATATTTCATACTTTAAAGTCTTTGGTAAATTTAATGCTAAATCTGATTATGGGATTTTCCTTGGATATGCTACTAACAGTAAGGCTTATAGAGTTTATAATAAACGTATATTAGTAGTAGAAGAAACCATGCATGTTGTTTTTGAGGAAGCTAATCCTTTTTTTATCGAGAAAGGTATTGAATGATGATGATGCAAGTATTCTAAATAACCAAAACCAATGTGATAAAGAACCTAAGGAGTCTCAACAAGAGGAGGAATCTAAGGAGAAAGATTCTACTTTACCACGAGCTATAAAAATAGTACCGGGACATTCGATAAAAGATATCATCGGTAATTTTGAAAAAAGTGTAAGTACTCGTTCTTCTCTTAGAGATATAATCAATCTTGCTTTCTTATCTCAAATTGAGCCTAAAAATGTAGATGAGGCGTTGACTGATGAATCTTGGATTTTCTCAATGTAAGATGAGTTAGTCCAATTTGAGCGAAACAAAGTGTAGTGTCTAGTTCCGAGACCGAATTTTCATCTTGTTATTGATACTAAATGGGTTTTTAGAAATAAAAAGGATGAGTCTGGCATGGTAATTAGAAACAAAGTAAGATTAGTGGTACAGGGCTATAATCAAGAGGAAGAGATTAATTATGATGAAACTTATGCTCGTATTGCTAGACTAGAAGCAATTATAATACTACTCGCTTTTGCATGTTCATGAAATTTTAAGCTATATCAAATGAATATAAAGAATGTATTTCTAAATGGCTTTCTAGCGAAAGAAGTTTATGTGGAACAACCCCCCAGGATTTGAAAGTGATAAATTTTTCGATCACATGTTTAAACTTCGCAAGGCTTTGTATGGACTCAAACAAGCTCCTAGAGCTTGGTATGAGAGACTCAGCCGATATTTGATCAAAAATGGTTTTTGAATGGGTATTTGTGATATAATTTGTTTGTAAAGTAAATTGATTCTGATATCCTATTAGTACAAGTGTATGTTGTTGATATTATTTTTGGATCTACAAGTGAGGATCTTTGCCAAGAGTTTGATAAAATAATGCAGGTGGAATTCGAAATGAGCATGATGGGAGAGCTTAATTTCTTTCTTGGATTGCAAATTAAGAAAACCAAAGAGGGAATATTTATAAACTAAGTTAAATACACCAAGGAGTTATTGAAGAAATATGGCTTGGAAGGCGCTAAAAAATACAAAACTCTCATGACAACGGCTACAAAGATAGAAAAAGACGATACGGATAAAAGTGTTAATGAAAAAATGTATCCAGGTATGATTGGTAGTCTATGGTATTTAACTGCTAGTAGACCTGACATTATGTATAGTGTTTGTCTTTGTGCTAGACTTCAGTCTTGTCCTAAAGAATCACACTTGACTGCGGTTAAACGAATTTTTTGATACTTAAAGGGGACGACTGACCTAGAATTATGGTATCCTAGGGGGAGTGATTTTAAATTGGTAAGTTACTCCGACACTGATTTTGCCGGTTGCAAAGCTGAGCGAAAAAGCATAAGTGGATCATGTCATTTGTTGGGACATGCATTGGTTTCTTGGTCAAGCAAGAAATAGAACTCAATAGCCTTATCCACTACTGAGGCTGAGTATATGGCAACTGGTAACTGTTGTGCTCAAATTTTATATATTAAGTAACAGTTAAATGATTTTGGAATTTGTATGGAGGAGGTCTCGATTTATTGTGATAATAAAAATGTTATTTGTTTAAGTAAGAATCCAACACAGTACTCACGGACTAAGCACATAGAGATCATACATCACTTTATTCTTGATCACATTCAGAAAAAGGGATATTGTTATTGAGTATATTGATACCTCTGATCAGCTTGCTGATATTTTTACCAAACCATTAGCGAAAGATCAGTTTGTGAAAATCATTCGCAGTTTGGGTATGGCATGTGTTCCCTTCTCCCTAAATTTTGTTTTTAAAGATGACAAAGGGGGAGAATTAGTTGATGTTTTATTTCATATCTTAAGGGGGAGTTTAGTTGATATTTTATTAAGGGGGAGTATTTTTCATTTGTGTTTTATTAACTATATTTTGTAATATTTTCATTATGTTCCTTAAATGAGTTAAAAAAAACCGTCCTCGGATTTAGGGGATGTGTGGTTATATTTTTGTTTTAAAAGAAAATATCAAAGTTAATTGTCATCATAAGAAATGAGGAGATTGTTGATTCTAATATTTTGATGAACAATTAAGTGTTGATATTTTGGTGGAACTAATAGTTTAATTGAGTGTTTCAGTGATTTAAAGTTCCAGTGATAAAGATGCAAATTAAATGGATGCTAAACGATGATGTTGAAGATATTGATGAAGAACTAAGAGTTTGAAGAAATTAGGGAAAACAACTCAAGTGAATCTTAACTCTTAATATCCCAATTAAGAATACACATACAGGACAAAAAAAGTTTTTATGATTTATGTGTGTTTTGATTTAGTGAAATTATTTGCTCCAATATGTGATTTGAAAAGAAATATTTTTAATTGACTAAAATGGAACATAAGAAGATTAGTAGAGCTTATTTAGAAAAGAAAATAGTTAAAGGGGAGAAAAAAAAAAGAAGAAGTTAAAAATGACTTCAGAACAGAGATCCTGAAGACATAAGTCGATTGGTAAGTCGACCGGACAAGCAGCATGAAGTCTTTGTATCTATGTGTCGACAGGTAGGTCGACTGATGAAGGCAAAATGAACTCTCTAAATCTACAAGTTGACAGGTAGGTCAACTGATGAAGGCAAAATAAACTTTCTGAATCTCCAAGTCGACCGACAAGTCGACTGATAAACGCAATAGCGGTGGCTTGGCTACTTCCTAAATTGAGCAGTCGACCGACCGGTCAATTGGTGGCGCTGTTTCAGGATACTGTTGATTCTGAAATTATATCCAAAAGTAACCGTTTTTTGTTAGGATTTGAGAGAGATTTCGGGGATTTTTAAGATATTTAAGATATGGTTCATATATTAATTAAATCCTATTGATTTGGTTTATTAATTTTTAATATTTCTCAATTTGGTACGTAAAATTGATTCTATTATAATTAATTGAATTTGAAAAATATTTGGGGGACTTAATTGAAAGATTTTAAATTTGTTATTAAGTGAATTGAACCAAAATGAAGTCATAATGTTATAAGGGGTCTATAAGAGCTATTAACTGTTATGATAATTGGAAACTAGCTGTTAGAGAGCTGATTCCATTCACCTATATATAGTCCTGCGTTTTTCATTAATAGATATTAGATAATATTAAATGGGCTAAAAGAGTTGAGCTGTTCTAAGAGTTATTATGAGATATTGTGAACTATTCTGAGATACGATCTTGAAGATCAATTGCTATTAATCTTTGCTGCTACCGGATCTGAAATTATATTGTTTTATCTAATTATTCTTTCTGTGAATTCCAAGTGAGATCTTTCCGAACATATTCTATTATTGCATTTCTTGTTTATCGTTTGTAAATTGATCTTAGAAATTATTTCTGATTTTGTGAAGAAAATATTTTTACAAATAATTTATTGAATCTGATTACGTGTTCAAATTTGCTACCCATATCTTGTTAAAATCATATTTTTCTATCTCACGTTTTTCTATCACTAGTTGAGATATTAATTGAGTTATTATTTATCTGAGGTGGTAGAAGCTCTGAGTGAGATTTTCTGCTTATCAATTTTGTATTGGTGAGTAGTTTGACAGATTAAATACTGTTAGGGATATTTAATCAGGGGTAACTGGATTTTAGTCTCTTCCTGTAAAGAGATTGAGGCAGTGATTCTTTCTGAATAGAATTGCATTTTTGAGTGATTATTGTAATGGTTCAATCTTTACCGGGTAAAAGGATATTTGGAGTGTTTGGTGAGGTTTTGATTCTTTGGCTTAAGTGTTAAAAAGAATTAGATTATTCTTTAGCCTGTAAAAGAATCATTGTGAGGGTTTGGTTCCTACCTTTAAAGGAATCTTAGTGAATTAGTGGGTGCGACTCTCCGTGGGGCTCAGAGAACTGGATTAGCAAAGAGTAGCTTGGTGAACCAGTATAAATTTCTGGTGTGCTGCATTATTTATTTTGATTATATTTTACTATTTAATTGTGCACATAGTTGATTAATTATTTCCGCTGTGATATAAATATAATAATTAATTTATGATTAAAATTATTTTTTTGATTTATTAAAGTATTTATTCCGATAATTTTTAAATACCCAATTCACCTCCCCTCTTGAGTATTCTACTGGGCCAACATGGATAACCATGAATGGGATGATGGGTTTAGGGTCATTTTTGTAAAATCGATGGTAAGAAGATTGGGTTGTTTTGGTAGGGAACCCATGGTTAGGTTTTTCCTTTTCACAGTCAATTGAGGCTCATAATGGTGTACTCTTACACACACACACACACACACACACACACACACACACACACACATATATATATATAGAGAGAGAGAGAGAGAGAGTTAATAACAATTTTCCATTTTCACCTCTCTGTTTGTTTGACTGAATGGCACTTTAGATCTTTGTCGTATTTTAGTAAGCACTTATCCTTGTGATTCTGAGTAAAATACAACAATTATATTTTTCGTTAAAGTTAACGGTCAAACGTCAAAAAGTCAAAATTGATAAATTATTTGATATTACTTGACATTTATATCCCTACGTCTGATCTGATTGAAAATATCCATTTGTTTTTTTTATTTGTTTTTTGGGATAAGGATCAGGTTGGGTCAGTACATGGATAAATTTAGAGTTCTTTACCTAATAATTTTTTTTTTTAAAAAAAAATTACTGACGAAATTAATTTTTCAACTTATATACTGAACTCGAGCATCCCGGTATTGTGAACACCGGGACTAAATGAATTAATTTTTTTAAATCGAATGGTCTCAGTGTTCACAACACAAGGACCAAATGAATTAAAAAAAATTTCCTTAATCGAGTGATCCCGGTGTTGTGAACACCGGGATCACTCGATCCCTTAATGGCACATCGTCATTTCAGAAATGGCGATATGCCATTTGGCTGGTTAAACGGTACAACCATTTGACCGGCCAGGCTGCAGGCCGCCTACAAAAGTAGACAGCCTTTTGCAGGTCCTTTTGTAGTAGCTGCTGACCACCGGGCTTGGATATTTGGTCTCGGTTTTCACAACACCGAGACCAAAAGCCTATTTTACCACCTACGCCCTCATTTTTCATTCCTGCTCATTCATCCTTCCTCCTCAGTTTTTCTTCATTTCTTGCTCTTCCTCCATTCATATTAGGAGAGTTTTGTTTCTTCATTTTTTTTCTATTTTAATTAGAGTGTTCATCATTTATTAACAAATATTGCAACTTCACAATTCCTTCATCTTACTACAAAGGTAAGTTTTTTTAATTTATTTATTAGTTTGATTAATATATTTTTTTACTTGTTATTTGTTAGTTTGATTAATTTACTTATTTGTTAAGTTGATTGATTACTTATTTTTTTACACATTATAATATACTGTTTAAAAAAATAATTAGTTAGTTAATTAATCAGTTTAGTTGTTAATTTAATTTTTTAAAACATAAAAAAATAAAAAAAATCAATTGAGGATAGTTTAATTTTGATTTGTTATTTATTTAATTTATTAGTTAGTTTATTTGTTTTGTAAGTTAGTTTACTTGTTTAATTTGTTGGTTAGTTAGTTAATTTAATTTGTTGGTTTAGTTGTTTAATTTGTTAGTTAGTTAGTTAGTTTAATTTGTTAATTTAGTTGTTAAATTAAATATTACACTTTGGCCCCTTTCACATGTGTAAGAATATATAAATTAATATATTAATTTTTTTAAAAAAATTATTAGTTAGTTAGTTCAATTTTTGAATTTAGCTATTTAATTAAAAAAATATGCACTTTGGTCCCTGAAAGTTTGACAATTAGAAAAATATAAGTTTTTAATATATTGTTTTAAAATAAACTGTTTGTTAGTTTAATTTTTGAATTTAGTTGAAATTGTTAATTATTTAGTTTAATTTATGAATTTAGTTATTTAATTAAAAAATATTTGTTTAATTTGTTAATTTAGTTATTAAATTAAAGATTACACTTTGGCCCCTTCACATGTGTAGGAAAATATAGTTTAATATATGATTTGAAAAAATTGTTAGTTAGTTAGTTTAATTTTTGAATTTAGTTATTTAATTTAAAAAATATGCACTTTGGCCCCTGAAAGTTTGACAATTAAAAAAATATAAATTTTTAATATATTATTTTAAAATAAATTGTTAGTTAGTTTAATTTTTAAATTTAGTTGAAATTGTTAATTTGTTAGTTTAATTTATGAATTTAGTTATTTAATTAAAAAATATTTATTTAATTTGTTAATTTAGTTGTAAAATTAAAAATTACACTTTGACCCCTTTCACATGTGTAGGAAAATATAAATAATATTTTGAAAATATAAATTTAATTTGTCAATTATATATAACGAGTGTAATTTGTTACAAACACATTTTTTAACTTCATCAATAATCGAATTTAATTTATCAAAATTTATTTTTAATATTTGATGAAGTTGAAAAACTTGCATCAACTACGTATTTGTAACAAAATTTTGGCCCCTCAAAATATGAAAATTATAGAAACATAAATTTTAATATATTATTTCAAAAGAAATTGTTAGCTAGATTATTTTTGAATTTATTTAGTATAATTAGTATAATTTTTGAACCATGTAAGTTTGACAAATTGAAAAAATATAGACTAAAAGTTGTTAGTTAGTTCAATTTTTTAGTTTACCTATTTAATTAAAAAAAAAAATGTGTAGTTACAAATTGTGCACTTTGGTCCCTCATAGTTTAAGCAAATTTGAAAAATATAAAATATTAAATTTATATAAAATAATATTTGAAATTAAAAATTTTATTTATCAAATATATTTAACGAGTTTAAGTTGTTAAAAATACATTGTTGATGCAAGTTTTTCAACTTCATCAATAATTTTTTAATTAAACAACTAAATTAAAAAATTAAACTCAAATTAACTAACAATTCATTTTAAAATAATATATTAAAATTTTAATTTTAATTTTATTTTAATTTGTAGTGAAATTGAAAATTTTGTATCGACTACGTATTTGTTACAAATTAAACTCATGAAAGAAAAACATAGCCAAGAATATGGCCATGGTAGAAGCAAAAAAGACATTTTTCTGCTTTTGCCATGACCATATTCTTGGCTATGTTCTTCTTTCACGAGTTTAATTAATTAAAAAATATACATTTTGACCCCCTCAAAATTTGACAAATTAGAAAAATCTAAAATAGTAAACTTATATAAAATAATATTTGAAAATATAAATTTTATTTGTCAAATATATTTAACGAGTTTAAGTTGTTAAAAATACGTAACTGATGCAGGTTTTTAATTTTTTATTTTCGCTTGTGAAATGATAGCCACTTGAAATAGAGCACGCTCGATTGTTATTGTATTGGGAAGGTAGAATCAGTCAGTTTGTATGGCCCATTCAGGTTGAAGAACCTCCTATTGCTCAACGTCAAGGGCGGAGGAACATCAGACGTAGGGGTTGCGATACATAGTCAGTTATATAGTTGATAGTTTAGCTATAAGAATGTAAATACAATTTTTCTATAAAAAAAAAAAAATGTGTTGCGTTTGTAGATTTATAAAGTTGTTAATCTATCGTATATATTACTTCTGAAATGGATAAAACATTGAAATAAAATGTGTATATATATATATATATATATATATATTCAACCACTTGTCACTCTGTATGCTTTCTAACAATTTCTTATTCGATCTCTAATTTCAATGTTTTATCCATTTCGGAAGAAATATATATGGTACATTAACAACTTTCAATGGAAATATATATCAATGTCATTATTCATCGTGAATTATACATGTTTGTTGTATTTTCTGCTCTATCTTCGAGACTTGCATATATATATATATATATATATATATATATATATATATATATATATATATATTCATCGTGAATTTGGAAGATTATTTTTCGAAGGCAGACATGATACAGTTAAGGTATAACAAAGCCAATACATAACAAACACCACCACCTATATTTAGAAACATCATATTGAAATTAAATGCATTAACAAGTACAATTAATTATGAAAATAAAAAAATATTACATAAATTAGAAAAATGTTTAACGATATTTGTTACAAAACTCATAACCAAAACAACACATAAGAAATAAAGAATTTAACATCAAGAAAATAGTGACAAGAAAACACTTAAAAAGATAATTAAACTGCAAAATATTATTTATTCTTCATTAGACATGTATCCCTCAGACAAATATTCATTGTTATTTATGACGTTATGGTATTCATTTGGGGAGAGTGCTCTTTTGCTTGTGGTAGCCAATTCATTGGCTAGTTGTAGTAGATAATATCTATTCCTGTGCAACAACATTCGATTATTCTCTAGGCGAATTTGTGTAATAGCATCTTCCATCTCGTGTTTTGTCATTAATTATATATCGTCTAGTCATCTGAAGACTTCGACGATGCGGAACTAGTGCATTAAAATTTCTCAACACAAGATATAAGGTTGTTAGACTCATTCACCTTGTATTCTCATTCTTGGTGTAGACCGATGCGATGCTCTATTGGATTGGTGCCTTGATTAGTCTACTAGTCATCATAATATGGTTGTAGAATCCAACATCTTTAGTGATCTCATAGTTCAGGCCAACCCCAAACACCATATGAATTCTCCTCCCTTGAAAAATCAAATGAGCTTCCTTCACTTGAGTTAATATATGAAGATATCACGAAAATTATGGGTTGAACGGTTTTTTTACAAATATTATATTGCACATTACAAGTTTACAAAAAAATTAATTTTTTTTTAAAAACATAATTACTAAAAAATGATGTTTTAAAACTTATTAGAATTTAACATAAAAACGATATATTAGACTTCAAAAAAAATACATAGTTAAACTATAATTCACTAATGCGAAAACATTAAACATTACTTTCATCATCAGACATTTTAATATCTGACTGATATTGAGGATTTTTTGCCCATCTTATGTAAGTATGCGCTTCGGTAAACAAACCTTATTTGAGACGCTCACGCGTCGTCATTTCAAGCTCGTATCGAAAAATTCGAATTTGCATTCGGTTATTTTGTTTGCGGTAGCGATGCAACGCCATTTGAAGGTTATGCAGTGTGTCTATTGGCATTGTTCTAGCCAATTGGTGTACTATTGGAATATTATATTGCCTGCATCCGTCTACCAAAATCTATAATTGGTTGACACGATAACTGTATTCCTCCCGCATCCTTACAACCCATCGTTAAAAGTAACGGACTTTTAGATCTAAAGAGTATAAGAATTCGTCTTCAAAAAACCAGTGACGTCCCATTAAACGATACAAATCTCTTACCATATACATTTTTCAATCCTTTTCATTTCATTTGTTTTTAATTTAGTCAATAATTTAATTAACTTTAACTTTCAATGGAATATAAATTCTTTCAAGCACATTAAAAAATAAACTAATTAAGTAACTAATAATTTTTTAAAAAAACAATCTATTATAATTTATATTTCATTTTATATTTTTCCACATGTGTAATTTGTGAAATTTTGAGTGACCAAAATGTATATTTTTTAATTAAACAACTAAATTAACAAATTAAACTCAAATTAAATAACTAAATAACTAATAATATTTTTAAAAATAATATATTATAATTTATATTTCAATTTATAATTTCTCACACGTATATAATTTACTCAAATGTTGAAGGGCCAAAGTGCATAGTTTTCAATTAAACAATTAAATTAATAAATTAAACTAACAAACTAACTAAGAATTTAAACAACAAAACTAACAAATTAAATAAGTAAATTAACTAACAAACAGATTAACTAAATAATTAAACAAGTAAAAAATATAGTAATTAAACTAATAAATAATTTAAACAAAAATAATTAAATTAAACTTATTGTTATTTTAATATTTTCTCACATGCGTAATTAATTAAACTTTCAGGGGCGAAAGTGCACATTTTTAATTAAATATTTTTTAATTGAGCAACTAAATTAAAAAAAATTAACTAAATAACTAAATACTAATTTTTTTAAAAACAATATACTATAATTTATATTTTCTCACACATGTTCAATTTACTCAAACTTTGAGGGGTCAAAGTGCATAATTTTTAATTAAACAACTAAATTAACAAATTAAATTAACTTAAAAATTAAACTTAACTAAACTAACAAATTAATTTTACCAACTAATTAAGTAAATTAACTAACAGATTAACTAAATAATTAAATAAACAATCAAACTAACAAATAAATTAAACTTACTTTTTGCAATAAGAGGAAGATGTTGTGAAATTGTTGATAAATAGACACTAAACGACAAAAAGTATGGAGGATGGAGGCAAATGTAAGTTAGTATGGAGAATAGAGGCAAATGTAAGTTAAATATGAAGGGAGAACAAATGTATTTATAGAGATTTGGTCCTGATGTGCCGTTAAGGGATCGAGTGATCCCAGTGTTCACAACACTGAGATCACTCGATTAAGAAAAAAAAATTATTTCATTGGTCTCGGTGTTGTGAACATCAGGACCATTCGATTTAAAAAAAAAAAAAAAATTCTTTGATCCCGGTGTTGCGAACACCGAGATCTTAGTCCCGGTGTTCAGAACACCGGGATGCTCGGGTTCGGTATATAAGTTAAAAAATCAATTTTGTTTGTATTTTTTTTTTAATAAAATATTTATTAGGTAAAGAACTAGATAAATTTATCATTGCACAAAATTAAAATTAACGATCAAATCTAAAAAAAATCAAAATTTAATAAATCATTTAATATTAATAGACATTTACACCCTCACTCAAGTCAGGTTAGAAAATATCCGTTCGTCCTTTTTTTTTATTTTTTTTATTTTTCAGAGTTAGGTCGGATCGGTATAAGGATAAATTTATCATTAACAAAATTCTATTAATTATTTAACCATTGCACTTAATATGAACTAGAGAGTGAGCAAATAACGACGAAAATATAATAACAATGTAAATTGTAATTTAACACCATGGGCAAAACTTTTTACTATTTTTTATTGGGAAATTTATAGGTTTGTATTTATTAAGTAATTATTACTATTTTTATTTGTTTTGGGGAAAAAAATTAATAACATTGATATAAATATGTTGAGACAAAAGAATTATGCATTGATTTGCACTTTGTTCCTTCAACTATCAATTTTTAAAATTTGGTCCTTCGACTATCAAATTTTGTGTCTTGGAGGCCCAAGTATTTATATTTAAAAAAATAAAATTGCAAATTGACCTATAACTTAGGATTTCAAAGTGAAAATTAATTCATAATATTGGGAGTCAAAGTGAAATCAACCCATAATTGAGGGAGCTTAGCTTATTGCACATTTAATAATTGGATCATTTAGGCATGAATGGGATAGTTTATGGACCAAATTAATCAAAGTGATAATTCAAGGACCAATACCCAAATTATTTCATGGGGGTCAAAGTGTACTTTTTAACCCCGATTAATTTGGTTTGTTTTTCTCTTTGTTCCTTTCTTTTTCGCATTCTTGTTTAGATTTTGACTTTAAAAGATATTAGGGACAATTGGTGATTAGCCCAAAAAAGTAGGTATAATTGATTATTAATTTCATTTCAAATATAAGTTTTAATCTTTTAAATTGATTTTTGTTTGTATATTATATTGATTATTTCTCATAATCACAATAAAATAAAATTAAATAATAATTTAAAGTATACATGATTATTAGAACATAATAATGAAGAACGGTAAACGAAAGTATACCTGTCTCGGCCATCGTAGGAGATTGAATATGTCGCAGTGGATTACTAACTAGATCTTCCTCTCTATGATCTAGATTTCGTGGTGGCGGCTTTCAATGGGAAGAAACCCTTAATTTAGACTAGTGAGGGGATTTAATTATATATATTAGGATTTCTCGTTGGGCCCTCCCATAATGAGTTTCAACAAAACTTTAAATCTACATTTGCCACTTAACTAGGCTTCTACATAAAAGACGCCACAGCCTAAATCAAAATATGATCACTGATTATTTGAGCTGCTTAAATAATAGACTATCCATTAATCTGTTTTTGTAAAACAATTTATTCAATTCCACAATTTTTTTTCTCAATATTCTCCCACTTGGGCTACATTAATTGAATAAATATAATTTTAAAAAACACGACTTTCAGATTAATAACAGAAAAAAAATTTATCTTTGGTGTGACCACACCTTTTTATTTAAAGAAATTATAGTCTATAAATAGCATCTTGATAAACTTATCCGGTCCAACATGATCTTAACATTGAATTATGGTGGTCTATATGTTAATCTCAACAAACATAAGATCCTTCATACTTACAAATATTTTTAACTATATCGACATGGATCGTAAGCCCAATAGTGTAGTAAGAAACTAATGCTAACATCTGATCATTATGTATATGTATTGTTTCTTATCGGTCCTCATTCCAATTTCTTAACAAAATGAAATTGTAATATTGCAATTTCTTAGTAAAATGAAATTGCTAATTGCAGTTTCTTAACAAAATGAAACTGCTACAATTTCTCAATAAAATAAAATTGCTAATTGCAATTTCTCAATAAAATGAAATTATTGCAATTTTTCATCAAAATAAAATTGTTAATTCCAATTTTTCAATAAAATGAAATTGCTAATTGCAGTTTCTCAACAAAATAAAATTGCTGCAATTTTTCAATAAAATAAAATTGCTAATTGCAATTTCTCAACAAAATGAAGTTGCTAATTGCAGTTTTTAAAAAAATGAAACAACTGCAATTTCTCAACATTACAGAATTGCTAATTGCAGTTTCTCAATAATGCTGCAATTTCTCAACAATAAGAAATTGTTTGACTTTAACAAGTCATCTGTCACTAACAACATATTACAAGATCTCAAAACAGTGATTTGTGACAACTAAAAGTATACAACTGTAATTCTTAAGACATAATATTTAAAGATACCATATTGTATAATCAATTCAAATAATATGATATGCAACAATGTAACACGCAATAATGATGATCATCAAATAAATTTTAATTTTGCAAAACGCAAAATAATAGTGGTCACAACGTAATTATCGAAATAAAGGGAAATACAAAAACTCTCACTAAACTAGAGAATCAAAAGACTCAATGACACCCATATGCACAACATGTTCCTTGAACTCTATAGGTCGTAAATATTTATTTAGTATAATCAATTCAAATAATATGATATACAACAATATAATATGCAATAATGATGATCATCAAATATATTTAACAAAAGTAGTCACAACATAAAATTAAAGGAAAATATAAAAAAAAAAAAAAAAAAAAAAACTCCCATTAAACTAGAAAATCAAAATACTCAAATAAGTATAAGGGACACGATATATAAGAATTAATTGCATCATCATAAACTCTCTTTTGGGTAGAGTCTAAAATAAACAATTATTCTTTAAGTATGAAGATCAACAAGATAAGGCAATCTTTATAACAATAGTGATAAATGCTTATACGACACAATCATTGAAATAAAAGAGATTATAGAGACTTCCATTAAATCAATGAATCAATTTAGAATTTTATTATGGCATTATTGTTGTTCACAATAAAAGAAAATTATTTTCACAAAGATCAATTATGGGCAATAGGCAAAATGCTCAATTAAGCATAGACAATACAATATATAAGAATCAATTATGTTATCATAAATTCCCTTTGGGCAGAGTCTACAATAAACGATTGTTCTTTAATTATGAGGATCAACATATAAGAAAAGTTTACAGATTTAAAAATCCATCCCTTTGGGCAGATTGACATTCAAATCCATACATTTCCTTCAAAACATAATGAAACAAATAACTTTTCAAAATTCATTAACTTTTGACAAATAATTTATCAAATTATTTATCTCATATAATATCCTCATGCAATTAAATTAATCTGCACAATAATCCCCTTTGGGCAAGTGAATGTACAAATTAATCTAAAATTTTTCCATCAACAAAAATAAAAACTCAAAAATTTGCAAATTATGTTGGTTATCATTTTGGTAAAATACCTCAACAATTCAGAAGTAATCGTTCTAAATTGAGAAAATTAAACTATATTACCCAATTATTAAATTAATCTGCACAATAACCCTTTTTGGGCAGGTAAATATACAAATTAATCTAAAAATTTTCTTTCAATAAAATAAAAACTCAAAAATTTGCAAACTATGTTGGTTAAATCACTTTGGTAAAATAATCTCAACAATTCACAAACAACCGTTCCAAAATAAAAAAATTAAGTAATGTTACCCAAAAATTAAATTAATCTATACAATAACTCCCTTTGGGCAGATGAATGTATAAATTTATCTAAAAAAATTCATCAATAAAATAGGAACTCAAAAACTTGCAAACTATATTGATTAAATCATTTTGGTAAAATAACCTCAACAATTCATAAGAAACCATTTTAAATTGGGAAAATTAAATAATATTGTCCAACCATAACAGTGCATATTAACGACATATATGTGTATGATCAAAATAAGAAGAAATACGTTACAAAATGTACTTTCAATTATCAACGATCAATTATAATTGCAAAAATTGAAACAATTTTACTGCACTCTGAAACTAATTATTGAATTAGTCTCTATATAGAATAAAAAATTAAGAGCTTGAAAATTAAAAAACTATAATTAATCATAAGTAGTATTTTTATAAGTTCCTTATTATAAATCTCAAAGGCTAAAAGTTGTAACTAAGAAAATTCAGTTGGCTGAGATATTACATAGCCCAAACACAAAATCAATATCTATATAATGAGCCTAAACTTGGATCCCTAACAAGATATTTTAGTCACAGTGATAATGTTTCCGATTCAAGGCCTTCTTGCATGTTCATGAATAATTTATCCATATTAATAATTTCATCAGATTTGTTAATTAATAAATAATTAATGGTCCAACAAGCCCATCAGAATATATATATGACCCATTAAACACTTTAAGACTCATGCAATACAAGAAGACATTCATGTGAAATTGTATAAAAATAAATTAGTTCTTTTCTTCCATTTCAAAACGCAAATATACTGTCCCAAACATAGCCCAAATTCAAAAAATGAAAGATCTCATTTTCGTTGATGAAAGGTATAGTAATAACCAAATTAGTTATTGACATCATACTTAATCCACTAAGAATCCTGAATACATATCATATATCTGATTACTTACGACTACTTCTCAACAGTGCTATATTTAATTTAACTTTCATCATGTTACTAAAACAAAATAAGGATATAATTTTCTCAATCATATCACTCATCATGTAAATATTTTACAAAGATAACAAATAGAAAGATAAGGAGTTGATCCACTTTAGGATTTTTGATCATTAGATACATGAATAATGTGAGATTCAACACGCCCCCTCACACGTAGGGTGAACTTCACAAACCATTGCAAACGATTTTCAGAAAGCCCAATAACAATGTGTCAAATTAAATTTGCTAAAGATTCATTTTTCTTACTTGACCATTTCAACAATACACACCATATCAAATGATTTTATTAAAAACAATATTTATGTACTTCAACTCATTAAAGCAATAGAAATTATCAAGAGACTGCCTCATATCACCTATACAATGATCAAAACCTTATATGTGTTAATGAAAAAGTTAGGGAAAGAGAATTCTAGAAATCTTAACTTAATGGAATGTTGAAAACTTACCAATTTAATGATTTTTTTTTTTTTTTTATAAAAATTGTGCAACCTTACACAAATGCGTGAATACTAGTTTCACACATCGATTTGGCCCCTTGTTAGAAAAAGTTCACCAATAGTGTTTGCTTATTGGTTCATCTTATTTTCATTGTTATTATCATTATTATTTAGAAACAATAGTGTAGTCTTTTCCGAGGGGGATGACAACTAAGAGGTTTGTAAGGATCAGTTGACGACAATTAGTTTCTACCACAATACTCTCGCATGAGCAAAAAATTCACAATATCTATCTCATGTGACAGAAATTGAATACATAATTATTAGGTATTTATTTTTCCAACAGGCAATGAGATTTATTTGACTCCGCCACCCATCAACTCTAGTGGGCACGGTCTGCTTAATTTAAGTAATTGCAATCAACTAGCCAATTACTCTAATTCCAAATGACCTCCAAACCTTTTCCTCACTACTAATTGCGATTTCTAACAAAATCTACACGCTAAAGTGTTAATCACCATAAAAAATAAGATCTATTTAACATCGTGCTGTAATTAGTGTAAAATCCTTAATCTACACTAAATTGCATACCATTCACAATATATACAAGAAAAATTAAATTTTCACAACATTTAAACTTTAGAGGGCTAACGGTGTAATTAATCATTCTTACTAATTTAAGTTCATTACACTTCAGAAAGAAACATATAAAGTTAATAAGACATCTTATATGTTTAAATTGAACCTACTTAGACCAAGTGAGATTCTAGTTAATTTTCGGGGTACAAAGTGTCAAAACCTTCATAGTTTTAAGGCCAAATTTTAGGGACAAAATAAAAACTCTATCTTCGCCTCCCTTGTGTTGCGCCGCCTTCGAAACCATGGCAGGTTGTAGACCCTACTTCTTCTCCGCCTTAGAAACACAATCTCTGATCTGCGAGTTGAGACAAAGCCAAAATTGGAGTCCATTCAATGGAGAATCGTCGATTTTGACCGTCAATGACAAAGAAGACAAAGAGAAGAAGGGAATCGGAGAAATCGTCTCATCTACCTCCGCCCTTACAATTAATAAGGTGATGCAGTGCAACAAGAGTGAGATTTCATGGCCTAAAGAGAGCACACTAAGGTCCAAAAAACCTAAAAAGGCTAGGTTTTGACCAGAAAGTCAATTGTGACCGATTTCAACAAAACATAACACCTTTTCAGGAGGAAATAGCCTCCTGAGCAATACCACCGAACTACGGGCCGGCACCAAACGTGATTTTAGTCAAATTTCTTTTTTTTCAAGGGTCAAAATGACACTTTTTTTCATTTTACGCGATAATTTTATAATTTTATAAGAATTAAGGACCTTCACGCCTTTGGTTTGAATAAGATATTGAGATTTTTCTCAATCTTTTGTCTCAAATTCTTAGCATTCTTTGTGAATCAACGAGTTCTATGTGAATTAAATCTAATTAGGAGAGTATACATCAAAAAAATTTAATCTAAGGAGAGTGAGTATTTCAATCCCATTGCAAATCAATCAACATAATTTATGTCAAATTTTCAACAGAAAATAATGCCTAAAAATAATTTTAAACTAATTAAATCACATAATAAGTAATAATTAATCAAAAATTATTTTAATCCTCAAAAGAATCAAATAAATTTTACAAAAAATTAGAAGTCAGAAAAACAAGTGCAATAAAAAAAAAGGGTGACCCAAAACAGATCCCGAATGGAATCGCACACGCCCCACGCGCTAAAAAATTAAGTCCCAACAAGGCAGTTTAGTTGATAACTTTAGGCTCAATAAGAAAATATCCCAGCAACTTCTTAATAAATAAACAAAGGCCCATTATACACTTTTAGGTCCAATAGACCCAAAATTAATTCTAGTCAAATTTTAAGGTGTTATAAATTTAAATTGAACATAAAAAAAGTTGTCTAAATGGTATAATTGACAAAATTAAAGAAAAAATAGAGTGGCTTAACTCAAACAATCAAACATAAAGGTAACTAATTGAAACAAGTGACAAACAATAGGAGGCCTACAATGTAATTTTGCCTCAACATTTTTAGAGAGAGACAAAGGGGTGATGATTCACCACAAAACGATAAAGGGGGCCTTGATTCCTTGAATAAAAAATGACATGGCCTTTTAGGAGATAATAGTCAAATTTCAGGGGTCAAAAGTGTCAAAACCCTATTTATAATTTTAAAATCAAAGCTGCAGCCGCCTCATATTACAGGGTATGAACTCAAAAATCTATTTCAAAATCCTAACCCTAATTTCAATAACCCTAATTTCAATACCCTATGTATTGCAGCCGCCTCCTAAATCGAAACCCTATTTCCGCCTCCCTCTGCCGCGCCGTCTTCAAAAACAATCCCCACCGCCAAATGAAACCCAGAACAGTAAACCCACCTCTTCACCACCTCCTCCCGAAACAGATAACGGCGGAGAGGAAGAGGCGGCCAGAAACCTGATCCCAGCGAGGTGCCGATGACTACCTTGTAATTTTCAAGAGTTTTCGAGTGTTTGGAGTGTGGTTTTCAACTGCGTTTGTTTTGTTTCCAGAGAGAAGGAGAGTTAAGACGACGGACCGGCGGCGGAACACGAAAGTCGAAACGACAGAAAGGAGCGGAGATGGAGAGGGAAGGGAAGTGCGTCGGAGATGGATTTTCAACACGAAGGTGGCATTCATTTAGTGTTTCCGTTTCAGTGGTGTATGTTCGCATAAAATTTGAAACAAAAAATCATGGAGTCAAAAAAAAATCTATGTATAGTTTCACAAAATTTATTCTGGAAATTAGGAACAGAACAGAAACAATATATATATATATATATATATATATATATATATATATATTTTTCTTAAACCTTTTGGAAACAGAAATACTAAGGCCTCATCGCTTTAGACTTTCTGTGTCCAGATTTCTGTTTCTGTTCTTAGTTTCTGTGGAAACTGAAACAGAAATACTACAGACGCCAAGTAACCAAATTCATCTCTTGAAAAATCTTTTTATTATAGTCGATAATCTAACCTAAGTTAACAACAAGAGTCGAGAGGAACAATAGCCCTAAAGTTCTACAAATAATCGAACCAAAAATTCATACGAAATCATGGCTCAAAGATTCAGCTTCGAAAATAAATAAAAATAAAAAATTCGTTTTCAATTGTAGATCCTAGATCATGTATGTTGATTCTGATACTACATGTTCATTATTTCTCATAATCACAATAAAACGAAATTAAACAATAATTTAAAGTATACATGATTATTAGGACACAACAATGAAGAACGGTAAACAAAAGCGTACATGTTTCGGCCATCGCAAGAGATTGAATATGTCACAGCGGATTACTAACTAAGTTTTTTTCCTTATGATCTAGATTTCGTGGTAGCGGCTCTCAATGGGAAGAAATCCTTAATCTAGATTAGGGAGGAGATCTAGTTATATATATTAGGGTTTCTCGTTGGGCGCTCCCATAATGGGCTTTAACGAAACTCTAAACCTACACTTGCTATTTAACTGGGCTTTTACATAAAAGACGCCACAGCCCAAATCAAAATATGATCATCGATTATTTGAGTTGTTTAAATAATAAACTATCTATTAATCCGTTTTTGTAAAACAATTTATTTTATTAATGTTAGCCCACAAAATTTTTTCAACATATTAATCTTGTATGCTCTTACACTTGGTAATATTTAGTTATATATGTGTAACATTAGTTACAGTACAAATGACATGTAACTATATTATATGTACTTATGTAATATTTGTTATATCTAATAAAAAATTTACACACAAATTGGATACATGTAACCAACGTGTGTATTGGATCCTTTTTTTTTTTTTTTTTTTTTTCTTATGCGCGGGATTAATATATAAATTAAAGAGAAAATTATCAGCAACTACTATTTTAACTTTCCATGTACCACTAAATACCAACTAATTAAAATTGAACAAAAAACTCTCATCCTAATCATGTTTTGAACTCATTAGTCCAATTTTTTAAAAATCATACATGTAAAAATACCAAAATACCTTGATATGTGTTAGCCCTAATTTAGTTGCCTTATTCCCTCTTTAGCCACAGTGTCGACGACGACGATGGTTCTCTCCTCCACCTCCATAAGCGCCTCCACAACCATCGCCGTCATCCACTCTTATCCGTCGTCTCCATCAAGTTCGAGTGGTCTGCTGCAAGGTTCGTCTTCTCCATCGTTGTCGTTTTCACTTCGCCATTAGCCATCGCCATCGTCGTCGTCTTCGCTTCACCGTCAGCCATCGCAATCGTCGCCATCTCCACCGCCATCTTCGTCGTCGCCTGATTGCCATGTGTAAGCTTTCTCTATCTGTCTCTCTTTCTTTTCTCGTTTTCATTTTTCCGATTTTGATTGTTTGATTTCGATTTCTGTTTTCATTGTTGCAGAAATCGATTTTTTGGGTTTGGGGATGAAATCGTTAATGACATTATTTCAATTTTCTGTTCTACTCCAAATTTCAAATTAATTCATCATTCGATCTTTATTTTTTTGATTTCGATTGTTTATTTCATTGTTGTAGAAATCGATTTTTTTTTTTTGGGGTTGTAGGGATGAAATTGTTGATGAAATTATTTCAGTTTTTATTTTACTCCCAACGTCAAATTATTCAGTTTTTCGATTCTTGAACTGTTTCAGTTTTTGTTCTACTCCAAAGCCATCATTTCTTCTGTTCTACTTCAAAGCCATGATGTTTGGTTAGGTTCAAAATTATGCAGGCTAATCTAGTCTCTCACATGAATTTGTATGTAGTTTCATGTGAGATTTTCAATCTTTATTTTTTTATTTTGATTGTTGATTTCTCTCACATGAATTTTGGTTCAAATTTGATTTTGTATGCAGGTTTCCATAGCGTACGACGATGGTGCAAATGTGATTTGATTGGTGGTTTTTTATGTGATGCGAACTTGAAGTTCCAGTAATCATATTTTATTGATCTTTTTTACTGTTCTAGGGTATAATGTTTGATTGTTTCTTGTTTGATGCGGTCTTCAATTGCGTTTTCGTGTTTTTGATCGTTTATAGTTGTTCGATTTTCATGTTCGTTTTGCGTCTGTTGTGTGATTTTTCATTGGTCAATCTCAACGATTTTTCTTTGAAATGTTTTTGCTTAGATTTGAGGTTGAATAGAACAGTTCTAGCTTAGATCTGATTGGTTTTTCTCGATTTTACAATGAATTTCAGTAGATTATTAGACAATGTTACATTCAACAAGTGGATATTGTTACGTTCAACACACACTTTTGAATTTTGAATTCTGGCAATATCAGGAAGTGGCAATACCAGTTTGGTTCTAATCAATTCAAGTTTATGATGTTTTGGATTTAAATTTGGTTGAGTTTTTTTTTGTTAAAGTTTTTGGATCGATGAGAAGATAGCTCTTATGGTTGGATTCATTATCTCCCATGTGTAGTTTAGGCAGCGTTACATTCAATATGCAAGTAAATATTATGCCGAAACAAATTGGTTCAATTAGATTACATTCAACAATATTCTAAAAACTGATTTTGATAATAGTAAACAATTTTTTACATTCGAAACGCATAATGTTTGAATATTTAACAAATTGATTCAATCAGACAGTGTTACGTTTAGAAGTGTAACATTCAACATTTTAGAAGTGTAACATTTTTTCAATTAGACACTTTGCAATTTGATTTTTGGTAATTTTAGAAGTGTAACATTCAACACACACATTGAAACAATTGTGGTTCAATTGTTGAATTTTTAAAAAAAAATGATTTTTGAGATTATTTAAATAGTGTTACATTCAACACACTGATACTGTTACAAATCAATACGCATATTTGTTTTTGAATATGTGACAAAATCAAACAGTGTTACATTCAACACGTATTTGAATTTTAAATTTTGAATTTTGGAATTATTAGACAGTGTTACATTCAACGCACAGACAATGTTACATTCAACACGCATATTTGTTTTTTAACGCGACAAGATCAGACAGTGTTACATTCAACACACATTTGAATTTTGAATTTTTGGTAATTTTGGAAGGGTTACATTCAACACAAACTAAACTAATGGGGATGGGATTCAATTGTTGGAATTACAAAAAAAAAATGATTTTCGGAAAACCCTAAAACAAGCATAAACAAAGATTTAGGGAGGAAAGTGTAACATTTCAACAATTTAGAAGTATAACATTTTTTCAATTAAACACTTTGCAATTTGATTTTTGGTAATTTTAGAAGTGTAACATTCAAAACACACATTGAAACATTTGGGTTCAATTGTTGAATTTTCTAAAAATTTGATTTTGAGATTATTTAGACAGTGTTACATTCAACACACTGACAATATTACATTCAACACATTTATTTTTAAATATGTGACAAGATCAAACAATGTTACATTCAACATATATTTGAATTTTAAATTTTGATTTTTTGGAATTATTGGATAGTGATACATTCAACACTCACCTTGAATGTTGAATTTTGAATTTTGGCAATTTAATTGACGTTGTTACATTCAAACCAACATACTGAAATTTGAATTTTGACAATATTAGACAATATTATATTTAACAAGCATTTTTGAAAAATAATTTTTTGAGAATTGTAGACAGTATTACATTCAACACGCACATTGTAATTTGAATTTTGACAATATTAATCAATGTTATATTGAAACACGCACGTTGAAATTTAAATTTTGACAATAGTAGACAATGTTACATTCAACAAGTATTTTCGAAAATTATATTTAAGAAATATTGACAGTGTTACATTCAACACGCATATTGTTTTTGACAATGTCAGGGTGCAAAGTGTAATTTTGGAATCCTTTATAGGTTGCACTCAATAAAATATAATTTGAACAAAATATAATTTGAACAATAATTTTTCCGTGGTTGTCACATGATATAAATCACAAATTTGTATGCTGGAAAATGTCTTTTTTTGTCAAAATTTTTTGAGTTGCAATACAACTATCACCCACTAACTTGAAAAATGTGCAAGAGAGAGAGATAGGGTTCTTATCATCTTGATAAATGTGCAGTGAGTGGGAAATACATCCTCCAAAAAATATGTTATCCATTCTATTTACGTCTTCCTCTCTCTCTCTAAAAACTACATCTTTAAAAAATATATGCTCTTCATCTTTCCTCCCCTCTTTTTTCGTCTTTCTCTCTCCTCCGTCTCCACCATCCATCTTCAGGCTTGCGATTGTGACCAACCGGCGACGACAAACAGCTAACGGCGACAGCGACAGCGAAGGTGAAAAACGAAAGGCAACGGCGAAAGGTGGACGGCACAATGATGGCAACGGGCGAAGTCGGATGGCGATGTGGCAATTTGTCAATGGCGAAGTTGGATGGCGATGGCGGCGTGGCGACGGAAATCGCGCCATTACCGAAACGGTCACATCCACGTTGCAGGGAGTATGGGTGATTTGAAAGAGGCAATACAGGGCAACGATCAGATGCTTCGCGGAACGTATGACAACATGCACCCCTGAACATACGACCCTTGGGTGTTACATTCAACACATTCTTTGAGTGTTGAATGTAACACCCACGTGGAAACAGATTTCTTCGGCCAAAAAACATGAATAGCATATCGATAGGAAGAAGATTTTTTGATGATTAATATAATGTAAAATTTTTCATTTTTCGACATCATGAAAGCAAAGAACATCTTGTTTTTTGTTTTGTAGATGGTCACGCACCCATGTCCCATTTTTTGAGGGATGCGTTGTGTGGGCTCTTAAATGCACCGCAAACTTGGGTCATAAACATTCCATATTCAGCATGTTGCAGGGGTATTACGATTAAGAATTGTCACAAAGGAGTGGATAGTCCAAAAAAAAAAATATTGGGTTGAATTAGTATATAGAATTGTAAAATGGGAGCCATCGGTACGCGCTCTTAAATTATATTATATATGAAATAAATTAAGGACCACATAAACAGCCAAGATATAATCGTGCAAATGGGGACAACGAATCGAGCACGAAATGCTACATCTCTTAACGAGTTTTAACTTATCATTGGTTTCTATAGTTAAATTACATTAATTACCTCTTGAATTTGGCATAATTGCAATTTGATGCTCAATATTTTACTTTCTTTGTTTCTGTCTCAGTTTGGAATAAATAGTTTATGATGGGGAAACTTTTGGTCAAGTCTATGTGGATCTTGAGATTTATTAAATTGCACATTTGTTCTGTGAATTTTTATATTTCTTTCAATTCTACAAAATTAAAATCGTTGTTAATGATTTGGATGAGAAAATGACTGCACTCAGCATATGGCCTTATAATAGGGATAATTTTGAGTGAAAAAATGACAAAATACCCTAATTACAAGATCACTTGCTGAGAACAACTAATTTTTCGTCCAAAATCATTAATAATATTTTACTTTTTTAAAATAAAAACAAATGTGAAACTTGAGAGATCAATTCTACGATTTGGCAAACTTCAAGGTTCAAATAGAACAGCACACTATACTTCAGGGACCAATATTTACAATTTACAAAAAATAAAGTACTCTGATAAAAAAAAAAAGGATAATATTAGGGACTAATTTATAAATAACCCAAACTTAAAGATTCAAGCAATTGATGCCATCTATAAAAGTGTATTTTATAATCATGTGGACAATTTTATGGCGGCAGTGTGAGTTCTTTACAAAATAAATATTATTTAAAAAAAAAAAAAAATCTAAAAACACTTGTTTTTGAAGATAATTTCAAAATCCAAACATCCTAGTGTTCCCAACACCGAGATCAATTATGATTTTTTTTTTATTTGAATAATCTCCGTGTTGTGAACGCCGGGACTATTTGGTTACAAACGGTGTATCACCATTTGTTCAAAACGGTGATACACCGTTTGGATTGGTCAAACGGTTGTACCGTTTGACCAACCCTGGTTGTTGTGCAGTTGGCTTTGCCGATTGCTTGTACAGTCTGCAAAGCATAGGCACAGTCCCGGCGTTGTTAACGTCAGCACCAAACGCCTATTTAAATTGTGGGGGCAAACACCCTCCTTCTTCTTCATTCATACTTAGTCCGACTCTTTTTTTCTCATACTCTTCCTAAGTGTTCAAAATTTGACAAATTTTACAACTTCTTCCTCCTACTATAAAGGTAAGTTTGTTTTAATTTTTTTGTTTAATTTATTTGTTAGTTTAATTAATATATATTTTACTTATTTAACTAGTGGTCCTCTACTTGTTTAATTTGTTAATTAGTTAGTTAATATAATTTGTTAGTTAATTAGTCAATTTGTTTAATTTATTAGTTACTTAGTTAATTTAATTTGTTAGTTAATTTAGTTATTTAATTAAAGAATGTACTTTTTAGTGGAAAAATATAAATTAAAATACACATTATAATATATTGTTTAAAAAAATTATTAATTTAATTTGTTGGTTTAGTTGTTTAATTTATTAGTTAATTGGCTAGTTTAATTTGTTAATTTAGTTATTAAATTGAAAAATTGCACTTTGTTCCCTTTCACATGTGTAAGAAAATGTAAATTAATATATTATTTAAAAAAAATTATTACTTAGTTACTTTAATTTTTGAATTTAGTTTTTTAATTAAAAAATATTTAATTAAAATATGCACTTTGGCTCCTCAAAGTATGACAATTAGATTTTAATGTATTGTTTTAAAATAAATTGTTAGTTAGTTTATTTTTGAATTTAGTTAAAATTGTTAATCAGTTAATTTGATTCTTGAATTTAGTTGTTTAATTAGAAAAATATTTAATTAAAAATTGAGTACTTTGACCCCTCAAAGTGCGACAAATTGAAAAAAAATAAATTAAAATATAAATTTTAATATATTGTTTTAAAATAAATTATAAGTTAATTTGAGTTTAATTTTTTAATTTAGTTGTTGAATTAAAAAATATGCACTTTGACCCCTAAAAGTTTGAAAAATTAGAAAGATATAATGTAAGACCTCAATTATAGCAAGTACGTCATTTTAGTTACATTTTAGTGTAACTGGAAAAAAAAAAAAAAAAGTTCGGGGTGAAATTGGGTTAATAAAAATTCAAATTCAAAATCTAGGGGTCAATTCGCAAATTTAGAAACATTAAATCCAAACTTTGAGGGGGTAAATTGACATGTAACTTTTAATTAAAACTTAAAGGGGTGAAATTGCAAATTTTAGAAACTTTTAAAAATTTCAATTAATTAAAATTAAGATTTAAAGGAAATTGGGGGAAGAAAGAGTAATTAATTAGAAAGTTTATTATATATATATATATGTGTGTGTGTGTGTGTGTGTGTGTGTGTGCTGATCCGACGAAGCAGCTGCCGGCCGGAAATAGGGAGAGCAGTGACGTGGCAAGCTGGGAGGAAGTGAACCCACTAAATGCATGCAATACATACGTGTAATGATCAAAACATCTACAAAAATCTAAAATTTAAAACGGAAATCAGGAAATGAAGAGAGGGAGGAAGATCGGCAGTGTATGTCGGTGGATGTGTGAGTTGTCGTCGATCTCAGGTGAGAGAGTAATAGGCCATGGTCGTCAGTTTACTGTAAGTATATGGGTGTGTGTTTCGTCCACCGGCAGTATGTGCTTGATCGTCGCCGTTCGCCGGCGTGTGTGTGTTCGGTTCGTCGTCGAGTGTGTGGGCTGCCGGTAGTGGGTGTGTTCTGGTTGTTCGACGACTGAGTGGGGGTGTGTGGTGGCACCGTCTGGTCTAGATGTGTGATCATCGACGGCGTCGGGGTGTCCCTCCAGTGTGAGGATGGATGCTGCCGGCCGAAGTGTTAGAGAGAGAGGGAAGGTGGGTATCGGTTTCGGGTAGGTGTTCCGTCTTCGTAGAGGTGTGGTGTGATCGGAGCAAGGTCGGTCGCCGGCGAGTCCCAAAGCAGAAAACAGAAAACGAAGTGAGAGAGAGGGAGTCGTCGGTGATGTCGTCGTCCGGCGGGGAGTTTATTCAGTCGATGGTGACTGTGGGAGGGGAGTACGTGTGTTCGGCATTTGGGGTGTGTGTAATCGGTAATGGTGTGCTCGTGATTGGGGTAGGATGATCGGTGGCTGGTTCAAACTGGAACTGAAGCAGAAGACGAAACAGAGAAGAGAAAAGGAAGAAAAAAGAAGGAAGAAGAAGGGAAAAAAAAAAGAAAAAAAGAAAAAGAAAAGGGAATTACACGAACCACCCCACTGAAAATTAAAAACCCCTCTCGTGGTCTCCAAACGATTTGGAAACAGGTAAAATTTCAATCAATTAATAATTCTCGTTAAATTAAATTTTATTTAGTATTACAAATCCCAAAAATCGTAACAATTTCCTGACGATTAATTAATTTTAATTACGTGGTACATAAAATAGTAACAATTCGGAATATAAGGCCGGCATTGCATGATTCAGATGTTTTAGATAAGATATTAATTTAGGCTTTGTTACTATTAGGTTCACAGGCACCAATGTCCCAATAGAGTATGGTCAGTGAAGGTTTTGGAGAGCGATTTACGAGGTGAGTGTATTGTCTTCTTACCAAACTATTTTCTATATATATATGAGATGAAATTTGTGATTACCTAAACTGTATGAATTTATAAACGATATGGATCAAGCAGGATTTGAATGAATTGGCAAACTGGACTTCGATAGATTTCAAAAAGAAGTTGGAAATGAATTTCCGCTGGATTTAGTAAAATTAGATGGTGTTTTAAAAAGAGAATAAGAAACATCTATTTTTCTAAAAATGCTTGGTTTTCTAAAAATAAAGGATGGAAAAATGATTTTGATAAAATCGGATGTTTTCTTTAAAAGAAAGTGCGAAATATGATTTTTGAATTTAAAAGCGGGTTTTGTAGAAAAGTGGTAGGTGTGGTGATTTGACAATGTTGAGTAGATGATATTTATTGAGTTGTGTTTCGATGAGGTTGTATTTGATTTTGACGATGCCATGGTTGTTCTCCTCGTAAGGGGTGCGGATTATATTTCTCCCCGTAAGGGGTGTGGATTATATTTCTTCTCAAAAAGGGGTGTGGATATTTCGTAGGAAGGCATTCCTATGAATGTTACGATACCGTTGCAACTCCTGATCGTGAGGTTAAAACGATCACTAGGGCTGGCCAGTGTGTGTGTGTGTGTTTGAGAAGATGTTTTGAGATGTGATAATTTGCTTCTACTGAGTGGTTTATTATTTATATGGTGAATGGCATGATTCTTATACTAAATGATTTTTGCATAGAACTTATAGGTAGTGCTTTATTCTCATTGTTAATATTATGCAAACCTTTGCGAGCTACGTAATGTTTATATATTTAAGCTTGATCCATTTAGATGATGCAGAATAAACTGTTATTATTATAAAAAAATATTTTACTAAGAAGGCAGTACACTCGTAGGTACAACGGCTAGGAGTCGGTCCCCTACTGGCACTAGGTAGAGCTACGTGATGGAGTCATATAGGCGTTTGAGAGAAGCTGTCAAAGACAAACCTATAAAAGGGTTCATGGATGAATACTGTTTGTTAGGATTAAGTTGGGATGGGTGTGTCCCCCATTTAAATGTTTGTATTATATAGTGGGTATATATTGTCTTTCATTTGGTTGTTTGGGTATTGGTGATGTCATGTTGTAGTCACGCTAGTCTCGGGATGACGGGCGTCCGGGACGGGTTGTGACATATAAAATATTAAATTTATATGAAATAATATTTTCAAAATATAAATTTAATTTTTCAGGTATATATAACGAATTTAATTTGTTACAAATACGTAGCTGATGCAAGTTTTCAACTTCATCAATAATCGACTTTAATTTATCGACTTTGATAAAGTTGAAAAACCTGCATCCGCTACGTATTTACAACAAATTAAACTCGTTCTATGTTTGAGCAAATTATACTTGTATGGGAAAGTATAAATTAATGTGTTGTTTTAAAAAAAAAAAAAAAAAAATTGTTAGTTAGTTCAATTTTTTAATTTACTTTTTTAATTAAAAAATGTATAATTGTTCACTTTGGTCCCTCAAAATTTGAGCAAATTACACATGTGTGGGAAAATGTAAATTAATATATTGTTTTAATATATTCAAAGTTTGACAAATTAGAAAAATATAAATTACAATATTGTTTTAAAAAAATTGTTAGACCTCGATAGTTAGTTTGAGTTTAATTTCTTAATTTAGTTGTTTAATTAAAAAAATATTAAATTTGTTAGTTAGTTTAATTTTTTAATATGCTTGGAAAAATTATTTTTTAAGTTTTAAATAAATATATTCTAATCTTTCAATATTTTTAAATAAATATTAGTCTTTCAATTAAAATCAAATCAATTAAATCTATCGAGTTGATATGAACTTGATGTGGAATTTATATTCGATTCAGATTTAAAGTTAAAATAAGTATTGGATAAATTATAAATAAGTAAAATGTTAAGGATTGAAAATAAATTACTCAAACTCATAAAAATGAACACTATAAACATTGGTATATGAACATACTTTTGTGATTGAATTTTAGTTGACGATAATATTTTCTTATTTTGTTTTGGCTTGTGAAATGATAGCCGCTGGAAATGGATCACGTTCGGTTATTATTGTATTGGAGTAGTAGAATATTGGAAGGTATTGAGTTTAAGATTTGTTACAGTACATCTGTAAGACCCAAACTGTTTCATATGCATATTTTTAGATGCATTTTAGAACATTTAGAAAATAACGGGATAAATTGTGTTATTTATTATTTAATTTAAAATTTTGAGGGTTAATTAGCAATTTTTAAAATATTAATTTTAGATTTTGGGTTTAATCAATAACTTAACAAAAATTGAGGGGAGGTTAGTGTAATTTTAAATAAAATTTGTTTACCACTTCCTTTCCCATAAAGAAACTCGTTTATTTATATATATATATACTAGGGCATGACCCGTGTCTGAAGACACGAGTGCAAAAAAATAAATAAATGTAAAATGCACTCATTTGTTTGTGCAACATTCTCCATATGTTTTATTTAAAATTAACAATAATTAACAATTATATACCATTATCCAATAATCTAGATATTCTTATAATAAAATAATAAACAATTAAGGCTAAAAATATGTACTATCAATTCAAATCAAATTACTGTTTTTTTAGAATTTTTTTTTTTTGTGCAATTGGTACATAAGTAATAACTAAACATCAACAATAATTAAAAATTAAATACCAATATCCAATAACCCAGATATTCGATTAATAAAATAATATAACAATATAACAATTAAGACAAAAACATGTACTACCAATCCAAATCTCATTACTGTTTTTTTTAGAGAATGAATTTTTTTGTACAATTGGTACATAAACAACAATCGAGTCTTACGTTTCTTTACTTTTGGCCATGAATTAAAGATAACAATGAAAAATTAAAATCGATTACAAATAAGTAAGACTCCATCAAAACACACAATGCAACTGAAAATTATCGACATTGCTTTGAGTGCGATTAAGTGAAACCGTCGCAGACATGTGATATAATCGTCAAATAATTGAGAACAATAAAAAATGTAAATTTACATTAACAACGTAATCATGGTGCATAAAATTAGATTCAAACATGTTCAACCAATAAAAACCATAAAAATAGTTTGATAACCAAAATATTCACACCCATTCGGAAGAACATTCTCTCTTGCCTTCTCTTTTCCTTTGCAATTTGCATCTTTATTTTGCAGGGCCAATTGTTTATCCTTAAAAGAATGAACTGTAGAATCACAAACATTTAAAAGAATATTTAAAACAACTATAATTTAAATCAGACAAATATAAGTGGCACATTTCATTTTAAACCTTCTACTTAAGCTTAACATATATTAACTCCATTTCCTAGGTTTGTTATTTTCAACAACTAATTCAATTCTAAAATTATTACCCAAGGATGATCAACCCAAACCGTTTCCTCCAACTCGTTAGTTAGCTGCAAAAACGTATGAAAAGAATGATCAAAGTTAACAGTTCCGTAAGCAATGTTTACCCAAGGATAATCAACAATCAATTATTCATTTATATATGCTAATCATACTTGGAAATACATTTGTTCATAGCGCTAGGGCTAAACATCAACCGGGCTTGCAGTTTTGCATGGGGTGTATGTCCTAAAGAATCAAGCAAGGGTTCAAAGCTAAAACAAAGATATGTTATTTTTTTTAACATTTCATTAGTGTTTATTCGATAAAAAAAAAATTATTGTCGATAAAAAATATATGACATGAAGTAACAATTGAACAATAATAATTAGTTTATTAAGATCCATTTTTGTCATTAATGTTGACCTTGTTTGTTTATTTCTGATGAATGCATAATTTTGGAAGAGCAGTTTATGAAAAATCCGAGCAACCTCATTGAAAATAATTATTTTATTTGTCTATTTACAATAAGATGCAAGTCAACGTTACAAAAATTGAATCTGTTATGATGTTTATTGGATCAAGTCAACGTTAGAAAAATTGAATCAGTTATGATGTTTATTGGATCATCATTTACAAAGATAAAAGAAAAATCACTAGATATCAATATAGTTTTTCTTGTTTGAAAATTTAGGATCCGAAAGTGGAGGTAACAATTTGAAAAATAAACAAATTTAGATTTTTTTATTCAAACAATTTGAACTATAATTCAAGTTTTTCAATTGGGGGGATAAAAATCATATTAACCATATTTTAGAAGTAAATGCTACATTTTTATTTTATTTTTTAAGTTTTTGCTTTTAAAAAAAACAATGGTACAGATTAATTTTAAATTCAGATACTCACCTGATAAAGGCCGTTGCATCAAGGTGAATGACCTTTTTTTTTTAATTAGTTGAATACCTTTTTCAACACTGCAATGTACCATCACACACTAAAGAAAGTAAATATAACTTTGATATTGGACTTTTAGGAATCTCAAGCCAACTAACCAAGCAAGATTTGGGTAACAATGTAATCGACCAAGATATGGGCAACTGATTTATCAAACAACATTATTAAGTTTCAAACACATTCACCAATTACTAAAGGACTAGCCAACAAATAGGGGGAAAAAAAAACTTTAGGTACACAAAAAATAGAAAAGTAGACCTTCACCTATAAATGTCGATTGAAACGAAACTCAGAGATGTCGATTGAAATAAAACTCAATTTGGAATCTCAGCCAAGACAGTGGTCAGTTGGAGTAACGACGGGCGATTACCTGTGAAGGGGCTTGGCGATGGCGATGGCAACAGTTAGAGCTTCGACGTGATGATGTTCTAGCAATAAAAAAGATGGCTTGAGGAGGCAACAACGGCGACAGTGTCGACATCCTAAAATAAAATGAAAAAAAAAAAAAAAACACATGTATATTAAACATCAACAATAATTAACATTTAAATGTAATTACCAACAAACAATATATATTATAAATACAACGCAATCAATATGCAATAACACAGATACGTGGCTATTAGAATAATATCATAATTAATCATGAGCGAAGTAGCCCTACTAAAGTGTTAATGAATCTGTCTTTTAGACTTTTTCTCACCCCCTCGGTATTGCATTTTTTCGCGATGGGAGAGTATGAATATCCAAATTTTCAAACCAATATAAATAAATAAAAATATTTTTTTGTGCAATTCCTAGATTTAGCATATAGATTGTAATAATTTGTTTTTTTTTTTTTAAATTTAAAGAGAACTATGCAGACAAACGTAGAATTGAAGGAGAAAAATGTGATTTAGCCTATAAAGCAGAAAAAGGAAAACAAAGTTATTTAATCTGCAAAGATTTATACTTAAAATCAAATTCAAGTTGCACCCTTCAAAAACTCCAAAATCAACATTACATCATTTAAAAAAAAAGGTAGAACATCCTCACAGCTAATTTTTATTAATCAGTGACAAACCATACACACTGCAAACCCAAACTTGCAAACCCATCTTAACTTCGCAGCACACTAAGTAGAAGAAGAAGATGATGATAAAGAAAATAACATAAATCTGGTTCAATATGGAATGTAATACCTTTTTTAATGTTTTATTGAATAAATAAACAAAAACAAAATTATTACTTTTCACCCACCATGTTTTTATACCTTTTTGGCCGAAGGAAAAAAAATGAAAACAATTTGATTCATGCCAGAAGGAGAAGTTTCTCTCTCTACTGTCTTCATGTTTGAGATTCATCTGAAAAAATAACACAATGGAAATCAATCCCAAAATTAACATAACACAAATATTCGGCATCAGAAACGGATGTAAATAAAAAACAGTAAAACATTCCATACTTGTAAAACACTTGTATTAAAAAACATCTAATGTTATAACCCGTGCCTAAAGGCACGGGTTTTAATTTTATAACATTACCAAACCATCAACACTTGTTTTTGTAATGAACACGGCATAAACAAACATGATTAATAAGAAATTTAAAATATAGACATAATCCCCTTTGTTTATATGACCTCCAATATTTGAAAATTGGACATAATCCCCTTTATTTATTTGACAATCCAAATTATCAACTCATATTTTTAAGCAATACAACATTAATAAACACAACCACTAACAATCACGCACAACAATAACTAACACGGTCAACTTTAACAATATAACAAATAATGACAATTAATCATATACATTATAAACTTAGTAATAATAAGTCTACCACCCAGGACTACTGGAACTTACCTTAATCATTGAGAGCATACTTCTACAGCATAGTTCTGCAAACTATTAATCGATCGATTGCAACATCAACTCCAGTCACAGAAATTGAACATCAGACAAAGCCTAGCACCTAAAGAAATAATAAAAATAAAAATTAATTAGGAATTGACACTTTAAACCTTCGTCAATCAACATTAGAGAGAGGATGGGGATAAAAATAGTGAGATTCAACTCCCTAGTATTGACAAAGGAAAAAAAATGATGACTTTTAACATTAATACAATGATTTTCTATATCCAAGGTGTATTATTGATGTTTTTATATGCATGCTATAAAAAAATAGTATTTGTAGTATAAAATGAAACTGGATTCAAAGTAATTGTCACAACTCATAAAAAAAAATAGTATTTGAGCATTTCATGACCTGAAATCGGATTCAAGAGAAGAATCAATTCCTATAGCTCATAAAGCATCAATTTTTTTGGGTCAATTAGGATCAATATGTTGTGGTTGGGGGAGTGAAAGTGTTAAATATTAGTGTATCGATACTATCCGATTGCATTCTATTTTTATTATCTAAAAAAAGATTAATTATACTTTGCACCCCTATAGTTAGCCCAAATTACACTTTACACTTCAAAAATTTGCTTTTGTACCTCTTTTTCAAATTATAAAATGAGACATGAAATGAGAAGGGAAATGCATACCAAAGCCTTCGGGTCATAACGATTCTCACACAACTTAAGTAAAAAAATGTGTAATGTCAATCCAAATCTGATTGCTTATTTTTTCGAAAACATAAATAATTAATAATACAACAATAATAACAAACAATGTAGACAATAGAAACTTGAAATCGATCATAAATAAGCAAACCTTGAACAAAAAAACCTTGGACAATTGAAAAACGGAAACATAGACAGTGAAAAAAAGTGCAGAAACTTGAAAAATAGAAAGAATTACAATCTAAAAATTGATTGAGAAATGACAATTTACTTAGACAACATTCAAGTATTGAAGGATTACAAAAAGAATGATCAACAATTGAAAATTAGGAAACCATTATACTAAAACTAATATAACAATGGAACGAAATTAGACCCTGCAACCATAAACTAAACAAAAAAAAATAGAACTGAAATAGAACCTAAAACCATTACCAAAAAAGAATAAATGAAAGTAAAAAAACATAAACTAAAAGAAAAAAAAAATGGACAATTGAAAAACGGAAACATGGACAGTTAAAATAAAAAGGTGTGGAAACTTGAAAAATAGAAATAGGAAACGGGAAACATAAACAAAGAATTACAATCTAAGATTGAGGATTGTTTGTCTACATTGTTTGTGATCAATTTTTGCTTAAGTTGATCAATTTTTAAATTGTCTATTTTAAATTGTTATATTACTTTCATTTATTCTTTTTTGGTAATGGTTTTAGGTTCTATTTCAGTTCTATTTTTTTTTTTTGTTATATTAGTTTTAGTATAATGGTTTCCTAATTTTCAATTGTTGATCACTGTTTTTATAATCCTTCAATACTTGAATGTTGTATAAGTAAATTGTCATTTCTCAATCAATTTTTAGATTGTAATTCTTTCTATTTTTCAAGTTTCTGCACTTTTTTTCACTGTCTATGTTTCCGTTTTTCAATTGTCCAAGGTTTTTTTGTTCAAGGTTTGCTTATTTATGATCAATTTCAAGTTTCTATTGTCTACATCGTTTGTTATTATTGTTGTATTATTAATTGTTTATGTTTTCGAAAAAATAAGCAATCAGATTTGGATTGACATTACACATTTTTTTACTTAAGTTGTGTGAGAATCGTTATGACCCGAAGGCTTTGGTACGCATTTCCCTTCTCATTTCATGTCTTATTTTATAATTTGAAAAAGAGGTACAAAAGCAAATTTTTGAAGTGTAAAGTGTAATTTGGGCTAACTATAGGGGTGCAAAGTATAATTAATCTTTTTTTAGATAATAAAAATAGAATGCAATCGGATAGTATCGATACACTAATATTTAACACTTTCACTCCCCCAAACACAACATATTGATCCTAATTGACCCAAAAACATTGATGCTTTATGAGCTATAGGAATTGATTCTTCTCTTGAATCCGATTTCAGGCCATGAAATGCTCAAATACTATTTTTTTTATGAGTTGTGACAACTACTTTGAATCCAGTTTCATTTTATACTACAAATACTATTTTTTTTTATAGCATGCATATAAAAACATCAATAATACACCTTGGATATAGAAAATCATTGTATTAATGTTAAAAGTCATCATTTTTTTTCCTTTGTCAATACTAGGGAGTTGAATCTCACTATTTTTATCCCTGTCCTCTCTCTAATGTTGATTGACGAAGGTTTAAAGTGTCAATTCCTAATTAATTTTTATTTTTATTATTTCTTTAGGTGCTAGGCTTTGTCTGATGTTCAATTTCTGTGACTGGAGTTGATGTTGCAATAGATCGATTAATAGTTTGCAGAACTATGCTGTAGAAGTATGCTCTCAATGATTAAGGTAAGTTCCAGTAGTCCTAGGTAGTGGACTTATTATTACTAAGTTTATAATGTATATGATTAATTGTCATTATTTGTCATATTGTTAAAGTTGACCGTGTTGGTTATTGTTGTGCGTGATTGTTAGTGGTTGTGTTTATTAATGTTGTATTGTTTAAAAATATGAGTTGATAATTTGGATTGTCAAATAAATAAAGGGGATTATGTCCAATTTTCAAATATTGGAGTGTCATATAAACAAAGGGGATTATGTCTATATTTTAAATTTCTTATTAATCATGTTTGTTTATGCCGTGTTCATTACAAAAACAAGAGTTGATGGTTTGGTAATGTTATAAAATTAAAACCCGTGCCTTTAGGCACGGGTTATAACATTAGATGTTTTTTAATACAAGTGTTTTACAAGTATGAAATGTTTTACAGTTTTTTATTTACATCCGTTTCTGAAGCCGAATATTTGTGTTATGTTAATTTTGGGATTGATTTCCATTGTGTTATTTTTTCAGATGAATCTCAAACATGAAGACAGTAGAGAGAGAAACTTCTCCTTCTGGCATGAATCAAATTTTTTTCATTTTTTTTTCCTTCGGCCAAAAAGGTATAAAAACATGGTGGGTGAAAAGTAATAATTTTGTTTTTGTTTATTTATTCAATAAAATATTAAAAAAGGTATTACATTCCATATTGAACCAGATTTATGTTATTTTCTTTATCATCATCTTCTTCTTCTACTTAGTGTGCTGCGAAGTTAAGATAGGTTTGCAAGTTTGGGTTTGCAGTGTGTATGGTTTACCACTGATTAACAAAAATTCGCTGTGGGGTTGTTCTACCTTTTTTTTTTTTTTTTTTTTTTTTTTTATGTAATGTTAATTTTGGAGTTTTTGAAGGGTGCAACTTGAATTTGATTTTAAGTATAGATCTTTGTAGATTAAATAACTTTGTTTTCCTTTTTCTGCTTTATAGGCTAAATCACATTTTTCTCCTTCAATTCTACGTTTGTCTGCATATTTCTCTTTAAATTTAAAAAAAAATCAAATTATTACTATCTATATGCTAAATGTAGGAATTGCACAAAAAAATATTTTTATTTATTTATATTGGTTTGAAAATTTGGATATTCATACTCTCCTATCGCGAAAAAATGCAATACCGAGGGGGTGAGAAAAAGTCTAAAAGACAGATTCATTGACACTTTAGTGGGGCTGCTTCGCTCATGATGAATTATGATCTTATTTTAATAGCCACATATCTGTGTTATTGCATATTGATTGTGTTGTATTTATAATATATATTGTTTGTTGGTAATTACATTTAAATGTTAATTATTGTTGATGTTTATTATACATGTTTATTTATTTATTTTTATTTTTTTTTCATTTTATTTTAGGATGTCGACACTGTCGCCGTTGTTGCCTCCTCAAGCCATCTTCTTTATTGCTAGAACATCATCGCGTCGAAGCCGTAGCTGTTGCCATCGCCATCGCCATCGCCAAGCCCCTTCACAGGTAATCGCCTGTCGTTACTCCAACCGACCACTGTCTTGGCTGAGATTCCAAATTGAGTTTCGTTTCAATCGACATCTCTGAGTTTCGTTTCAATCGACATTTATAGGTGAAGGTCTACTTTTCTGTTTTTTGTGTACCAAAAGTTTTTTTCCCCCCTATTTGTTGGTTAGTCATTCAGTAGTTGGTGAATGTGTTTGAAACCTAAAAATGTTGTTTGATAAATCAGTTGCCCATATCTTGGTCGATTACGTTGTTACCCAAATCTTATTTGGTTAGTTGGCTTGAGATTTATAAAAGTCCAATATCAAAGTTATATTTACTTTCTTTAGTGTGTGATGGTACATTGCAGTGTTGAAGAAGGTATTCAACTAATTAAAAAAAAAGTGCAAGTGAATTCAAACACCTTGCTGCAACGGCCTTTATCAGGTGAGTATCTGAATTTAAAAATAATCTGTACCATTGTTTTTTTTTAAAAGCAAAAACTTGAAAAATAAAATAAAAATGCGGTATTTACTTCTAAAATATGGTTAATATGATTTTCATCCCCCCAATTGAAAAACTTGATTTTAGTTCAAATTGTTTGAATAAAAAAATCTAAATTTGTTTATTTTTCAAATTGTTACCTCCACTTTCGGATCCTAAATTTTCAAACAAGCAAAACTATATTGATATCCAGTGATTTTTCTTTTATCTTTGTGAATGATGATTCAATAAACATCATAATAGATTCAATTTTTCTAACGTTGACTTGCATCTTATTGTAAATAGACAAATAAAATAATTATTTTCAATGTGGTTGCTCGGATTTTTCATAAACTGCTCTTCCAAAATTATGCATTCATCAGAAATAAACAAACAAGGTCAACATTAATGACAAAAATGGATCTTAATAAACTTATTATTATTGTTCAACTGTTACTTCATGTCATATATTTTTTATCGACAATAAATATTTTTTTATCGAATGAACACTAATGAAATGTTAAAAAAAAAAATAACATATCTTTGTTTTAGCTTTGAACCCTTACTCGATTCTTTAGGACATGCACCCTATGCAAAACCGTAAGACCGGTTGATGTTTAGCCCTAGCGCTATGAACAAACGTATTTCCAAGTATAATTAGCATATATAAATGAATAATTGATTGTTGATCATCCTTGGGTAAACATTGCTTACGGAACTGTTAACTTTGATAATTCTTTTCATACGTTTTTACAGCTAACTAACGAGTTGGAGGAAACGGTTTGGGTTAATCATCCTTGGGTAATAATTTTAGAATTGAATTAGTTGTTGAAAATGACAAACCTATGAAATGGAGTTAATATATGTTAAGCTTAAGTAGAAGGTTTAAAATGAAATGTGCTACTTATATTTGTCTGATTTAAATTATAGTTGTTTTAAATATTCTTTTAAATGTTTTCTACAGTTCATTCTTTTAAGGATAAACAATTGGCCCTGCAAAATAAAGATGCAAATTGCAAAGGAAAAGAGAAGGCAAAAGAGAATGTTCTTCTGAATTGGTGTGAATATTTTGGTTATCAAACTATTTTTATGGTTTTTATTGGTTGAACATGTTTGAATCTAATTTTATGCACAATGATTATGTCGTTAATGTAAATTTACATTTTTGATTGTTCTCAATTATTTGACGATTATATCATATGTCCACAACAGTTTCACTTAATCGCACTCAAAGCAATGTCAGTAATTTTCAGTTGCATTGTGTGTTTTGATGGAGTATTACTTATTTGTGATCGATTTTAATTTTTCATTGTTATCTTTAATTCATGGCCAAAAGTAAACAAACGTAAGACTCGATTGTTGTTTATGTACCAATTGTACAAAAAAAATCATTCTCTAAAAAAAACAGTAATGAGATTTGGATTGGTAGTACATGTTTTTGTCTTAATTGTTATATTGTTATATTATTTTATTAATCGAATATCTGGGTTATTGGATATTGGTATTTAATTGTTAATTATTGTTGATGTTTAGTTATTACTTATGTACCAATTGCACACAAAAAAAAAAAAAAAATCATTTTCTAAAAAAACAGTAATTTGATTTGAATTGATAGTACATATTTTTTGTCTTAATTGTATATTATTTTATTATAAGAATATCTAGGTTATTGGATAATGGTATATAATTGTTAATTATTGTTGATTTTAAATAAAACATACAGAGAATGTCGTATAAACAAATGAGTGTATTTTATATATATATATATATATATATATATATATATATATATATATATATATATATATATATATATATATATATTTTTGGCACTAGTGCCTCCTAGTATATTTATATTAGAAAATCAAAACAAGAGGAGAGTGAGACGTGTCTTTCGGCCGATCAGATTAGTGTACATATATATATATATACACACACACACACACACACATACGTCCATGCACACATTTCCATCATCACCTAAGAAGAATCTAGAAAACCGAAGAGAGAGAGAGAGAGAGAGAGGATCGGAGGTAGGGTGCTCGGTCGGCGGGTAGGTGTCTCGTTGCCGGTGGAGTGTGTCCAGACGTGGTGTGTGTGTGTGTGTGCTAACATTTGTCCGACGATGTATGTGTGTGTAGTTGTGTGTGTGTTGCCATCGTTTGGGGGAAGGTGACGGTGGAGGTGATCGTTGTGGTCGTCCGACGGGGTGGTGATCGATCAGTTGATCGTGTTATCGTCGGCGATGTTGCTGATCAGTCGACGGTGTGTTCTTATGTGTGTAGGTGTTCTGGTTATCCATTCGTTGATTTCGCGTGAGTGTGTGTGAGCGGATTTTTGGCAGCCAGCGGTGGGTCGTCGTTCCAGCGGGGGTGTGTGATCGGTGATCATGTGGGTGTGTCGTTGTTGATTTTAGGTGGGTAAGGGTGGTTGGCCATCGTCGTTGCTGCGGTGCGTGAGCGTGATCGGTGTGTCGTCACCGGCGGTAGGTGAAGAGAGAGAGCGTGTCGACGGCGAGAACTTGTCGGCGGCGAGAATTCAAAACAAAAACAGAAACGCAGTGTGTGTGTGTGTGTGTGTATGGTTCAGACGAGGTTGCGTTTTGTTATGTTCAGTTCGACAGTGTCGCGTGTGTTCTGTTCTCATGGGTGTGTGGGCGTGATCGAAGGTGAGAGGGAGTGGTCGCCAATTGAAATAGAACTGAGAATAGAAAAGAGAAAAAGAAAAAAGAAAAGAAGAGGAAAAAAAAAAAGGGAAAAAATCAAATAAAAACCTAAAAAATCCAAAACCCATTTCGCGGCCGGCGGAAGATTCGGAACTGGTAGAATTCCGAACTCTTTTAATATATGTATTTAATTTTCTCATTGTGTGATTTATGGTAAATTGTTGTGGAATTTACCTGTTAAATTATGTGAAATAATTTGGACGGTGTGAAAATTATGTGAAAAGTATGTCAATGTGTTTTAGATGTCGTATTAATTTAATACATATATTAGAGGGGTTGGAGTTCTACTGAGCATTGGCTCACAGCCCCACAGCTTTGATTGCAGGGTCGGTAAGGACGAATCGGCGTTGGGAGTTGAATTTCTATTTATAAAAATTGTAATTATTATTTACTGTTGTAATCGGTGAAATCGACTATAATAATTAACACTATTGCATTGTAAAATATATCAAATTTCTATGAATTAAAATATGGATTATATGGTAAAATTATCGTCGTCAATAAATAAAATTGTAGTAGAATTTTTATTTAAAAATGGTAATAATATTATTCTCCGTTGTAGAATTGAATCGATAAATGAAAAATTCGATAATTATAATTATCGCTGCTGAATTGTAAATTAAAATATTTTTATAAAATGAATTGTTAATTACTTGTTGCCGACGTATTTTAAAATTTATTGAATTTTATAGAATTTAAATTAGGTCGATTGGTTTTAGTGTTAATTTCTTTAAGGGGAGAAACCGCGTGACGGCCTTGGAAAACCAGGCCGTTACAGGTGGTAACAGAGAAGAATTAATCAGAATAGTAATTTATTTATAAATGGTAAAATATTTGGGTAGAATTCTCTATAGGAGAAACCGCAGTAGCAACCCTGGGAAACTAGGTCATTACAGGTTGTATCAGAGCGGGTTTATGACCGCCTTGAGACTGGGTTATGGTACCCATTATTTATAATTTTAGTAGAAATCGTGAAATAAAAGTGAAAAAAATAAAATAATAATAATAAATAAATATGCAAGAAGGCTAAGATGATTTTTGTATTCATTTGTGTTTACAGTGTTGGGGCTGTGAGTTGCTATTTAGTTGCGGTTTTCCTTGTGAAAAAAAAAAAAAAAAAAAACCACTTACTTGTCCTTTCAAGGTAATAGCAGTTTGGGTTCCCACTTCGACTATTTAGTGAACAACCTATGTAGAGGTCAATAACAAGATCATCAAACTGCAAGCGATGACTATATTGTAAATGTCAAAAAAAAAAAAAAGTGGTGAAGTTTGGTTGATATTACTCTTTCAATTTCCTCTACATTTTGGAAAATTCTATTTTGGCCCTTAAATTATAAGTGATTGTTTATATGGACCTTTTGATTAGTTAAATTGCACATTTTGGGTCCCTATAGTTTCAAATTGATCATCATATTAAATTGTTAGTATTAAAATTGACTTGACAAATTAGGACTTAATATTAAGTTATTCTTTGTGATATTTGTATAAACCATTGATTTTGAAAAATTTATTCGATTAAGTGATAAAATTCTCGGAATCTTGTAAACAAAATATTGGGCATTTTATTTGGTATTAATATGTGATAATGAATGAATTCCTATATGTGGTTGTGAATAAAAATATTAATATCTGGAAGTGGGGTTCATAATATATATATATATATATATATATATATATATATATATAGGCATTGAGGTCTCCGTTATGTTTTCGGGTGGTTAGACACTTTGCACCAATGTGTTATTACCATTATTTCACTTTGGTCCATATCGTTTTAATTTGAACATATTAACATCTTAAATGGCGGTTGATTAATGTAACTTATCAATAATAAGTTAAATAAGTCTGGGTGAGTATCGTGTTAGTCGTGGACTATAGGAATTGTCGCTAAATTGGAAATATTAATTTAAAGGTGTTTACTGTCTTCTATATAAATCGTGAAAATATATTTTCATATTAAAGTATGGAAAAAAAAAAGTGTTGATAAAATGGACGGTTTTACGATGATTCATGGATCAAGTAAAAATTTTAAAGGTAAAAAATGATTTTACTATCCTGTTGTGCCATAGTTTTCTTCTCGTCAGGCAGATATGACCTGCGAGATATGAATTTCTTCTTGTCAGGCAGATATAACCTGCAAGATATGGATTTCTTCTCATCAAACAGATATGACCTACGAGATATGGATTTCTTCTCATCAGGAGGATATGTCTTGTGAGATGTGGATTACCTACTAGGTGAGTCATGCAGGGTGGATAAACCCATCAAGAGTGCAAATCCTGCGGGTGGTACCCCTACCATTGGGGATAATAAATGGCCCTAACATTGTTGGTCACATTAGATGACACAGTTGTACAAGTCACGGTACTGTCGTAACTCTCGATCATGAGGTTAAATGATCCTATGGTTAGTAGAAAAATATGAGTGCGGTATTTTATTATATATCAAAATAATTTGGTTGGTGGATTAAAATGCATTATTTATTACGATAGTAGCAGTGAAGTTTTATTTCAGCTGAGTGTGTAGATATATTATTGTATATTTTGAAAAGTGGTGTTTGATAAAAATACTTGATCCATAAATTCTTTTTATTTTATGAAGGTAGCATGACTGTCTTCTATGTAAATTTACAAAATTATATTTTCATATAACTGTGAAAAAATATGTTTATTAAAATAGATGATTTTGTGACTTATGTGGATCAAGTAGGTTTTAAATGTGTAAAATGATTTTATTATCCAACTATGTCTTAGTTTTATTCTCGTCAGGAGGATATGTCCTGTGAGATATGGATTTTCTTCTCGTCAGGAGGATATGCCATACGATATGTGGATTTTCTTCTCGTTAGGAAGATACGTTCTACGAGATGTAGATTTTGTTCGCTTCAGGAGGATATAACCTGCGAGATATGAATTTTCTTCTCGTCAGGAGAATATGTCCTGCGAGATGTGGATTACCTGCTAGGCAAGTCCTGTAGGGTGGATGACCCGTCAGGAGTGCATATTCTACGGGTGACTGCCCCTACCATTGGGGATATATAATGGCTCTGACACTGATTGTCACTTTAGATGACACAGTTGTGTAGGTTACAATACCGTCGTAACTCTTGATCGTGAGGTAAACGATGATATGGCCGGCAAGAAAGTATGTTATTTTATTATATACATGTGAGTTAATTAGTCGATTTAAATCCAGTTCTATGTTGAAGATATTTTGTTGAGATTTTGACATTGATGGTGAGTTGGTTATATTTTGTTGAGATTTGGATACTGCCCAACGTGGCTATATTCTATTAGAAAATAGATTTTGATAAAAACTTGATCCATAAAATGATTTATGTATTATGAATACAGTACACTGATAAAAATAACTCAGTTATATATATTGGTCCACTACTAACGTTAGATAGAACTGGAATGTGGGGTCATTGGGAGACTAGTGGGAGTTAATGCGGACAGGATAATTTGAACTATTTTTGAGTTTGATGCGTATTTTAGAAATTTATTGGAGCTTTATATAATATTTTTATATACATGTTATAGTGACTATTGATTCTTTGTGACATATCGGATTTTCGTAGTTGAGACGTATTTATATGGTTGACACGTATTTGAGTGTTTTGAGACGTATTTACGTGGTTGCGACATATTTACATATTTCCAAATAGTTATATGATTCTGGATATATTTATGTGGTTGAGATGTATTTGGTTTTATAGTTTGACACGTAATTAGGTGTTTGAAACATATTTATGTGGTTCGGTGATATTTATGTGTTTTGAGGAATATTTATATGATTTTGACGTGTTTAGGTATTTTGAGACGTATTTATATGCTTGAGAAATATTAATGTGGTTTTGACGTATTGCGAAAATTTTTATTATTTGAAGTTGGATTGTGGTAGTATTTATAAAATGTTTACGAGATTATTGAAATTTTGATGTGAATATTGGGATTGATGTTTTTAGTCTCACGTGCCAGTCCACGTGGAGTTTGGGTTATCTGTTGCTTATGATATTGGTTGCAAACATGTTGGTTTAAATGTTGGATAGAATGGATAAATGTTGGTCATGCGATATGGCAGTGGACTTGAAAAGTCATGCCAAGTGAGAAAATTATTGAGGTCGTAGACCTATTGGAAATGAGATAGACCCAATCCAGTGAGATTACCGTGATATTTTAAGAATATATTATATTTATTGTTATTTTTATCAGAGTAGCGCAGTGGAAACATTTAGGAACATAAGATTATTTGACAGTTGGTTGTTTGTGCTAGGTGTTACCGACCAAAGTGCACCCTCTTTGTCGGTTATTGGATACAATGTGGGCCACTGCGAATGAAAATGTTGCGATGTGTGGAAGTGATTTGACGGTTAAGAATTATGGGTGACTTTTGGTTATGGGACCCTACATAGAGAACAATTGTTCTAGAATCAAGTGTGACTAACATGACCATGCGGTGCAATTCTGAAGTACTATTGTTTTAAACAAAAAAAAAATCGGGACGAAATTTCTTTTAGGGAGAAAGGGTTGTAAGACCCAAACTTTTTCATATGTATATTTTTAGCTTCATTTTAGAACATTTAGAAAATAACGAAATAGATTGTGTTATTTATTATTTAATTTAAAATTTTAGGGGTTAATTAGCAATTTTCAAAATATTAATTTTAGATTTTGGGTTTAATCAATAACTTAACAAAAATTGAGAGGGGTTAGTATAATTTTAAATAAAATTTGTTTACCACTTCCTTCTCCATGAAGGAACTCGTTTATATATATATATATATATATTAGAAAACCAAAACAAGAGGAGAGTGAGACGCGTGTTTCGGCCGATCGGATTAGTGTACATACATATATACACATATACATCCATACACACATTTCCATCATCACGTAAGAAGAATCCAAAAAATCGAAGAGAGAGAGAGAGGATCAGCAATAGGGTGCTCGATCGGTAGGTGGGTGTCTCGTCGTCGGTGGAGTGTGTCCAGACGTGGGGGGGGGGTGTGTGTGTGTGTTGCTGTTTGTCTGACAGTGTATGTATGTGTAGTTGTGAGCGTGTTGTCGTCGTTCGGGAAAAGGTGACAGTGGAGGTGATCGTTGCAGTTGTCCGACGGGGTGGTGATCGGTCAGTTGATTGTGTCATCATCGGCGGTGTTGCTGATCAATCGACGGTGTGTTGTTGTGTGTGTGGGTGTTCTGGTTATCCGTTCGTCGATTTCGTGTGAGTGTGTGTGCGCAGATTTTTGGCTGTCGGCGGTGGGTCGTCATTCCGGCGGGGTGTGTGATCGGTGATCATGTGGGTGCGTCATTGTTTATTTCAGGTAGGTGAGGGTGGTCGGCCGTTATCGTCGCTGCTGTGCGTGCATGGGATCGGTGTGTCACCGCCGGTGGTGAAAGAAAAGAGAGAACGTGTGCAAGACTCAATAATATGGCTATATAATGACTGGATTGGATTATCCCCCAACGAAATTCATGACTTAGACAGTAAAAGACTAGGATTTTCGTACGCCTGATTGGGGTCCACTCTCCACTCATGTAGGTTTGGAAGTTTATTGAGATCAGAAGGACTTGGTTCGGTTTTGGACAAATAGCCAAGGGTAATTTGGAATAGAAAACGGGTTAACATTGTTAACTTACCGTTACCCAAGGCACATCACTCTCAAAACCCCATAGTGAAATTTGAAATAACCCTGAACATTCTCTTTAAGATCGACGTACTCACTTGTCGAAAAAAACCAAAATTTAAATATTAATTTTTTTTTTTACTAACCATACCCCCAAACTTATTCGATTAGTATGATTTCACGGGTATGGTCAAAATAAACGAAAAACGACAAGTGAGTACTCAATACCGAACCAATTAGAAGTTCGCCATAAACCCAACCGCTCACATCAATAAGCATTTGCCACTGCTAACTTGATTCACTCAAATGTGCCTTTAAATACAACGATATTGGTTTGGAAAAAGATTAACTGGCCAGGGTATTAGTTTACGTGTTCAGAATTGAATTGGCATTTAGGCTTCGACAGGGTAATGAGGGATAAACATTTAACAGGGTAAGCTTAAAAAGGCTCAAGCGACATCAAGAATGCCTAAATCACGTCTCCTAAACTACCTCTCCTAGAATTTCGCCTCAAGCTTCCCCTCAAATAGGTTCCAGAATCCTTAATGTGTCATGAGTTTTGCTAATCGATAATCATTCTCAAATCAATTGAATAACTATACATTGAGTCTATGTGCACGTGCAAATTTGGATCTACAACAATTTTTACTAAAAAGCATAGTCAAACACACAGAACACACATGCATGGGTATTATCCTTGACCTCAAAAACAACCAAGGGTAATCTCATCATCGGGTAACGGCCTAGATGAACACAAACTCAGCATGCACAACAACAACAACACAAAAACATAAACACATTCTAACCTAAACAAACATGCACATGGAAAAACAATAACACATTTAAACATACTATACTACACATCACTTCCAAACTCAAAATGGACAGTGTCCTCAGCGATCCCAATCATCATTCTCAACATATGAAATTTAAAACATGCTGACGAAGGGGGTTTAGAATACTTAGCTGGGAGACGAAAGAATCTCGCCTTCGAATAAATTCGGCTGTGATAGATTTAATTCATTTAACCTTGGGTTGCCTCCCAAGAAGTGCATGTTTTAATGTCCTCGGCCCAACATTTTTAGAACGCCCTCAAGATTGGCGAGGTTTTGCTTTGTTCGGCTCGATCTTTCAATAACACGCCTCATCGGCTTATGTGCGTGGCCACGCACCATAAACAGCTTGGAATCTCGTCGAAAGGGATGCATCAATACCTGTTGATCTAACATCGCCAAGTACCCTGCATAAGAAACAAAAACAAAACTACAAACGAAAAATTATATACAAAAGAAATGCCTAGATTAAAATCAAGTCATTTACTCACAATATCGATAATAAACGACAAAACACAATCCCCGGCAATCGTTACCAAAAACTTGGTTGCAATCGCTAAAAATTGTATTCGACAAACCAATCCCTGGCAATCGTTACCAAAAACTTAGTGACGAGACCGAGAACAGAATTTGACTACAACTAATCTCTGGCAACAGCGCCAAAAACTTGTACGACGCAGGATTTTATAATCCTGGCGTATTGACTACTTGCAAATATACGAGGTTAAAGTTTTAGTATAGTGTGATCGTTTAAGATCGGGTATCGTATCCATAGGGATTGGTGTTGTTACTATCGAATACCGCGTTTGTCATGACCTAACTTTATCTAGGCTAAAAACAAATGTAAATAATTAATTAAACTAATACTAATATAACCTAAATTAACTATACTAATATACTAATATGTTTTAGGGGAAAGAATTGCCTAAGGATTAACGTGTTTACAAATACGTGTTCGATCTCGATTTACTCACGTTTATGGTGTTTGACCTATTTGACAATCTCGGTACGTACTGAGTGTAAGATGGGGAAATACATGACTTTGAGTCAACGAAGAAGTCCCCCTCAACGTCTTAATGACCCTAGGTCACGTTAGTCTCGCCCAGCGTCATTGATTGCATACAATTCAACTCCCGACCAAGTCATTGGATCGTGCGTTGTATTTATCCTATCGACAATCTCTGTTCTAAAACTCCCTTGCCACCTCTCCCGAGTGTAAGAAGGGGGATATAACACGACTTCGTGTCAACGAAGAAGTCCCCCTCAACGTCTTAACGACTCTAGGTCGCGTGAGTCTTGCCCCAACGTCATCGATTGTCCACAATCCAAACCCCGACTAGGTTATAGAATCGTGACGTTTGTTTACCCTAATCCGAATCCGAGATTTAACAAACCCCGTATTCTCCATGTATCTAACTAAGCATGATAAACAAACAATAAGATAAACATAATCCAACTACGAAGAACAAACATAAATGCAACATTGAAATCATCCAAACACATATTTATAAATTTATTGTTAATCCCTATACAATCCATATTTAACTCATGGCCATAGCCAGATTTACAAATAAAGAACGGGCTAAACATGCTCATATGATCCTAAGTTAAAGAAATAAGGAAAAGAATCGAAGAACTTAGCCTCGTCCAAAGACTAGCCGCTAAGAACGCTCAACGATCGTTTTACCGTCTTCTCCACTTTGGGATATGAGCTTCACTTCTAAAACACCTAAACCCTAGCCTAAATATGGCCTAAGGTGCCCAAATGGCCGGGGGGAACAAGAGGAGAGGAGAGGAGTGGGTATTTATAGGCAAAAGATCTCAAAAATATCTAATAAATATCTTAGGTTGTGCAGAGGGTCACTGCCGTGGCGGTGGGTAGGTCGGTTGGTAATCGCCTCGGCGATGAAGAAGGCGGCGGAATTTGAAGAACAACCTACATTTTCACCACCTAGGCGGTGAGCTTTTAGCAAGTTTGGTGTCGTCTCAGCATTCTCACCGCCGCAACGGAGGTCCGGACGCCGTGCCGGTGGGCTTCTTTCACAATATTGCCTCTGAGCTTATTTTTTCACCGTTCTTCAACCGTTTTTGGTTCGATCTCATCATTTTCGCTCCAGTTTCCTATCTTTTTGCCCACCACACCTGTTTTAAGACAAAATGTAATAAAACTAATTAAAACATAATAAAATACTATATAAACACTCGAAAACTAAGTTAATTCAGTTTGAAAAATATATAGGTAAATAACACCTATCAGCGTGTCGGCGGCGAGAATTCAAAACAAAAACAAAAATACAGTGTATGTGTGTGTATGGTTCAGACGAGATTGCATTTTGTTTTGTTCAATTCGACAGCGTCCTATGTGTTCTATTCTCGTGGATGTATGGGCGTGATCGAAGCAGGTGATCGGAGGTGAGAGAGAGTGGTCGCCGGCTGAAGCAGAACCGAGAACAGAAAAGAGAAAAAGAAAGAAGAAAAAAAGAGAAAAAGGAAAAGGAAAAGGAAAAAAAATAAAAAAAAACCTAAAAAATCCAAAACCCATCTCGCGGTCGGCAGAAGATTCGGAATAGGTAAAATTCTGAACTCTTTTAATATATGTATTTAATTTTCTCATTGTGTCATTTATGGTAAATTGTTGTGGAATTTTACCTGTTAAATTATGTGAAATAATTTGGACAATGTGAAAATTATGTGAAAAACATGCCAATGTGTTTTATTTATCGTATTAATTTAATGCACATATTAGAGGGGTTGGAGCTCTACTGAGTATTGGCTCACAACCCCACAATTTTGATTGCAGAGCCGGTGAGGACAAATCGGCCCCGGAAGTTGAATTTCTATTTATAAATTTTTTAATTATTATTTACTATTGTAATCGATGAAATCGACTATTATAATTAACACTGTTGCATTGTAAAATTTATCAGATTTCTATTAATTAAAATATGGATTATGTGGTAAAATTATCGTCGTCAATAAATAAAATTGTAGTGGAATTTTTATTTAAAAATGGTAATAATTGTATTTATTATTCTCCGTTGTAGAATTGAATCGATAAATGAAAATTTTGATAATTATAATTATTGTTGCCAAATTGTAAATTAAAATATTTTTATAAAATGAATTGTTAATTACTTGTCGCCGATTTATTTTAAAATTTATTGGTTTTTATAGAATTTAAATTCGGTCGATTGGTTTTAGTGTTAATTTCTCCAAGGGGAGAAATCGTGTGACATCCTTGGAAAATCGAGCCATTACAGGTGGGAATAGAGCAGAATTAATCAGAATAGTAATTTATTTATAAATGGTGAAATATTTGGGCAGAATTCTCTATAGGAGAAACCGCAGTAGCGGCCTTGGAAAACCGGGTCGTTACAATATCAGTTGTAAAATCTTTGGTTGTCTGCAGGGGAACAACCTTGAATGAATTAATTAAGATGCTAAAACCATGTGTTCTTGAGACTGGGGCTACTGGAAATTTGAAACTAAAGTGTAGGATGTCGATGACTCTTTTCGGGGGAATTTTAAATATACCTTATTTTCTATTGGGGATGACTCAACATTAAATCAAGTGCTTGAGTTATGTAAGACCCTAGTTCCGCATGTGCATAATTTTTAGTTGTATTTTAGAACATTTAAAAAAATAACAGGGTTAATTGTGTCAAATAATATTTATTTTAAAAATTTAGGGGTCAATTAATAATTTTAATAATATTAATTTTAGATTTTGGGCTTAAATAATAACTTAAAGATAATTGGGGGGATTAATGTAATTTAATAATAAATAATAAATAAATAAATTGATTAGTGGAATGAGATCATTTCTTTCTCAATGAAGAAAATGACCTCTTGTACATACAAATTACAAAATACAAAAGAAAAAAAAAAAAAAAAAAAAAAAAAGATAGGGACATGTGTACTGGCAGTATGTGGGTGTGATTGATCGGGTGTGTATGTGTGTTGCTGATCGGTCCGGTGTGTGTGTGTGTGTGTGTGTGTGTGTTGTCGATCGTCGACTGTGTGTGTGTGTGTGCATGTTCGATTGTTCAATCGCCGGTGTGTGTGTGTGTTATAGGTCGACGGTTGTGTGTGTGTGTATGATCGTCGACTGTGTGTGTATGTGTGTGTGTTCGTCCGGCGTGTGGGTGTGTTCGTCCAGCCTTTATGTGTGTGTGTGTGTGTGTTTGTGTTGTCGGTCGTCGACTGTGTGTGTGTGTGTATGTGTGTGTGTGTGTTGCCGGTGTGTGTTTGGGTGGGTGATCGTCTGTGTATGTGTATGTTAGTGATCAGTCGGTTGCCTGTGTGTGTGTGTGTGTGTGTGTGTGTATGTTGATCGGCAGTGTGTGAGTGTGTGTGTATGTGTGTGTCATCGGTCATCACCAACCGATTGTGTGTGTGTGTGTGTGTGTATCGGTCGGCTAAAACAAAGCAAGAAAAAAAAAAAAAAAAAAAACCTTTTGGCAGGCAAAAGATTCAGAACAAGTAAAAATCCAGTCGATTAATATTTTTTCTTCAAATTAAATTTTTGTAATTGTTACGATAATAAATTTTGTACAGTTAATATTAACATAGGAAAATGGAGTATATAATAATTGTGGTATAATCAAAATTTGGGGAATGAGAAATTGTGCATTTTAGGGCCACGTATTTCATATTAGGTTAATTTTAAATAAAATATTAATTTAGGCCTTATCGCTGCTAGGTTCCCAGGTGCCATCGGTCGGTAGTATTTCGGCGATAGACTGGTAGTATTTTGGTGACAATATTTTTGTAGCGCGAAAATCGAGGTAAGTGTACTATCTTCTATGTAAATTTATAAATTATATTTTTGTATAAATTGTGGAAAAACAAAATATTTATTAAAATTGACGATTTTATGATTTATGTAGATCAAGTAGATTTTTAAATGTGGAATGTGATTTTATTATCCGGTTATGCCATAGTGTGATCCCGTTAAGAGGGCATGTCCTGCGGGATGTTGTTGGTCCTAACAGAAGGGTATGTCTTGTAGGACCATATTATGATCTGTCATGAAGGTAAGTCCTACAAGTGGTTGATTATTTTGTGATATATTATGACATGTCAAGAGGACTAGTCATGCATGTGATTGATTGTGTTGGTATATGTGGACCCGTCAGGAGTGCAAATCCTACGAGTGGTTGCCCCTACCATTGGGGATATTAAATGGAGCTGGCATTGATAGTCACTATAGATGGCACAATTGTACAGGTTACGGTACTGTCGTAACTCCCGATCGTGAGGTGAAACGATCATGTGGCTAGTAAATATGAGTGTGGTATTTTATTATATGATGAAATGTTTGGATTGGTTTATTTAAATATATTATTTTATTGCATTGGTGACAGTGGAAATTAATTCCCGCCTGGTATGTGGTTATATTGTATTATATTTTGAAACGTGGTGATTGATAATTACGTTTGATCCATAAAATATTTTTATATTATGAAGGCAGTACATAGATAAAATATTTGGTTTCAGGTGCCGCAGTTAGGAATGGGTCTACTACCGACACTAGGTAGAGTCCAGAGGTGGTGTCATTTTGGAAGTGAGTCAATCAGATGTGAATCGTGGAAGGTTCATGATTTTTGTGATTTTGTTGTGAATATTTGGGACAAATGTAATCCCAAATTTTGAAATGGGTAAATATATATTTTTGGAAAAAAAAAATTTAGTCGCGCATGGATATATATATATATTCGTTGATCGGTCAGGTAACGTCATGTCGACGTCACGCTCGGCCTCAAGCGGTGGAAGCCCAAGGTGGGGGTGTGACAAGTTACCTCTTTACATACACTTACTTCTTACTGTTGAAGTGTATGTAGAGGTAGAACGAGCATTTGATGATAATCCAAATTTTTTTCCCCCAAACTGGTTATTTTACTAACTTAATAACTCAGAGTTTTAATCCATACTGTCACACCCCACCCAGGACACCCATCATCCTAGGGCCGACGTGACGTTGACACGATATCACCTGAATGTCAAACCAATCTTGAATACAAGAATAAAGACATTTTTAAATACGCAACCATTAAAGCCGACATGTATATACATACACACTCTTATTTGGGGACACACTCTTCCCTACAAACTACTAATAATAATAATAATAAAGATAAAACAACTAAGAACCTTTCATAGGTTCGCTTCCAACAACTGCTCCAAACTACTTCCTCACTACAGCATCACCTGACTCTACCTAATGCTAGTAGGGGATCGACTCTTAGCTGTTTCACCTGCGAGTGTACTGTCTTCTTAGTAAAAATATTTTTAAAGTAATAATACATTCTGAGTAATATCATATTTAAATGGATCAAGCAAAAGTATACAAACATCACATATCTAATAAAAATCACCATAATATAAGCAGTGAAAATAAATTAATATATATAAGTTCCATTCAAACCCATCCAGTATAAAATAATACCAATCACCATATAAAATAAATCACCAAATATAAGTAAAACACCACACCACCACACCACTCACTGGCTAGCCATAGTGATCGTTTAACCTCACGATCGGGAGTTGCAACGGTCCCGTAACATCCGTAGGAATGCCTTCCTACAAAATATCCACACCCCTTTTGGGGAGAAATATAATCCACACCCCTTACGGGGAGAACTATCCACATCCCATGGGAAAAAATCCAGACCCCTTCTGGGGAGAAATAATCTACACCCCTTACGGGGAGAAAACTATGATATCGTTCAAATCAACAATTTCGTCTAAAAATCCACACCCCTTATGGGAAGAATATAAATCACACCAATTTCGGGGAGAATTTTCAAAATTACATTTATTCAAACCACACCCCTAACAGGGAGAATTTCCAAACCACACCCCTTTCGGGGAGAATTTCCAAATCATGTTTTTCTCTCTCTTTTTACAAGTACCACCCATTTAGTAAAAACCATTTTTCTAATTTCCTTTCTTTAAACCAAAACCAACACAATTTACCAAAAATCCGTTTTTCCCAACGTACCCAAAACCTGCTTGATCCACGTGGTTTTAAAATCATACAAGTCAAGTAAAATCCATTTCACACACACACACACACACACACACACACACACACATATATATATAATAGTTTGGCAAGAAGACAGTACACTCACCTGATAATCCTCACTTACAAGCTCCACTGACTCTTCGCTACTGATTCTCCGGAAATTGTGAACCTATTTGTGACAAGGCCTAAATTAATAGGATAGAGAAAATTAACCTAATCGTGCGATGCAAGCCCTACGTTTAATAATTTCCCATTCCCCACGTTTTGTTAAGTAAAAATATTATTCGATGAGTTTTAGCACCGTTAAGGTTTACTATTTAAACCTACTCACATAAACGATCTCATTTATTTTATATATATATATATATATATATATATATATATATTTCATTTTGATATTTTAAGGTAAAGAACTTAATTTAGAAATCATAAAAGTAGATTAGAAATGTAACCCGCTCCGAACTGCTTGTCGATCTCCTTAAAATCACTCCACCGTCATGGCGAACAAGCTCTTTCCCTTCTCCAGTTCACCTACTAATGCTCCCCCGCCTAGGCGAACTCACTCCTCTTCTTCTGGTCTACTCACTGCTCCCCCTCCGCCTAGGCGAACACCTTTTCGCCTAGGCGAACTCGCCATCCCCTGCTCCTCTGTTTTTCCCTTCTTGCTCTGTTTTTCCATGAAAACCAGTCGTCTCTCTCTTTCTCACTTCTCCTTGCCAACTTCGACGACAACACTCCCAACAGCAATGGCGGATCAAAACCCACACACGAAACACTTACCCCATGCAAACCACCCTCACTAATCACACACATACACCCACACGGCAGCACCCAGGAAAACATAAAACACCCATATACATGTACAGTACCGCCGGCACACACACACACACACTCGGTTCATGATCACCCACACAGACACTAATCACACATAATACACACCCACATGCACACCGTCGTCGAAACCCATGCACACACAGCATCATCAAAACAGAAACAGAAAACAAGGGACACACACACTTACCGAAAACGTTGAACGATCATCCACCCTCCACCGACGGACGAACGGCAACGGATTACACACACACACACGCCGGAACTTCTCTCTTTCTCTTCGTTATTGTTGCCGATGATCAAAACCCACACAAAATAGACCGAACAACACACCCACGACGGAACTAGAAAACACACACACATGCAAGCATACACATCGTCACATACATGGACCCACCAACTTACGCCACCGTCACTCCCGGCGACGGAACGACAACATACACACCCACAAACATACACAACAACACACATACACACACTCACTGGACGAACAGACGGCGACGTGCGGCCGAACCCACACACATACACGGCAGAACCGTGACGAATCACTACCAGCCGAACCTCTCTCTCTCTCTTCCTTTTTCTTCTTCTCTTTTTTTTGTTTTTTTTTTCTCTCTCTTCTTCGCGATTCTTCTTCGATCCTTTTCCCAATTTCTCTCTCTCTCTCTCTCTCTCTCTCTCTCTCTCTCTCTATATATATATATATATATATATATATATTACACAATCTTCCCCCTTTTTCAATTATGATAATAATTAAACCCACTCTCAATTATATTTATAAAATTTATAATTTGACCCCTAAACTTTTTAAATTGCATAATTAATATCACAATCCGCCCCGCTTTCTTAGTTAGTATGGTAATTAATCCCAATTCTAAATTTTTAATGTTTATGAAAATTGCAATATATCCCCTTTATGTTTCGTTAAAATTTTAATTAATCCCAACTTCAATTTTAATGTTTTGAAAATTTACGAATTAACCCCTCAAATTAAAATTAAATCATAATTAACACCATCACCCCTATTATTTTCGAAATATTTTAAAATACGACTTAAATTATACGCATGTTAAAGGTCGAGGTCTTACAATTCTTCCCTCCTAAAGAAAATTTCATCCCGAAATTTTCACACAAAACAATCGGAATTATAATTTTTAACCATGTCCTCTCCATCATCGCCACAATTTCATTTAACATGTAAACCAACAATACTCACGACCAAACTCACACGCCATCTCATAAGCGTAGATAGCCCAAAATCATTTTCTTTAATATCTACAACAAATCTTCAATACAAATGTTCTAGACATATTACCAACATCCGGACCACGTAGATACGTGTCAACATACATCAAACGGGTCATCTATCAAAATTCTCTTCATGCCTCCACATTTAATCATGTCCTTGACAAAGGCACGCACTTCAATTATATTTCAATCTACCCATTCATGCTTCAAGCACATATAAATATGAATCGAAGTACCTAACTATGTCCCAGCTACAAAAATTTTCACAAAAGTTATTCGGAATAATTCAAATTATCCTTTCCTTATGAGATCTCAGTGACCCCCACATGCCGATTTCGCCTACTAATTAATGGTAAATTAATATGTCTAATTGAGTTCCATTTATCCACTTCATTTTCAAAAAAAATAAAAAAAAATAACCACACTGGACTGTCTCCAATTCTCAATAATTTTCCATTCTCCTATCTCAATTCAGTTTATTTGACTGAAGTCATACATCATTTCCACACAACGCTTTATACAATACCACTTTAATCACCGAAAGGTATCTATTAGTTAAACACATTCCATTAACGCCACATGATCCTCCTTGCTATCATAAATTCTCAAACGCAACTCCTCAACATATCCTCCAATACCTGAATTGTACCTCTCGATTGACCGTTAATCTACAAATAAGAAGAGTTACAAACTCTCAACTTGTCACCCAAAGAGGTATGAAAACTTGACTAGAATGTCAAAATAATTATCAAATTCTGCTACTACAGTTTCTCCAATTGAGGATTTTTATTTGGAAATACTATCTAACTTTTCATATTTACAAAATGCCGATTAAAGTTATTACTATTCAATATTGCATTTTTGAGTTTCCGCCGCGGACTATTCATACAATGGAGACTTACTTCGTTTTAATAACAATTATCATCCAAGTCACAATACGACGACAACACCTATGATTTCAAACTTCCAATTCCAGAAATTTCAAATAACCAATCAACCGAATTTAATAATTCATCAACATATGCTAAAGTTTAATATAGGAGCCACTAATCCTTATCAAATGTATAATTCAACATCCAATATTTCACTTTTGATTTAGAATAATTATCTTATCCCAACTTTAGTCGACATTTGCATTGAACGGGTGCCTCATGCAACCTAACACTCCAGTCAATATGTACTAGGCATACACCTCAAGAAAATATTCCACGAACTACTCTCCCATTCTCTTCTGGAATAGCTCAAAGCTACAATAACCCTCCTGGATATTACTACTCATCCTTAACTTTACTACCAAACAAATCACCAAACAACAAATACTGTGCTTTCCTATTGCCATTTTAATCTACTAATACTACTCACGCAATCTCAATAGTTTAGTATTACCTGGGCATTGCATATATTGTTATTCACCTCTTTTAAGATCTCTTTTGTCAATTGGCATTAATAAAACTACACACTTTATTTTCAATCCTCAATAGTTCATCATCATTTCTGACACGCTAGTCAGCTCTACAGTCCATTCCCACTGCATCGCTAGGCCTTATTAACTGGACATCCGACTTCTGCATTTCTACCATGCGGTCAATCAATGCCGGTTTCAAAATCAAGATTTCAAACAACGTTGCCATCTGACTAACCTCCCACTAAACTTACAAGGGTCTCAACTCAACATATACTTAAATATGAACAACCAACTTACCAATTTTCGACCCGAAATATTCGCTATACCATTAGTCTTTCCTGAATTTTAATAGATGGTACGACTAAAATATTTTTGATCAACACCCCTACCTCAGATTTAGCTCATCTGCGATCAAACTACTATTCTCAACTTTGGTGGTCGGTGCATATCTCATAAATCTCATCATTCAGGTAATGTCGCTAATCCTCAAAGCAATTACAATTACTACCAACTTCAAAAGTTTTTGAGTTCCAACTACACTTTTTGGCCTTCCCATTACACCACAGCTGCGACTTGTAGTGGTTCAAGTAAATATGATTTCTCAAAATCACATGTCCCAAATTACCACTCGATCCAACCAAAACTCATGTTTATTGCGTTTGGCATACCAATATTTTTCTTGCAACATTAGCTACAAAATCTGGAGATGCCCTACCCATTTTTCTTTACTCTCGATTAGATCACCGATTTTGCCACATTACAATCTCTGACCTCCAATTGGAAATATCCTACTCAACAATCTAATTTAGAAAACACCTTTGTCCTTTTGCAATCAATTTAACAAATCATCAATTAAAAAAAAATGAGTTACCAACACGCATCCTCAACGTACCTCCCTTTTTCTTTACAAATAACACCGGATCCTCATAGAGAACATCAGGTCTACGTTAATCATGAGTTAAAGTTAATGGTCTAATTTATTGTAACGACCAGGTTTTCCAGGGCTGTCACAAGGCTTCTCCTATAGAGACTTCCTAAACCGAAAACTAACTCACTCAAATTCCAGTATTCAATAAATTTTATTTACTGATTTTACAACAGAATTTATTAAATACTACTAAGTACAACGGCGACCACCTTTAAAATCCCGAGGTTATAATTAAAATCCATCCGACTTGATTATATTTAATCAACTTAATGAGCAGAACGTTCACATTCTCAACTACGGTTATTAATCATGCTTACTGACACCTCGACAAATTCCTCTCAAAACTACATAGGAAAAATCCCTAGCGACTACAATATCCACCGCCTAAACTTGTTTTGACTGGTGCCCCACACCTGCGTACAGTATTCTAATATCCTTTCTTTAACACTTTTCTGACCTCCTGGATCCACTATCAACTAACTGGGGTACTAATTACGCCTCCCCAACAATACATACTTTGATTCATCTAAGATTTGATTCCACCGGCAACTCTATATTTCTCATACAAACGGACTATCTTTGTGCGCCCTAACTATCATTCCAGACCTACAATGCTCGATTACCTTCTACGTATCATTATCTATTACGTTTGTGATATTTCTAGTTCCACAAAAATTATTGCTCCAATTCCCTGCCAATTTAGAAATCTTTCCTAATATCGCCGCAGTTTTTTTTTTTTTTTTTTTTTCACATCCTTAGTTCCAACTAATACGAACTCTCTTTGTAGTATCATCATAAGATTCCTTTCATATTGCCTAGAAGGTGATTCTATACTTATTTTGAAAGCCATTTCACATTCCCACTTAAGTGTGTTATGCTATACTATCTAATATTTTAATAACGACTTATTAGGTGCTATCGATAGTTATCTCATCGTCATGTAATACGCATATAGTTGTTTCTCATTTATAATCTCACATTTTCAACTATTAGCACTCCCACAATTGCGATCCACCCATTTCCACCACCAACAATAAAACATCACTCATATCAACCAACTAGCAATATCACCATTTTGTTGCATCACTACCTGTCAACAAGACAACCCGCCATGCACAATGCCAACACAGAAATTAATATCATAAAAGAACTAACACTCACGTACTGAACTCACCTATCGACACCATATCTCATGTCCCCTACTAACTAGACAATTGGCACGTCCTCCTATCTTATGGTCTTCTACTGACACAACCACTGGCAAGTTTACAGAATCTATAACCTAGACTCTGATACCAAAATAGTCACACCCTACCCCAGATACCCATCATCTTGGGGCCGGCGTGACGTTGACACGATATCACCTGAACGCCAAACCAATCTAGAATACAAGAATAAATACATTTTTAAATACGCAATCACTAAAGCTGACATGTGTATACATACACACTTTTATTTAGGGACACACTCTTCCCTACAAACTTATAATAACAATAAAGATAAAAACAACTAAGAACTTTTCATAGGTTCGCTTCCAACAGCTACTCCAAACTACTCCCTCAATACAGCATCACCTGACTCGACCTAGTGCTAGTAGGGGATCTACTCCTAGCTGTTTCACCTGCAAGTGTACTACCTTCTTAGTAAAAATATTTTTAAAATAATAATACATTCTGAGTAATACCATATTTAAATGGATCAAGTATAAGTATACAAACATCACATATCTAATAAAAATCACCATAATATAAGCAATGAAAATAAATCAATATATATAAGTTCAATTCAAATCCATCCAGCATAAAATAATATCAATCACCATATAAAATAAATCACCAAATTGAAGTAAAACACCAGATCTCAAAACACCACACCACCACACTACTCACTGTCTAGCCATAGTGATCGTTTAACCTCACGATTGGGAGTTACAACGGTACCATAACATCCATAGGAATGCCTTTCTACGAAATATCCACACCCTTTTTGGGGAAAAATATAATCCACACCCCTTACGGGGAGAACTATCCACATCCCATGGGAAGAAATCCACACCCCTTCCGGGGAGAAATAATCCACACCCCTTATGGCGAGAATCCATATCCCTTACGGGGAGAAAACTATGGTATCGTCCAAATCAACAATTTCGTCTAAAAATCCACACTCCTTATGGGAAGAATATAAACCACACCCCTTTCGGGTAGAATTTTCAAAATCACATTTATTCAAACTACACCCCTGACGAGGAGAATTTCCAAACCACACTCCTTTCGGGGAGAATTTTCAAATCACGTTTTTCTCTCTCTTTTTAAAAGTATCACCCGTTTAGTAAAAACTATTTTTCTAATTTTCTTTCTTTAAACCAAAACCAACAAAATTTACCAAAAATTCATTTTTCCCAACGCACCCAAAACCTACTTGATCCACGTGATTTTAAAATCATACAAGTCAAGTAAAATCCATTTTACACACACACACACACACACACATATATATATAATAGTTTGGCAAGAAAATAATATACTCACCTGATAATCCATACTTACAAGCTCCCCTGACTCTCCGCTACTGATTCTCCGAAAATTGTAAACCTATTTGTGATAGGGCCTAAATTAATAGGATAAAGAAAATTAACCTAATCATGCGATTCAAGCCATACGTTCATTAATTTCCCATTCCCCACGTTTTGTTAAGTAAAAATATTATTCGACAAGTTTTAGCACCGTTAAGGTTTACTATTTAAACCTACTCACATAAACGATCTCATTTATTATATATATATATACACTTCATTTTGATATTTTAAGGTAAGGAACTTAATTTAGAAATCATAAAAGTAGATTAGAAATGTTACCCGCTCCGAACCACTTGTTGATCTCCTTAAAATTTTATTAGTTTTTTATCTAGCTCTCACCGCCTCGGCGCAAACTCCACCGCCGTGGCGAACAAACTCCTTCCCTTCTCCAGTTCACCTACTGATGCTCCTCGGCCTAGGGGAACTCACTCCTCTTTGTTCTGGTCTACTCAATGCTCCCCTTTCCCCCTAAGCGAACACCTTTCTGCCCAGGCGAACTCGCCATCCCCTGCTCCTCTGTTTCTCCCTAAAAACCACTCGTCTTTCTCTTTCTAACTTCTCCTTGCCAACTCCGACGACAACACTCCCAGCAGCAACGGCAGTTCAAAACCCATACACGAAACACTCACCTCATGCAAACCACCCTCACTAATCACACACATACACCCACACGACAGTACCCAGGAAAACAGAAAACACCCATATACAGGCACAGTACTACCATCACACACACATACATACTCGGTCCATGATCACCCACACATACTGATCACACATGATACATACCCACACGCACACCGCAGTCGGAACCCATGCACACACAGCATCACCAAAACAGAAACAGAAAACAAGGGACACACACACTTATCGACGACGTTGAACGATCATCCACCCTTCACCGATGAACAAATGAACGACAAAGGATTATACACACACACGCCGAAACTTTTCTCTCTCTCTCTCTCTTCGTTACTGTCGCCGGTGATCAAAACCCATACAAAACAGACCGAACGGCACACCCACGACGGAACCAGAAAACACACACACATGCAAGCATATACATCGTCACACACACGGACCCACCAACTTACACCACCGTCACTCCCGGCGACGGAACGACAACATACACACCCACAAACATACACAACAACACACATACACACACTCACCGGACTAACAGACGGTGACATGCGGCCAAACCCATACACATACGCGCCGGAACCGTGACGAACCACTACCGGCCGAACCTCTCTCTCTCTTCCTCTCTCTTTCCCCATTTTTTTTCTCTCTCTTCTTCGCGATTCTTCTTCGATCCTTTTCCTGATCTCTCTCTCTCTCTCTCTCTCTCTCTCTCTCTATATATATATATATATATATATATATATATATATATATATATATTACACAATTCTCACCCTCTTTTTAGTTATGATAGTTATTAAACCTACTCTCAATTATATTTATAAAATTTATAATTTGACTCCTAAACTTTTTAAATTGCATAATTAATATCACAATCCGCCCCGCTTTCTTAGTTAGTATAGTAACTAATCCCAATTCTAAATTTTTAATGTTTATGAAAATTGCAATTTATCCCCTTCATGTTTTGTTAAAATTTTAATTAATCCCAACTTCAATTTTAATGTTTTGAAAATTTACGAATTAACACCTCAAATTAAAATTAAATCATAATTAACACCATCACCCTTGTTATTTTTGAAATATTTTAAAATGAGACTTAAATTATACGTATGTCAAAGGTCGGGGTCTTACACATACAGTACCCAATTTGACAGGCAATTTTTTGGCTATAATATTTCCATGTCGTACCCCCAAGCAGTCTCGTCTAATTACACCGTTCTAACCCATTGCATTCCAGAACAATATCATTCTCATAGTACTCCCATACCGCACCCCCAATTACTTGAGTCTAATTACACTGTCTCACCCCCAATATTCCAAAACAAGATCATTCTCATAGTATGATTGACCATGATCATAGCATCAGCTCTGCTCTTCTACATCACCATTATTCGCCAAGTAGTCCATCGCAAGACAACACAAGTAATTATGGTGGTGAGTTTGATATAATTGATAGTCATTATGGTGTGTTAGAATAAGAGTTAGATGCGGATGTTGCGTTTGAGCCAGACGAAAATATAGATATTGGGCCTAACGAGCACGGGAGTCAGGATCAGCAATTGGAGTTAGACTGGGTTATTCCATTTTTCAATAACTTAGGATGGGGTGATGACGATGACATGGCGAAATACGAGCCGAAGTTACGAAAAAATTTCCAGACACCAGAGATGGATGAATTCCGTACTGGTATAGTCTTTAGGGACAAGGAACATGTCCAGCAGGCCGTCAAATATTATCACATCAACAAGAACAAAGAATATTATGTGTTGGAAATAAATAAGAAGCTCTGGTCGGTTTATTGTTTGCATGGATGCGGTTGAAGGTCGCGGGCAAGTAGAAAAAAAAGCCACAGTATATTTCAGATTACATAGTATAAGGGGAAACACACATGTTTCTATAATCATACTACTATAGATCATAAAATTTGGATTCCTAACTCAATTCGGACCTAATACTTGGACAAGTCGAACATGATCCAGAATTGAAGATTGGCATCATTGTTGCTTACGTTAAGGAGTCTCAGGGATTCACCATCTCCTACCAAAAAGTTTGGTTGGCTAGATCTAAAGCTATCGAGACCTTATTCGTAGATTGGGACAAATCATATTGGAAGTTGCCGAAGTTTATGGTCACATTGTAGTACTACAATCTGGGTGCGATTGTCGAGTGGAGCACTGTGTCCACGACTGATATGCCTAGCTACAGGATGTTCGACATGGTATTTTGGGCATTCAAAACTTTAGTTGATGGATGACATTATTGTTGGCCCATGATCACTATTGACAAGACCCACTTGTATGGTAAATACGAGGGGAAGATCTTAATCTCTATTGGAATAACGTCGTCCAACAAGTGTTATCCATTGGCTTTCGCCTTCGTACCGACGAAGGACTACCGTTACTGGCGATAGTTCATCTACATGCTTAAGCACTATATTGTCGGTGATCGTCCTAAAGTGACACTGATATCTGACAGACATGCCGACATTACTAGTGTGGTTGACAGTTTCTGGCCTAAACAATAAAACAAGCCCCCTCTCCTCCCCCTGCGCCGATATCATTAATTTTGTTTGCAGCACCTTTGCAGCAATTTCAACAAAATTGCTAAAAATCAGCTTCTCAAATATCTTGTTTGGAATGCAGGTGTTGCGACACAAATTTGATACTATCATGGAAGAGATAAAAAAAAATTGATGTTTGGGCGCACGTATGGTTGAACGATATTGATGACGAACAATTATGCAAAGGTATTTAACAACTGCCTAAAGGGTGCAAGAAATGTACCAATTACTGCATCCGTGAAGATTACGTTCTACAGGATGGTTAAATACTTTGATATTAGTCAACAAGAATCTCTAAAGGACTCAACCGACGGTTACAAATACGCTAAACATGTCGTTAAAAAAATACAGAAATCTTAAGCCAAGTCTAAAACATACGAGATTCAAATATTCAATCGGTAAATTAGTATTTATTATTTATTTTTTTCAAGTTATATATAATTGTTTCCACACATATCTTAATTAAATATGATATTTTTTCTAGAGAGAATACGATCTACCACGTGAAAACTAGAAAGACTCTCACTGGGGGCCTAATTGTTCAACAAGTTACATTGGGGGATAACACAGATTACACATGTGGGAAGTATAAAATTTGTCGATATCCGTGTTCCTATATGCATGCAAACACCGAGTATAATGGAGATGAGTACACGATGACGAATCAATTGATGGCGTGGGAGTCATCGTTCCGGCCGATTATTCACAAAGACTACTGGCCATAGACTAATTTTTTGAACTTGATTACAGACCATAACAAACTTCGAGTTGTGCAACGTGGTCGACCAAATTCCACTTACATACAAAATGAGATGGATTAGTCGCAAAGAATAATGGCAAATTGGTGCGGTTTATGTCCCCAAACTGGACATAATAAGCGAAGGTGTCCATCCCGACCCTGCCATACACCCAATTGATCTTGTCGGTTCATTGTAATGAATGTTTATGCTACTTTATTTGTTTGTTATGTCAACTTTCATGCATTATAAATTCCATGCACTTGTCACACATATTTCTTTGTAATGAATTTTATATTTTGTTTATAATTGTGATTAAATTTTAATTTCATATTAACAAATTTGACACAAGTGTTGCAAGGAAAAATTTCAGCTATGTCAATCCCTAGGCCCATAAATACTTCAGTTCTACACTTGCAGGCGGAGCACAAGTCTTAATTAGTTTGGACAACACAGGTAAATATTTAAGTTATTGCATTAATATTTTTTATTTTAGTTTTTTAAAATTTTAATATTATTTATTGTGTCTTAATTAATATTTCAGGATACAAGTTCTCTTGACTGTACTGGATTTGATGTAGGGGGATTGGGAGAAAATACCCCCCTCGAGTTATAGAGTTGATGAAATCGGTCGGTTTGTACGGCCCACACAGGTTGTAGCTGAAGCAGTTAGATAGGGCCCTCATAACCGCATTGGTAGAGAGATGGCATCCGGAGATGCACATTTTCCATATTCCCGTCGGGCAGATGACCATCACACTACAAACGTGGCTGTCTTGTTGGGGTTACCCGTGTATTGGCAACCAATTATCGCCACTGAGGACTCGTGATTGGTAGACAGCTGGTAGGCACTTTACCTCTAGCTCCTTAGAGTAAAACCGCCAGTGGATAAGATTAGGAATGGTTGTTTGAAACTCAAGTGGTTATGGAGAACCTTCGCCCAAGTTCTTGAGGATGCCGACAATGAGGCCTTGTATTGCTACACACGTGCATGTTGCTTGATTATGCTTGACCAGATGTTACTGCCTGATAAATCGCATAACAACGTCAAGCTAGCCGACCTCCCACTGCTTGGTGACTTGACACCTACCGTCAAGTATAGCTAGGGTAATGTGACACTAGCGGTCCTCTACCGCGAGCTATGTAAGGAGTTAAAGGTCAATACGAAAGACATAGTCGGCTGTCTATTTTTATTGGAATGTAAGGCTTGGGAGCAATTACTGATAAATGATTTATTTATCAATAAATCAAGTACTTTTAGTTTTAAATATTGTGTATTTTCAAGCTCTTTTGTTGTTTTAATATATTTTTATGTTGTTTGGTAGGTTTTTGAATAAAATGGTGAAAAATAGGCAAAGTCGTTACAGGTATAGTAACTTTAAAGGTAATTTTTTATAATGATGAGATTTCATTTTGGAAAAACTCAAAACATCAAAGTTGTATATCTATATCTTATATTTCTATAGGTTTTTTAATCACCTCAATCGGAGTTTGGATGAAAATGTTACAGTCAAAATACCAAAGGGTGTCACCGCCGCAGTAGTGACACCACAGCCGCGGCGGTGAAATAGCAGAAACTACCAAAAAATTCTGCATTTCCACCACCGCAGCGGTGATCCCACTACCGCCGCGGTCAAACAGCCGACAAAATAGATATTTTGGGATATTTTCTTCATATTTTGGATCCATATATCAATCCTTTGATCCCCAACACACTTAGAATGTTTTGGGAGTGGTTTTGAGAGCTCTAAACCGATCCAACCAAGAGAAGATCATCAAGGCCAAGAGGAGGAAGCGTTCTTGGAGCGATTTTAGCGACAGTTCTTCAGATAACGGCTAGTCTCCTTGTTTTTCTCTTTTACTCTTAGATTGGTTGGATGTTTTGTATATGTTTAGTTTATATTTCATTGTATATGTGGTTATGGCCATGAAAACTTAAACATATATTGTCTAGGGCTTGATATAATCCACGAAAACGTTGTTTGAATAAAATTGATATTTTGTTAACGATTGTTCTTCATTATCCGATTGTGTTTATCGTTTTTCCATGTCTATATGCTTGTTTAGATATATTGATAATACAGGGTTTGACACTCAAGAGAGGTAACCCCGAATTCGGACTAGGGTTTAAACACAACATGACGATCTAACGACCCGGGAGGGTTTTAGAAAGTGTGTAATCCGTGATGTTGGAGTGAGACTCATGTGACCAAGTGTCGTATAGACGCTCGAGGGGTATTTCGGCGTTGACACGAAGTCACATATTCACTCACTTTACACTCAGGAGAGGTAGTGAGTGAGATTTCGATACAGAGATTATCGGATAGGATGAATGTCGTTAATGTAAACTAGATTGAAATGAACACCTTTAAATGGACAAAGTTAATCCCTAGGAAATTTACTCCCATTAACATCTATATTAGTATATTAATATAAATAGTTAATTAGTTTAGTTTATTAATTATTATAAAAACTACATTTATGTCGCCTAAATAAAATTAAGTTATGACAAACACGGTACTCAATGACGATCTAATCCAATCCCTGTGGATACGACAACCCTTACTCTTTCAACCTTATACTAAAACTTGATCCGTACACTTGTGATAAAAGTAGCGATGTGAAATCCCGCCACCAAGTTTTTGGCGCCGTTGCCAGGGATTAGTTTTTAGATTATTTTTGATATTGTGACTAAATAACTTGATTTTAATTTAGGTATTTCTTTTGTTTATAATTTTTGTTTGTAGTTTTTTTTTTAATTTCTTATGCAGGGTACTTGAAGATGCTAGATCAACAAATATTGATGCATTTCTTTCAACAAATTTCTGAACCGTTTTATTGTGCTTGGAATTGTTACAACGAGCTATTATTTCGGTTTCCAAATCATGGGTTCTCGAAGGAGTGTCAACTTCGGAATTTCCTCGACGAGTTACAAGCCGCAGGTAGAATAAGGGTGGAAGGAGGAAATGGTACCTCATCTTTCTACGACCTAACTACGGACGAAGCCATTTGGTCGTTGGAGGAATTGGCGGTATTTAATTATCAAAGTTGAAATTATTCACCAAGTCACCAAAGCTTGGGGGATTATTCCAATAATACGGCACCATGGATTGACACCCCTGTTCACGATATGGAGTCTTCCCCTAACCTAGAAGAAATGCTCGCTACCGTTATGGGGGAGACTTAGATATTGTTAATAGAAACGCATGACCGGCTCAACGAGCACGAGAATCGTCTTGATTATATTGAGACGATATGCGCCGACATCGATGTGGCCATAACGTTTCTGTAGACGTAAATCAGTCAGCTTATCTGCTTTGTTGAGGTCGAGTCAGACGCGGTGGCACTAAGAGACGAATAAATCAAATCTGAATGTGAAAGCCACCGTGGGGAACCGAATATAAACGAAAGGCACTTGGGTGAAATAGAAAACGATTAAGCTAATTGGGAGAGAACCCAAGTGTGGATTGGTAATGGAGATTCACATATTAATCGTTGTGAGTTTTCACCGTTTGAATTCCAGTTGGTAATGTCGCACTCGATCCAAGACGATCGCATCTATGAGGATCCGATGTGGCTAACCTATCCTACCCCGTTTCCAGCTCAGTTAATTCATGCCAACCAAGCACATAAATTGAAGTTGAGTCAAGTTGAAAGATCGAGTCGATAAGAGCCAAATCTCGCTAGTCTTGAGGGTATATTGAATCAAGACCCGTATGTGGTATTGTATGACACGTACTACGGGCGAAAGTCGTTCTTTGATGAGCCCTTCGCCGTGTCAAGCCGACAACCTTATATCAGGCTCTTTTTGGGAGGCAACCCAAACCAAAAATAAGTTAGATCCATCTCCGCCGACTTGATTCAAAAGCGAGATTCTCTCGTCTCCTAGTTACGTGTTCTAAACCCTCGTCTTCATTATCATGCTTTATGCTTTCATTGGGACCACTGATGGGTTGTTCTGGAAATTACCCATTTTAAGTTCAGTGGTGATATGTAGTATGTTTAGTATGTGTTAGTATTGTTCGTTATGTTTTATTATTTTTATTGTATGCATGTATGTTTATGTTAGTTATTATTATGTGCTGAGTTTTAACTTCATCTGGGCCATTACTCGATGATGCGTCTATCCCCTGATTGTTTATTGAGATCGAGCATAAAGCTCATTCATGTGTGTTCTATGTGTTTGACGTATCGTTTTAGTAAAAGTTATTGTAGGTCCTACTTGTACGAGCACGTAAACTCAATGTATAACTATCCACTTGATTTGAAAACGATTATCTGTCACCCAAATTCATAACAATAGGGATTCTAGAACTTGATTTGGGGGGAAATTCGAGGCGAAATCCTAGGCAAGATAGTTCGGGAGATATGATTTACGCATCCATTTGATTGCTTGAGCCTTTGAAGCTTACCTTGTTATATGTTTATCCCTTGTTACCCTGTCGAAATCGGAAAGCCGTTTCAATTCTGAACACTTAACTAATACCATGGCCAATTGAATTCTGTCGAAACCTATATCGTTGAACCGAAGGCACAAATTTGAGTGAATCAAGTTAACATTCGTGTATGTTACTTCATGTGAGCGGTTGGGTTTTTGGCGAACTTTTCATTGGTTCGATATTCGAGTACTCATTTGTCATTTTTCTCTCATTTTAATCACACCCATGAAATTGTAAAATCGAATAAGTTTGGGGGTGTGGTAAAAAAAACATATGTAAATATAGTTCTATTTTTGTTTGTTTCGACAAGTGAGTACGAAGTTCTTAAATATATTTGTTTCAAATTTATCTATGGGGGTTCGAATGTAAGAGTGTCAAGCATATGCCTCGGGTATCATCAAGTTAATGACGTTAACCTATTTTCTATTTTCGATATACCCTTGACCATTTTCCAAAATCGAAACAAGTCCTATTGGTCTTTTTGAATTGCTTAGCCTACATTAGTAGAGAATATAACTCCGTCAGACTTATAAATTCTCTATACCTTTTTGGTTTTAGTAATAAGCTTATTTGGTGGATAATCTAATTTGATCAGCTGATAGTTGTATAATTGGGTTTTATCACACATACTTTGACAGGATCTATAATAACGCTTATTATTATCGAATGTTGAAATTCTAGAACACCATTGTAGACACGACATTTTGACCGTCTCGCAAAAAAAAAAGAAAAATGAAATAAAAAAAATGTGAAATTGGAAGAAGAAAAAATGGGACTGAAATTGAAAGCATGCAAAATAAAGAGAGTGAAATGAAAGAGGAGAAAATCCAAAATAAGGAAATGGGGTGGAATTGAAAGAAAAGAAAAATGAAGGGGAAAATTTGTAAATAGAGAAAAAGTGTGGGACCCCCCTTTGGGGTCCAATCCGTAAGAAAGAAAGAGAGAAAGGGAGGAGAGAAAGAGAGAGAAATCAGCGAATGAGTGACAGAGAAGAGAGAAAGGGAGAGAGAAAGGAGAAAGAGAGAGAGAAGAGAAGAGAAAAAGAGAGAGGGTGCATGCGTAGGGCCTGCCTGACCCACCGCCTGCACAGCGCCAGCAAGAGAGAGAGAGAAAAAAAAAAAAAAAAAAAAAGAGAGAGCGGAAGAGAGAGGGGTGGTGGGGCCCCTTGTCAGCTGGCATAACACAAACAAAAAAAAATAAAAATATATATATATATATATATATATATATATATATATATATAAACAGCCTAACCTTCTCCCCCCCCTTCTACCACGTGTTGCTGACTTAGAGGCTGCGGAATGGGCGCGTGATCTCACGCGCCCGCAACCCTACAGCTCTCATGCCCGAGCTTTTCCTATAAATAGGACCCTTATCCCCTCACTTTATTCATTCAAAAAATTGAGAGGAGTCGCCCCTTTAGAAGAGTGATTATCAAAACCCTTTCGGGAAGCCGTCTGCGAGACAGAAAAACTCGGGTATTGAGATTCTTGGCTTAGAACATGTATGTTTTCTAATTTTTAATTATTTTCTTCAATTTATTTTATTCTCTTCGCAATTTAAATTTCTGCAAGTTTTATTTATTTATTGTCATTCGATGACTCGATGAAAAACGCTGGAATGAGGTTCTTTATTCTCAATCTGAACCTTTGAGCATTTAGACGAGGACACCATATCACTGTATTTTTTTTACTTTCTGCATTTTTATTTTATTTTATTTATTTTATTTACAAATTCATAAAGAAAAACTCACAAAAAAAAGGTCGTCCGATGATCCGATGAAAACGTCGGGATGGGTTTCTCGTGTTTAAACTTAACCCCGATCGTTAGGTGAAGGATGTTTTCATTATTTATTTTTCGGTATTTTTTTTTATTCATTTGATTTATTCTTGTTGTAAAAAACGCAAATAAAAAAAATTTAAAAAAATCCAAAAAAAAAAATAATAAAATCTTTTATTTTGTAAAAATTAATCCTTACGAATCTTAAGGAATCCAACGATTTAATAAATCGTAAGAGAGTGTTTCGTGACCTCATTTCCATTCCCCGACTCGAGTGGAATTTAGAAACGAATGATTTTAAGAAATCTCTTCCCTCAGTAAACTTTTCGTCAGATTTCTTTTAAGTATCGAAAAGATTAATTTCAACTAAATTATTTCCGCGAACCTCCCTCGATTCTCTTATCCATAGAATTCAAAGAAATTTGAAAACGGGATTTTTTTAAATTAATCAGGCAAACTCAAAATAGATTTTTTTTTTTTACATCTACTTAGTATGTTTATTTCTCGTATCATTTAGACAGCATGTTTAGGACACTTTCACCATTCACATTTTTCATACATAGTTTTTATTTATTTATTTTTATTAATTTTTTTTTTTACTAATCCACGCTACTTTTTCACATCTAGTTATGACACGTGCATCACTTATATTTTTTAATTAATTCATTGTCACGCATAATCACGTTAGTTCACGTAGTGTCCCCTATTCGATTCCCGTGTTCATATCAGTTTGCATCAACATATTTAAATTAAATCATTAGTTTTTTTGTCATTTTTGCATAAAAATAAAACTTATTTAAATGCTAGTTTTGCATTCATATTTCCAAATCTCATTTATCTATTTTAGTTTGCCTATTTAAATTAAAGAAGTCTATCAGAAACATACATAAACCCCCTCGAGGACCATCTTTGTCGAATCTTTAATATTCGATAAGAGGTTATATCGGGGGAACATTCCCAAAAATCTAAAAACTTGTCTCACCTTATTTATGAAAAATACCAAAAAGATTTTATAAGAAGGGAATAATTTCAAAATAAAATAAAATACTCGGACTAAACTAATTGGACTTAATTGGACATAAGGTATCGTTTTCGGATGGACGTCTTGGGGTGCCTAACACCTTTCCCGAGCGTAATCGACCCTCGAGCCTTTAAATGAATCTTTGGTTTCACCGTGTTTTTTGGAGTCAATTTTTACTTAGGCCTTTTAAATTATTTTCTAAAAATTCGGTGACCTAGCACACCATTTAAACCTAATGCTAGGTGATAACTCCTTATTGTTTTAAAAAAAAATGGCCTAAGTATGTTTTCTTGAGAAAATCGGCGCTTAAAAATCCCTCTACTCTAAGCTTATTTATTATTTATTATTCTTTTCCTCTTAGGAAAAACGGGGCGCGTCAACCACATGGTGTGTTTTATTCTTGAGCTTGATATGATTAGGGGACGATGAGGAAAAAATTGTTTGGCCGGTAGATGATATTCAAAACTTAAACATAATTGTTTTTAGTGTTTTTCATTTTTAGTTTTTAATTTCGTAATTAGTAGTTTATTTTCTTGTTTATTGTGTTTTTACTTGAGGACAAACAAACATTTGAGTTTGGGGGTATTTGATAAATGATTTATTTGTCGACAAATCAAGTATTTTTAGATTCAAATATTTGTGTGGTTTCAAACTCTTTTGTTGTTTTAATATATTTTTATATTGTTTGGTAGGTTTTTGAATAAAAGGATAAAAAATAGGCAAAGTCAGTACAGGTGTTGTAATTTTAAGGCCATGTTTGACAATGATTCGATTCGATTTTGGAAAACCTCAAAACATGAAAGTTTTAGATCTATGTATTATATTTCTATAAGTGTTTGAATCATCTTAATCGGAGTTCAGGAGAAAAAGTTAAAGCCAAAATACCAAAGGGTGTCACCACCGCGGCGGTCAGACAGCCGACAGAATAGATATTTTGGGATATTTTCTTCATATTTTGGATCTATATATCAATACCTTGATCCCCAACACACTTATAATGTTTTGGGAGTAGTTTGAGGGATCTAAACCCATCTAACCAAGAGAATATCACCAAGGCCAAGAGGAGGAAGCGTTCTCAGAGCGATTTTTTCGACGGTTCTTCGGATAACGGCTAGTCTCTTCGTTTCTCTCTTTTACTCTTAGATTTGTTGGATGTTTTGTACATGCTTAGTTTATATTTCATTGTATATGTGGTCATGGCTATGAAAAATTAAACATATATTGTCTAGGGCTTGATATAATCCACAAAAACGTTATTTGAATAAAATTGATGTTTTGTTAACAGTTGTTCTTCATTATCCAATTGTGTTTACCGTTTTTCCATGTCTATATGTTTGTTTATATATATTGAGAATACGGGGTTTGACACTCAGGAGAGGTAACCCCGAATTCGGACTAGAGTTTAAACACAATCTAACAACCCGGGAGGGCGTTAGAAAGTGTGCAATCCGTCACATTAGGGCGAGACTCATGTGACCAAGTGTCGTATAGACACTCGAGGAATACTTCGGCGTTGACACGAAGCCACATATTCACTCACTTTATACTCAAGAGAGGAGTGAGTGAGATTTTGATACCGAGATTGCCAGATAAGATGAATGTCATTAATGTAAACTAGATTGAAACAAACACGTTTAAATGGACGAAGTTAATCCCTAGGCAATTTACTCCCATTAACATCTATATTAGTATATTAATATAATTAGTTAATTAGTTTATTAATTATTATAAAAACTACATTTATGTCACCTGGATAAAATTAGGTTATGACAAACACGGTACTCAATGATGATCTAATCCAATTTCTGTGGATACGACAACCCTTACTCTTCCAAACCTATACTAAAATTTGATCCGTATACTTGCGGTAAAAGTAGCGACGTGAAATTCCACCACCAGTTACCGAAGATTCAACCTGATGTTGTCCCTTTTCTTCATTATGATATATCATTCGGAGAACTGGACTTCAGTGAGGGCTTGATGTTCCCAGCTATTTCGATGGGTGCTTTATATGTAATTAGTATTTTTTTTTTTAATTTCATTTATCATGTAATGGATATTTATTTATTGATATTAAACTTATGATTTATATTTTTGGTGTACAGGTAGACTCTCGAGTTCAATTTGGAAATCTTGTAGATGCATGTTTTGGTAGTTTATCACGATCAGTTAGATCGGTTGCAAATTAACTAGTTATTTATTTACATCGAAATTTTGATTTTTTATTTTTTTATTTATATTTTGTTTTATAGGTCATTTGGATGCCCTATCTCCTGTCGACTTTGCTTCATATACTAGAGATGGGGAAGATATATGGATGGTAATGTTGCCCCTCATTTGCTACGAGATCGTTTAGTACATATATCGATGTGCGTGCTACGACAGTTTGGTTATCGACAAATGATTCATCAGTCAATAATTTTGGAGAAGAACTAGCACAAAATTACTCGGCGAGAACACTTCGGTGCGAACTGGATTGAGAAGCACTACGCTCAATAGTTGCGTGGAATAGTCGACGAACACCAGATGTGGGTAGCTTCGAGCAAGAGATAGGGGTTGACCAAGAATACATGGACTGGTATTGGAGAATTATACGAAGGTTCTTGGTCAACCCGGAGTACCGACCTGCGCTAAGATATCTAGCAACAGGAGGACGAGCGGTGTTAGAGGTATGATCACATTGAGTATATCATCTGTTTAATTATATAAGTTTGATTATCTTGTTAATATTCATGTATTAACATAACGATTATATGTGTTCGTAGCATCCGGAAGTATCGCAGCTGATGCGCATGAGTCATTTTTCTCTACGGACGCGAACTATGGACACATATGAAGAGTTGGCTCATACCGTCTACGATGCCACCTCATCGGAGGTATACCATTGGGTATGGCGTCCTATGTCAGCTGACGTTTCTCCATCTCCTCAGGCTGCTCTTCAGCCTTCTCCTCAGCCATGGACTTCTGACGTCTACCGTCCAAGTAGTATGGGTGATGTTGGACCTTCTACATTGTATAGTATTAGTGCTGATGCCAGACCATCTAGTACATACGGTATGGGTGATGATGTTAGGCCGTCCGACGTATACCAGATGCATGACCCTTATTGGCATTACGCATCGCAGCTAGGTACACAATTGTCTTCGTCATTCGTCACTCCACCAATGGACGAAATTTACTCAACATCAGGCGTGATTCATCCAACGGCATTTGTCCAATCCACAAGATTGGAAAGACAAATGTCACCGGTGTCGTAGTTTGAGGACGACGTGAATGTCACCCCTCGGATGATGTAACAGTCGTTTATGGACTTTGGATAAGTTACACAAGTTCATGAAGAGGCTGAGAAATCTCCTATTGCTCAATGCCGAGGGTGGATAAACGTCTGACATATGGGTTGCAGTACATAGTTGGTTATATAGTTGATAATTTAGTTATAGAAATGTAAATACATTTTTTTGTAACGTTTGTAGCTTTAGATGTGTGTGTATATATATATATATATTCAACCACTTGCCAATCCGTATGCTATCTAACAATTTCTTGTTCATCTCCCATTTCAATGTTTGATCCATTTCAGAAGCAATATACACGGTAGATTAATAGCTTTCTATGTAAATACATTTCGGTGTACATTATTATACACGTTTATCGTATTTTCAACTCCATTTTTTAGACTTGCATATACATATTTATTCATCGCGAATTTGAAAGATTATTTTTCGAAGGCAGACATGATATAGACAAGGTATAACGAAGATAATACATAACAAACACCACCACTTATCAATTGAAACATCACTTAACTAATGGATAATTTCATTTATTTTACCTAATATATTATGGAGCACATTGAAAGAGTATAATATTAAAGGCGAAAAAACTTAAAAATAATCATAAACATCATATTGAAATTAAACGCGTTAACAAGTACAATTAATTATAAAAAAAATATATATATATTACATAAATTGGAAACATGTTTAACGGTGTTTGTTACAAAATTCATAATAAAGATAATACATAAGAAATACAGTACATAACATCATGAAAATAGTGACAAAAAAACACTTAAAAAGACAATTGAATTGCCAAAAATTATTTATTCTTCATTTGACATGTACTACTCAGACGTGTATTCATTGTTATTTATTACATTATGGTATTCATTTGAAGAGAATGCTCTGTTGTTTCAGCAACCATTTCATTGGCTAGTTGTAGTAGATAATATATATTCCTGCGCAACAACATTCGATTATTCTTCAGGTGAATTCGTGTAATAGCATCTTCGATCTCGGTTGTGTCATCAATTATACATTATCAAAGCTCTAAAGATTTCGACGATGCAAAATTGGTGTATTAAGATCTCTCAAACAAGACACAAGATTGTTAAACTCATTCACCCTGTATTCCTATTCTTGGCGAAACCAACGTGATACTCTATCAGATTCGTGTCTTGATCACTCCAGTAGTCATTATAATATAGTTGTAGAACCCAACATATTTGGTGATCTCACGGTCCAGGCCAATCCCAAACACCATATGAGTTCTCCTCACTTGAAAAAACAAATGAGTTTTATTCACTTGAATTAATATGTGAAGACATCAAGAAAATTATAGGCTAAATAGTTTCTTTACAAATATTATAATGCACATTATAAGTTTACAAAAAAAAAAAAAATTAGTTTTTTTAAAGCATAATTATCGAAAAATGATATTTTAGAACTTACGTACATGAGACGTAATTAAAAAAAACAACTCAACACCACTTATCAATTGGAAGAGAAAAAGTCAACAGTTTGCTAGAATTAGTGTTATTATAATTTAATGTAAAAACGACACATTAGACTTCAAAGAAAAAACATTACCTCTAAAAATGTGTTTTTTTAGTATATTTTGTTTTTCTATTTAACCAAATAAGATTTTTTTTTTAAAAAAAAAAAAATTATCATAAAAATTGTGTTTACCGATTTAAATTTATTATTTAATTAATTCAGTAAGTGGTAGCATGGGTTGTTATATTTATTTATATTAAAAAAAATTACAATTTAGACCCTCTAACTATTGATGCATTTCTAAGTGGCCCTTCTAAATTTTGGTATTTCATTTCAAACCCTCTACGTATCGAAACGGTTTTAATGGGTTACTCCATTAGAGATTTTGTTAAAACTAACAGAATCTCAGAGGCAAAATGATTTTTTTACGTTTTTTTAATTTTTTAATCATTTTAATATAATATGTTTTTTTTTTATTTCTCTCTCTTCCTCCCTCCTCTCTCTCTCTCCCGCCACCTCCCTCTCCCTCATTCCCTCTCCCTCGCCACCTCTCTCTTCTCTCCCTCTCTCTCCTTCCCTCTCCCCGCCACCTCCCTCTCCCTCCTTCCCTTTTCCCGCCACCTCCCTCTTCCTCTCCCTCTCCCCGCCATTTCTCTGTCTCTCTCCCTTCCTCCCTGTCACCCCCGTAACATGGAATGTTTTTACCCCCTATTGAAGGGGTGATTCCACCCCCTGTTGCAGGGGGTGGAATCACCCCTGGGTTACAGGGGTGGCACCCGCTGTTGTAGGGGGTGTTTTCACCCCTTGTTGCAAGGGGTGAAACCACCCCCTATTACGGGGGTGGCACCCCCTATTGTAGGGGGTGATTCCACCCCTTGTTTTGGGGGTAGAACTCACCTCCTGTTGTAAAGGTGGCGGAGAGAGAGATAAAAAAATTAAATATTTAATATTAAAAATGATTAAAAAATGTGAAAAAATTATTTTGTCCATGAGATTCTGTTAGTTTTAATAGAATCTCTAACGGATGGACCAATTAAAGTCGTTTCGATACATAGAGGGTTTGAAATGAAATGTCGAAATTTAGAAGGATCACTTAAAAATACATTAATAATTAGAAGGTCTAAATTATACTTTTTCTAAAAAATAAAAAGGGAAGGCCAAAATTTCAAAGCAGAGGCAATAAAAATTAAATATTTAGAATAATAACATATGTCACTATTGATATTTATCTCACATTAAAAAATTAACATTTTTAGTGTTAGAATATCTAGACAATAAAAGTATGAAGTGTAATTATCAACTAAAAATCTGCAATCATTTCTGTTTATTATATTTAACTAGGGATGGTCATTAGTTTGGGGCCGCCCTGTCCGAACGGCCCGATCCTATTTTTTTAGGGCTTGGACTTAGAGTTTAAGCCCACGGGCCGGGCCAGGGCCTAGGTATTAGGGCCCGATCAAAATTAAGGCCGGACTTGGGCAAGATTAAAAATTTTTAGGGTCGGCCCGGCCCGGCCCGAAGGATATTTAAATATATATATATATACACGTTATAATACAACCCTAATATTTGAAATATTAATTTTATTTAAAAATTATAATTTTAATATTTCTTGTTGGTTTAGTTTGTTTGGAATATTGATTTATCTTTAAAAATTGTAATTTTAATATTTTTTATTGGTTTGATATTAACACGTCAGATAAGTGGGGTCCATTTTTCACACTCTAGCTGGCCTTGAAAAGACACCACTGGACGTGAAAAGACAACTCCAAAATGACATGATCACTTCATATGTATAATACCCAATGAGTCTTCACCATGTCCACTGGATTTTGACCCCTCTTAACTATATTTTGATATTGTTAAACTGCGATTAAGCAATGCAAAATTATTTAATATTATTTTTATTATTAGACATTTTAATATCCGGTTAATATTGAGATTTTCTTGTACATTTTATGTAAGTACGCGCTTTGATAACCAAATCTTCTTTGAGACACTCATGTGCCGTCATTTCTAGCTCGTATAAAAAAATTCAAATTTGTATTCAATTATTTTCTTTGCGGTAGTGATGTAACTCCATCTGAAAGTTATACGGCGTGTTTATTGACATTGTTTTAGTCAATTGACGCACTATTAGAATATTATATTGTCTGTATCTGTCCACCATAATCTCTAATTAGTTGACACAATAAGTGTATTCTTCCCGCATCCTTACAACCCATCGTTAAAGTAACGGATTCTTAGATCTAAAAAGTATGAGAATTTGTCTTCCAAAAACCAGTGACATCCCATTGAACAACACAAATCTCTCATCGTGTATATTTTTCAATTATTTTTATTTTATTATTTTTTAAATTAGTCAATAATTTAATTTTTTCAAACACATTAAAAAAATAAATTAATTAAGTAACTAACAATTTTTTAAAAAAGAAACAATCTATTATAATTTCTATTTCTATTTATATTTTTCTACATGTTTAATTTATCAAATTTCGAGGGGCCAAAATACATATTTCTTAATTAAATATTTTTTAATTAAAAAACTAAATTAAAAATTTTAACCAATTAACTAAATAATAATTTTTTAAAAAAAATATATATTATATTTTATATTTCAATTTATATTTTTCACATATCTATAATTTACTCAAACTTAGAGGGACCAAAGTGTATACTTTTCAAATAAACAACTAAATTAACATATTAAACTAACAAACTAACTAATAAATTAAACAACTAAACTAACAAATTAAATTAACCAACTAATTAAAAAATTAAGTAAACTAACAAACAGATTAACTAAATAATTAAATAAGTAAAAAATATAATAATCAAAATAACAAATAAATTAAACTTACTTTTGTAGTTTGTAGTAAGAGTTATGAAGTCGTGAATTTTTTTATAAATAGACGCAAAAAGGAGAATGGAGGTAAATATAAGTTCAGATGGTGGGGATATTTATACAGATTTGGTCTCGGTGTTGATAAAAGCAGGAACCAAAGCATTTTGTAGCTGCTGGCTGTTGGTCAAACGGTACAATATACCGTTTGACTAACCCAAACGACACACCATCGTTTGTGCAACGGTGGTGTGCCGTTGTAATCAAATGGTCCCGACGTTCACAACGTCGGGACCATTTGATTTAAAAAAAATATATATATATATATAATGAGTCCAGTGTTCACAACGCCTGGATAATTCAAATAAAAAAAATTATAATTGATCCCGATGTTTGGAACAACATGATGCTTGGGTTTTGTAATTAACTTCAAAAACATGTGCTTTCAAAAAATATTTTTTAAAATAATATTTATTTTGTAAAGAACTCGCGGCAGGGCATACACCAGTGAAAAATAAGACAAATGAAAAGAATGTTACATTGCACATTGCACCCTCTAAGTTTGTTCTCAATTCATTTTATATCTCAAACTTTTAAGTAGAGTTTTGACCAAATAGTGTCTAGGTTCAACTGGCCAATTTTGACCAAAACCTCACCTAAAATAGCATTTTTGTTTTTAGGGATAATTGGTCAATAATCCCAAATAGAAAGACTAATACAAAATTTATCATATTTTAATTCTAACTTTGTATTTTAGTCACATGGTCAATACTCTCTTATATCTACAATAAAATGCTTCCAATTAAGGTTTACACCGTCCACCCTTTGTTGCCACCTGTCGTCGCACGTTGTCGACCATAGGACTTCGATTGTCAAAGTTCGGTTGCTAGCTACCAGAATTTATTTTAGTTACATGTAACTATTTTTTAGTGTGTTTTTCAGTTAGATGTAACTATTTTTTTAATATTTTCTTGTTGTATTTTTTAAGTGTATTTTCAATTACATTTTAGTATATTTTTAGTTACATTCACATAATTGTTTAACGATCGGCATCTGGAAAATCAGTTGAATGTGACTAAAAATTGTAACTAAAATGCATATTAAAAATGTTATCAAAAAATAGTTGAATATAACTAAAAATAATTCCAAAGATCAGTGACTGGACTCCAGCGACCGGCAATAACTGGACTCCAGCAACCGGCAGTGGTAGGACAACTACATTACACAACCTTAATTGAAATGTTAGTGTTTTCATTAATTCTATTGGATTGTACTAATTACTAAATATAAAATAGTTATTTGTTTTGAGATTTTTATTAATTTGGAATCCTTGTTAAAATTTCCTACTGTTTTTCTTTTTAATATTTGGCTAATTTTTCAAAATTTTGATGAATTTTTGGTTGGACTTGGACATGTAGGCCTTTAAAACAAATTTTTAAGATTATTAAGTTATAACTTGGTATTTTAGAGATTCCAAGCTCAACTTGGGTAATCCAGGTCAGTCCGGCATTAGAGGTGTCATTAGAGATTCCAGGGGTAACCTTAAGCTTGCTCCTGCCTATTGGTTTTCACACCAACATGTATGCAGAGGTTTTTAGCTTATGGACATGTTTAAAATTCTGTTTTGATCATGATTGGTCTCGGGTTGTTCTTGAGGTTGATAGCCAAATTCTGGTTGACATTATGAATGGCAAAGCTAAAACTCCTTGGAGAATTCTGCCCTTCCTCATCGATATTGCCAAGTTCAGAAGATTAGGAGAGTTCCCTATATATATGTTGTTGCAGAAAATAAGTAAAGAACGAGTTTACCAAAATTTCTTGGGATGAGTCGCGGACTAGGTCGCTCTCTTTAAGACGTTTCGCGGCTCTGCTCAAGAACGTGCAAGCAATGTATCAGCCCCGTCGTCCCCAGGATAAAACAGCCCAGAATTCTCCTCTGTCTAGGACGTTCTTTGCACTGTAGAAGTCCCGAATACCAAACACTCCCACACACTATTCGCAAAACGAACAAACTGCTCGGAAACCAAAATAGGACTGACAAAACAGTACCGGAACAAATCGGAACAATTCCGGAAGATCAAAAAAAATTGTTTCGGAACAGAAACAGAAACAGAAGCTTAAACAGAAAAAAAAATTCCGGAACAGAAACAGAAACAGAACTGGGAGCAGAAACAGAAACGGAACTGGGAGCAGAAACAGAAAACACTGTTTTTTGTTCTATATTTGTTCTGAAAAATGACCACTATTTATAGGAGAATAAAAAAAAAAACGTTTGAATTAATACCGAAATTAAATAAATAAAAACGTTTTTAAAGAATTTATTCAAAAACGTTTCAAAACGTTTCAAATATTAAAAAACGTTTTTTTTATTATTTTTTTATCTCCAACGGTTCCAAAAAAAAAAAAATGTTTTGTTTGTTTATTATTATTTTTTAATTAAACTATTTTTTTTCTCAAAAAAATAAATAAGTGCCACCTCATCACACGCTCGGCTCGGCTCGGCTCGGCCGGACGGACGGCGGCGGCGGCGCGCGTGTGTGGTAAACCGATAGGGATGTAACTCCTCTCCCCTCCACAAAATGTGGGTACCCCTTGGGGCACACCCCAAGTGTCTCACATACCCCTAGATATCCACTTTAATTTTTCCTCTCCCAACCAATGTGGGACAAAAGGTTTTGAGGAAAAAACCATTTATACACATTTGGCACTTTCTATTCAAAAAATTAAATTAAAATTCATTTGTTTCAACAATCCCCCACTTGAATTTTTAAAAACAATTTTTTCATCGAGCAGTATAATTCAATATAAGATTGTGCATAAGAAAAGGTGTCTATCGACTTGAACCTTTACATAGTGAAGATGCTTTAGATTATACTAGAGTAACTCGTAGTTTTGAACTCTATCTCTAACAACATCACACACACAACCCTATCAGGGTGTAGTCCAAAAGCCCGTGCTTTTCGGCCATGCACGTGTATCCCAGTATAGTGAATGCTCTAGAGAATTTTGCCCAAAATTCCATAGGATGCGGCCACACTTCCACATTCACATAGGTGAATCTATCAAGAGTACTCTTGTAGCTAGGTACTCCACTCAAATATAGAGTATAGATCTCATTAAGAGTTAATAAAAACTCAACCTTCTATCGCTTCAAGATATCATGCTTCAAACAACACATTTATGAAATAGAACTCAATTTTATAGCATGATTTTTCTCATATCACTTCATGAGTTGTTATTACCCTTTGAACCTATTTCTTGGGATCTCCAGTCTATAGGTTGGGTTTCCCTCACAAGTGACTCGTCAATCTATGGGCTTGAGTCCCATTCCTTTCGAGGTTTTGTAAACCTTTTCTCGAGCTAATCCTTTCGTCAAAGGATCGGCTAAGTTATCATCAGACCGTACATGATCCACTCTCACAGCCCCTGTAGAGATATACTCTCTAATGGTGCTGTGTTTGCGACGTATTTGTCGCTTTTTTCCGTTATAATAACGGTTCTGAATCTTTGCAATAGCCGCGGTACTATCACAATGGATCAAGACAGCTGGAATCGGTCTCTCCCATAAAGGGGTATCAGAAAGCAGGCTCCTTAACCACCCTGCTTCCTCGCTAGCCGAAGCTAGTGCAATCATCTCAGACTCCATGGTAGATTGAGCCAAAATAGTTTGTTTCTTAGACTTCCAAGAAACAGCTCCACCAGCTATACTAAATATATAGCCGCTAGTTGCCTTGGAGTCATCTGAAAGGGTATTCCAATCAGCATCGCTATATCCTTCCAGAACAGCGGGAAACTTCTGATAATGTAATCCAAGGTTTATAGTTCTCTTTAGATATCTCATAATCCTCTCAATAGCATGCCAATGCTCAATACTAGGTCTACTTGTAAACCTGCATAGTAATCCCACAGCATACGCTATGTCGGGCCTAGTGCAGTCAGTGGCATATCGGAGACTGCCAATGATGCTCGCATACTCAGTTTGTCTAACACCGTCACCGGTGTTCTTGAACAACTTCACACTAGGGTCATAAGGAGTACATGCTGGTTTACAATCAAAATAATTGTATTTCTTTAGAATCTTCTCTATATAATGAGATTGATCCAAAGAAATTCCATGTTTAGACCTAGTTATTTTAATACCAAGGATTACGCTTGCTTCACCAAGATCTTTCATATCGAAATTAGCACATAGCATGGATTTTACATTATTCACAACATGAATATTGGAACCAAAAATTAGCAAGTCATCCACATAAATACATATAATGGTGCAAACATTATTTTCAGATTTATAGTAAATGCATTTGTCACTTTCATTTACTTTAAAACCATGTGAAATGACTAGATTATCAAATTTCTCATGCCATTGCTTAGGTGCTTGTTTCAAACCATAAAGAGATTTATCTAATTTGCATACTTTGTTTTCTAGACCAGGAATAATAAATCCTTCAGGTTGGTCCATATAAATCTCTTCTTCTAATTCACCATTTAAAAAAGCAGTTTTAACATCCATTTGATGCACTATAAGATCATGAATTGCAGCAAGAGATAAAAGTACACGAATAGATGTAATTCTAGAGACAGGTGAGAAAGTATCAAAGAAATCTACATTCTCTCTTTGTCTAAACCCTTTGGCTACAAGACGAGCCTTGTATTTATCAATGGTTCCATCCGGATTCAATTTCTTTTTAAGAATCCATTTACATCCTATTGTTTTACAACCAGGAGGTAAATCTACCAAATGCCAAGTTCTATTTGACTCGAGAGAGTCTAACTCATCATCTATAGCCTCTTGCCATAAACTGGCATCTATAGAGGATAATGCATCTTGGAGGGTAAGTGGATCCTCCTCTAAGGTATATGCATAGAAATCCGAACCAAAGTCTTTAGCTATACGAGGTCGTTTACTCCTTCTAGGTTCAATATCTAATTCCTTATTAGATTCATTAATCCTAATGATAGGTTCATTACTAGAAGTCGAGCCCCCACTATTCTTCAATTTGAAAGAAAATTTATCTTCATAAAAATGAGCATCATTTGATTCAATGATAACTTTATCTTTCAAATCATAAAATCTATATGCTTTGCTATTTACCGCATAACCAATAAAAACACATTCATAAGCTCTACTGGCAAGTTTTCTTCTTTTGGGGTCAGGGATTCGAACATATGCCAAACAACCCCAAGTTTTAAAATAAGACAAATTTGGTTTCTTATTTTTGAAAACTTCATAAGGTGAAATTTTACTTTTCGATTTGGGAACTCTATTAAGTACGTAGCAAACCGTTAATAAAATTTCACCCCACCAGTGAGAAGCTGCACCGGAATTAAGTAAAATAGCAACTATTGATTCAGCAAAAGTTCTATTTTTCCTTTCAGCCTTACCATTCATTTCAGGAGAATACGGTGCAGTTTTTTCATGAATAATCCCATGAGATTTATAAAAATCAATAAAGACATCAGAATCATATTCTGTTCCTCTATCACTACGTAATCTCTTAATTTTCTTATTGCATTGATTTTCAATCTCAGTTACAAAATTCTTAAACATTTCAAAAGCTTCACTTTTATTTTTCATGAGATAAACATAAGTAAAATTAGAACAATCATCTATGAATGTAATAAAATACCGTTTACCATTCCTAGTCAAGACTCCATCAAATTCACAAATATCTGAATGTATTAAGTCAAGAGATTCAGATTCTCTAATTACTGATTTATGAGGGGATTTAGTAATTTTAGCTTGACTACAAAATTCACATTTTTCAAAATCATTCAAAGATAATTTAGGAATTAGTTCTAAGTTACTTAAGTTTTTAATAATGCGTTTGTTAACATGACAAAGTCTAGCATGCCAAATATTAAAAGAACACAACATGTAAGCAGAAGAAGAAATTTTATTAATTTCAACATATAGTTTGAACATTCCATCAGTTGCATATCCCTTCCCAACAAAAATATTATTTTTGGTTAGGGTGTACAAATCAGCCCCAATAGTTTGAGTGAACCCCGCCTTGTTTAGAAGATAGCCCAAAACCAAATTATTTCTCATCTCTGGAGTATGCAGAACATCTTTAAGGATGACTGTCTTTCCAGAGGTAAACTTTAATTCCACTTCACCAGAACCGGCAACAATAGTGGAGTGGGAATCACCCAGCAACACTTTCTTGTCTTCACTTTCAGAATAAGATTTGAACATGGTTCGATCATAGCAGACATGGCGTGAAGCACCAGTGTCTACCCACCACCCTTCGGATCCACCAACTATATTAATTTCAGAAATCATAGCTATAAGTTGGTCCTCGGTAAGATTCGCCTGTGGAACAGGACGACGTCTTTGCCGGCAGTTCCAAGCCAAATGGCCCGCCTTCCCACAGTTATAACAAGTAAACTGTTCAGAATTATTTCTTGAAGGGAGTTTGTTTCTATTCTGATTTTGATGCACATTTCTGTTCTGGTTATTGTGGTTGCGATTCTGATTTTGATTTTTCATATTTTTCCCTTTAGGTTTCAGAATTGCGTAAGATGATTTCTTGTGAGCGTTGTTAGAAACAACAAGCACTTCATCTTTCTGATCTTGTTTTCGGGCCTCCTCCTCAATCCGAAGACGAGTGATCAAACTTTCTAAAGAAAACTCTTTAGTTTTATGCCTTAGAGTATTCTTAAAATCTTTCCAAGAGGGGGGTAATTTGTCAATTAAAACAGCAACTTGAAATTGTTCATCAAGGGACATACCTTCAGCAATTATTTCGTGAGCGATTTTCTGAAGTTCATGAGACTGAACCTCCACTGATTTGTCGTCGGTCATTTGGTATTTCAGATACCGACTAACAGCATATTTTTTACTTCCAGCCTCCTCAGTGTCGTATTTCTTCGAAAGAGCATCCCAAACTTCATTCGCAGTTTTGTTAGTGCAGTAATAATCATATAGATCATCAGACATACCATTAAGAATAAAATTCTTACAACGGAAATCATTTTCCTCCCAAGACTTAACTTCTTGAATCTGAGCGTCAGTAGGAACTTGAGGTAATTGTGGTTTTTCGGTCGTACAGACATATGCTACTTTTTTGATAGTAAGAAAAAATAACATTTTCTGTCTCCACCTTTTAAAATGAAACCCTTCGAAACGAAAGGGTTTGTTGAGATCAACAGTTACTTGTTTAAAATCGTAAACAGTAGACATCTTTGCAGATATTGAACGTCTTAAAATTGTTGTTGCAGAAAATAAGTAAAGAACGAGTTTACCAAAATTTCTTGGGATGAGTCGCGGACTAGGTCGCTCTCTTTAAGACGTTTCGCGGCTCTGCCCAAGAACGTGCAAGCAGTGTATCAGCCCCGTCGTCCCCAGGATAAAACAGCTCAGAATTCTCCTCTGTCTAGGACGTTCTTTGCACTGTAGAAGTCCCGAATACCAAACACCCCCACACACTGTTCGCAAAACGAACAAACTGCTCGGAAACCAAAATAGGACTGACAAAACAGTACCGGAACAAATCGGAACAATTCCGGAAGATCAAAAAAAATTGTTTCGGAACAGAAACAGAAACAGAAGCTTAAACAGAAAAAAAATTCCGGAACAGAAACAGAAACAGAACTGGGAGCAGAAACAGAAACGGAACTGGGAGCAGAAACAGAAAACACTGTTTTTTGTTCTATATTTGTTCTGAAAAATGACCACTATTTATAGGAGAATAATAAAAAAAAAAACGTTTGAATTAATACCGAAATTAAATAAATAAAAACGTTTTTAAAGAATTTATTCAAAAACGTTTCAAAACGTTTCAAATATTAAAAAACGTTTTTTTTATTATTTTTTTTATCTCCAACGGTTCCAAAAAAAAAAAAAATGTTTTGTTTTTTTATTTTATTTTTTTTTAATTAAACTATTTTTTTTCTCAAAAAAATAAATAAGTGCCACCTCATCACACGCGCGACGCGACGCGACGCGGCTCGGCCGGACGGACGGCGGCGGCGGCGAGCGCGCGTGTGTGGTAAACCGATAGGGATGTAACTCCTCTCCCCTCCACAAAATGTGGGTACCCCTTGGGGCACACCCCAAGTGTCTCACATACCCCTAGATACCACTTTAATTTTTCCTCTCTCAACCAATGTGGGACAAAAGGTTTTGAGGAAAAAACCATTTATACCTCTCACTGACGATCGCTGCATCTGATTCACATCGTTCTGCTTCGCGACCACCGAATGATAGGTTCGTCGTTCTTTGATCGCAATTAGGGTTCGTTTGATTCGCGATTAGGGTTTGTTTGATTCCAATTAGAGTTCGCAATCCTTCTTAGGTTCTCAATTAGGGTTTGCAATGGAGCTTTTCCTTCGCCGACGACCGTCATATTTGCATCTCTATCATCTTTTTCGTTCATCTTCTTTGTCTCCTTCGCAATTAGGGTTTGCAGAAGCGGGATCAAAAAAAGAAAAAGAAAAAAAAAACTATGGGATTAGAAGAATACTGTTTTGTTCCGTTTTGTGATTCCAATAATTCAATTTTGTTCCAATAAATTTGTTGTCGAAATTTGGGATTAAAAGAATACTTTTTAAAAACACTTTATCTATCTAAACTAGGGAATTATAAATTACACGTTCAAATATTTCAGCTCAAACAATTATCCTAATAATGGATTTGTGAAATGAAGGGAATTCAAAATCCAGGATTTTGAAATCCCATCATGTCACAAATTTTTTGGATTTGTCAAATCCTTTGCATTCTCCCTTCCTCTATTTTTCCTTTAAGCTTTTGCCTCCAAATTTATATTACTCTTTTATTTTTATTTTTGGTAAATAAAAAATCAAAAAATAAAAATCTACAAAATATAATGCAAAAAATTAAAAAACAAATCAAAAAATAAGATTTGATAAAGTAAAAAAATAACAAGTGTTACGATCTATCCTGGACGGATTTATTTTCTAAGGCCTTCAAGGTTATTAAAGTAGATAGAGAAGTAAAGTAGGGTGATGTATATATTTTTTATTTAACTTTTAAAGTTTTTTATTTGTTGATTTTAAGATTTTGATGGACAATTAAGTGTTGATATTTTTTTGTAGAATTAATAAGTTTATTGAGTGTTTCACTTTAAAAGTTCCATTGATGATATTATCATGAAGTAATTGCTAAGGATACAAAGAGACGGACACAGAGACAGATATTAAGTGATTAAAGATTCTGAAGAATCTAGATAAAAACAACTCAAATTCATTTTTACTCTTAATGTATCTCAATTAAGATCACGCACGACATAAATTAAATAATTTATATTTTAGTGTGTGTTTTAGGATCCTTATTAGTTCACATATTTGCTCCAATTTGAAATTGAAAAAGAAAAATTAACCTAAGAACGATTAATGTTTAAAATTTATTTATAGTGTCAATTAAGTTAACCGAGAAAAGAAATCGGTTAAAGGGTCTAAAAGGTTGAAGATTGGCGTTGAATTCAGTTAAGGAAAAAATGTTCCAGCATTGATAGGTCAACCGACCAAGAAGGATCGGTCAACCTATGGGTGTAGGTTGGGAATTGGGAAAGTCTCTTAATCGATCGGTCAACCAATCAAGAGAGATCGGTCAACCGATAGTCGATAAGTGAACTCTTTGAATCGATCGGTCAACCAACCATCAATGATCGATCAACTGACCAAGGCCAAAATATGTCCTGGAAAAGCATCTTGAATCGATCGGTCAACCGACCCATGGAGATCAGTTAACCGACCATTGTTTGAGAATGGATTGGCTAACAACCTGAAATGATTGGTTGATTGATGGCCTACGATTGGTCAACCAACTGAGCTGTTTTAGATTTTGAGAATTTTCAGGATTTGATCTAAAACTAGCCATTACTAGCCCTTTTTTTATTGATATTTTGGAGATATTCTAGGGATTTGAACATATTATAGATATATTACTTTTATTTAAATATCCCTATAGATATTGTACACTTATTTTAAATATTTCTCAATTTAGTCTATTTAATACTTCTTATCCTTTCGATTTGAGAATGTGAAATAATTTGGGGACTAAATTGAATGATTTAAAAGTCACATTTAAGTTAAATTGACCAGGATGAAATGGTATTGATATATGGGTTTATATATGCATTTACTTGTCATATCTTGTAGGAACTAGCCGTTAGAGGACATGTTTCAAATCAGTTTAAATAGACCTACGTTTTTCACATATCAATATATCATTCTATCAATAACTCTCAGTTCGTGAGCTTTCTAAAAGTTATTATTTTGAGATTATATTGCGAGATTATTGTGAGATCATTCTTGAGAAAAGTTCTTGTGAAAAAGTACTAAGTATTTTGGTATCACCGATCTAAGTTTTGTTGCGATTCAATTTTCATTCCTTCAGTGATATCTTGGTGAGATTTTTCCAAGCTACTATTTCTCATTTTGAGTTGTTATTATTATTGATTGATTGGATTTAAGATCTGTGTGAAATCGTAGGCCTGATTCTTCCTGATTATAATTAATTGTGTGTGATTAGTAACAGTTTCATCCTTATCAGTGAAAATAATACTTGAAATGATTTTGGTGAGATTTGATTCTTAGCCTAAGTATAAAAGAATTAGGTTATTCTTTAGCCTGTTAAAAGATAGAGGTTCTTCTTTTAGCCTGCGGAAAGGAAATTGTAAAGGTTGATTTTGAGCCTGTAAAAGAATCGTAGTATAAAGGTTTGATTTCTACCTGTTTAAATGAGTCTAGTAGTTTAGTGGGTGCGAATCTCTGTGGGGCTCGAAAGATTGGATTAGCCACGAGTAACTTGGTGAACTAGGATATATCTTGGTGTTTTGCCTTGTTATTTTATTTATTTCTTATTATTTAGGTGTGCACCTACAATTATATAATTATCCGCTGCTATATAAAGATAATAATTAATTTAGGATTAAATTGATTATTTAAAAATTTAAGTGTTGAAAGATAAGAATTTGATTAAAATTTTATAACTACCCAATTCACCCCCCCTCTTGGGTAGATCACTGAGCCAATAATTGGCATCAAAGTTGGTTTAGCTCGATAGGCTTGACATCCTTGCTAAACCGTCCATGTACACAAACCATGAATAATAGTTTTTGTGTATCTTCTCTTGATAGTGATAGATTCCTATATGATAATATAATGTATTATTCTTGTAGTATTAGTGGCAGTGGAGATGATGATAATAAAAATGTTCATATTGTTATAGAAAAATTACTTTATTTCACACTATTTTTTGCTAAAGAGAGCTTAAGTTTAAAAAGAAAAATTGATTCTTTTGAAAATAGAAGAAAAAGTGTTCGAAAATCTAAAATGAATTTGGATGATTATTGTGGTACAAAAGAGTTTTCGGACGTGATTTTTTAAATTAATAATTTGCTCTCTAAAATGGATATTCTTGAAAATGAAAATAGAGTTTTGAAAAATAATTTTGACATGATTTCCAGGCAAAGGTCAGATCTTAATTCAAAAATCGATTAACTTTAGAAAAAATTTGAAAAATTAAAATCCGACCTCAAGTCTGTTTTGAAAGCTTCTGAAAATAATTTTTAGAGATAAAGTGGATATATTTCATCGTCTCATCCTTCATCACAAGCCAGTGATAGTCTTGTTGCTATTGCTAGAAATAATTTATGTTTTACATATCATACTTTATATGATAATCAATAGGATTTAAGATGTTATTATTGCAATAGGGTTGAGCATTTTAAAGTATCATGTCTGTTTAGGAACCCTAAGTTTATATCTAATAAGGATGGATTCAAAATAAAATGGATATCGAAGAGAACTATTGAAATCTCTTGTGCAGAGTTACATAATGTCAGAAGTGGACCCCAAGGAACAAACAAAGAGGTTATATCAAAGCCAGAAAGAAAGTCATCAAAGATCTAAAGTGACACATGCAAAGCAAAAAAAGTTTATCAAAGCCAAGTTATGAAGTTGCGAAGAAGCCACAAGAGACACGTGCAAATAGAAAAAATGTACCAAAGCCAAGATGTAATATCATCAGGAAGCCACAAATGATACGTGCAAAGGGAATTATCAATGAATCAAATAGTAATAATCAAAAGCAGAAAAAATATGGATAGGCCAAGACGAATTATGCACCCAAATCAATCATCGGCACAAATAAGGTAAAAAGTATAGTTGTCCCGAAAAATATAAAACGTACTCCTAACCTCTCATAGTTCAAATTTATTAAATTTGTTAAAGAGGAAGGTATCCGACTTGCCAAATACGTAAGTTGATACTGATTTCTAAGACTTATACTAATGATTTACTTATTTACTGTCTTAGAAATATTGCATGGTAATTCTAGGAATCACATTTAGTTAAGGGGTATTAGCATATTTTTATGTGCTTATATCAAGTAGTGATCATATGTTTGATTTTAAAACATGTTATATGTTTTAAAAATATTACGGTTATTCAAATGATAAATGAATTATATAAGATTGTTTGAATATACATGACATATCAATCTATATTTTAATGTTTCAAGTTGATACTTTTGCATGTGGATATATTTATAACCATTAATTGTCTGACATATGCTTAATATTTCTTGTTCCGTAAATGATTATTATTCTAAAATGGAGTTGAAATTTTATGAGAGAAATATGCTCTGATTCATGTTCATGCGTGCACTAGATTTATGCTGATAAATTATCATTGAGATATGCTTCTTATCCTAGTGAGTTAAAGATTATATGGTTCTTGATTCTATCTAAAAGAATGACATTATTTAGTATTATGAGTAAGGCGTGTAGAATTAACTGAAATTATATGATTGTATGCTTTATTGTTAAAATATTTTGATTGCTCAGATTTATTCTCTTAAGAAAAAATTAACTTGGTTACCATTAAATATGGGGATAAATTTTTTATAAGAGGGAAAATATTATATCATGCTTAAATTGAAAAATGGGTCTAAGTGATATATCGTTATTTATTAAGCAAACTGATTCTGATATCCTATTAGTACAAATATATATTGATGATATTATTGGATTTACTAATGAGGAACTTTGCCAAGATAATACAGGTTAAATTTGAAATGAGCCTAATGGAATAGTTGAATTTCTTCCTTGGGTTGCAAATCAAGTAAACCAAAAAAGTGATCTTTATAAACCAAGTTAAATATACCAAGGAGTTGCTAAAGAAATATGGCTTGGATAGAGCTGAAAAGTACAAAACTCCCACGACAACAACTACAAAGATAGACAAAGACATACGGACAAAAAGGTAAATAAAAAATTGTATCGAGGTATGATTGATAGCTTGTTGTATTTAACTGCTACTAGACTTGACATTATGTATAGCGTTTATTTATATGCTAGATTTCAGTTTTATCCTAAAGAGTCGCATTTAACTGCGGTTAAGCATATCTTCTTATATTTGAAAGGGACTACTGAAATAGGATTATGGTATTTTGGAGGGAGTGATTTCAAATTAATAAGTCTCTCTTACGTTGATTTTTTCGATTGCAAAGTCGAGCAGAAAAGCACAATTGGGTCGTGTCATTTTCTAGGACATGCATTGGTTTCTTAGTCTAGCAAGAAACAAAATTCGATAGTCTTATCCACTACTAAGGCTGAATATATGGTAACTGGTAATTGTTCTTATTCTATATATTAAGCAACAGCTGAATGATTTTGGAGTACGTATGGAGGAAGTCCCAATTTATTGCGATAATAAAAGTGCTATTTACTTACTTAAGAATCCTACACAACACTCACGAACTAAGCACATAGACATTAGACACTATTGTATTCGTGATCATATTCAACAAAGGGACGTGACTATTGAGTATATTAGTACTTCTGATCAGTTTGTTGATATTTTTATCAAACCTTTACCTGAAGATCAATTTATAAAAATCATTTGAGGTTTAGGTATGATTAGGCACAATGATATTTACCTAGAATAGTGATGTTTATAGTTCCCCTTCCCCACTTTTTGAGATGACAAAGGGGGAGAATATAATTGATGTTTATTGAATTGATTGTTAAAAGGGAAGATATAAAGGGAAAAATCATGATTGCGCTTAAAATGAGTTAGTCAATGTTTAGAATTTGTTCGCCTAAGTATTGTACTGTTTGAGGGGGAGAACAATGTTGATATGATCATGTTACTTTATTAAATATCTATAATTGTGCTTCATTAAAGATCAAATGAGTTGATTATATTTGCTTCATGATTATGCTTTAACGTGTTAAAAAACCCGTCCTCGAATTTAGGTAGAGCGTCGTTGCATTCTTATTCTGAACAAAATATCAAAGTTAATTATCATTATCAAAAAGGGGGAGATTATTGATTCCAAGATTTTGATGGATAATTAAGTGTTGATATTTTTTGTGGAACTAACGAGTTTATTGACTGTTTCAGTTTAAAAGTTTCATTAATGATATTATCATGAAATAATTGCAAAGGATGTAAAAAGATGGAGATTAAGATATTGAAGATTCTGAAGAATCTAGGTGAAAACAACTCAAATTCATTTTTCCTCTTAATGTATCCAATCAAGATCACACACAACATAAATTAAATGATTTATATTTTAGTGTATTTTTTAGGATCCTTATAAATTCACATATTTGCTCTAATGTGAATTGAAAAATAAAAATTTACCTAAGAAAGATTAGTGTTTAAAATTGATTTGTAGTGTCAATTAAGTTAACTGAGAAAAGAAATCAATTAAAGGGTCTAAAACATTGAAGATTGGAGTTGAATTCAGTTAAGGAAAAAAATGTTCCAGCATTGATAGGTAAACTGACCAAGAAGGATCGGTTAACCGATAGGCGTAGGCTGGGAATTGGGAAATCCTTTGAATCGATTAAATAACCGATCAAGAGAGACGGTCAACCAATGGCCGATAAGTAAACTCTCTGAATCGATCGGTCAACCGACCATCGATGATCAGTCAGCCGACTAGGGCCAAAAATTAGCCTAAAGAAGCATCTTGAATCGATCGGTAAACCGACCCATGGGAATCGATCAACTGACCATTGTTTGAGAATGACTTGGCTAGCAACCTGAAACGATCGGTTGACTGATGGCCTATGATCGGTCAACCGACTAAGTTGTTTCAAATTTTGAGGATTTTTGGGATTTGATCTAAAATTAGCCATTACTAACAGTTTTTTGGTTGATATTTTGGAGATATTCTAGGGATTTGAACATATTATAGATATACTATTTTTATTTAAATATCCCCATAGATATGGTACACTTATTTTAAGTGTTTCTCAATTTAGTCTATTTAATACTTCATATTCTTTCGATTTGAGAGTGTAAAATAATTTGGGAACTAAATTAAATGATTTAAAAGTCACATTTAAGTGAAATTGACAAGGATTAAATGGTATTGATCTATGGGGTCTATATGTGCATTTAGTTATCATATCTTATTGGAACGAGCTGTTAGAAGGCCTGTTTCAAATCAATTTAAGTAGACCTACGTTTTTCACATATCAAAATATCATTCTATCAAGAACTTTTAATTCATGAGCTTTCTAAAAGTTATTATTTTGAGATTATATTGCGAGATTATTGTGAGATCATTCTTGAGAAAAGTTCTTGTGAAAAAGTGCTAAATATTTTGGCATCACTAATCTAAGCTTTAATACGATTCAATTTTCATTCTTTCAGTGATATCCTGGTAAGATCTTTCCAATCTACTGTTTCTTATTTTCATTTGTTATTATTAGTGTTGCATGGATTTAAGATCTGTGTGAAATCGTTTTCGAACTTTAAAGTACATAAAAATTATTTTAAATAATTTTTATGATAATCTGATTACAAGCTTATTTTTATTCTGCCCACATATTTTATAATCAAATTTTGAATTCCTCACTTAATTATATCACTAGTAATTATCGGGATATTAATTGAGTTTAAATTGATTTGAGGTAGTAGAAGTTTCGAGTAGAAAGAAACTTATCGATTTTTGTAATTAGTGAGTTTGTGTAGATTAGATACTATTGAGAGTATCTAATCAGGGGTAACTGGATTTCAATCTTTTTCGATAAAAAGATTGAGGTTTAATCTTTGCCTAAGGTATAAAAAGGTTAGGTTACCCTTTTCTTTTGAAAAGAGATAGGCGTGATTCTTCCTACTTAGAATTAATTCTGTGTGATTTGTAACGGTTCCATTTTTACTGGTGAAAATGATACTTGGAGTAATTTTGGTGAGGTTTCATTTTAGCCTAAATATAGAAGAATTAGGTTAATCTTTGACCTGTCAAAAAGATATAGATTCTTCCTTAACCTGTGAAAAAAAAAATTATAGAGGTTGATTCTAAACCTATAAAAAAATCATTAGTGTAAATGTTTGGTTCCTACCTATTTAAAGGAATCTAGTGGTTTAGTGTGTGTGAATCTCTGTGGGGCTAAGAGGACTAGATTAGCCAAGACTAGTTTGGTGAATCAGGATATATCGTAGTGTTCTGTCTTGTTATTTTATTTATTTATTACTATTTGGGTGTGCACCTACAATTATATACTTATATGTTGCTATATAAAGATAATAATTAATTTAGATTTAAATTTATTATTTGAAAATGTAAGTATTAAAAGATAAGAATTTGATTAAAAATTTTATAACTACGTAATTTACCCCCTTTTTGGGTAGATCACTAGGCCAACACTATTTTTTTTAATTCTTAATTTTTTTCTATAAACACTATATACAAAAAAAAAATAAAGTAGAAAATTCAAAACAAAATCGAAAAATAGAGAAACAGAAAATAAGAGTGAAAGATAGAGAGTACAAAATAGAAAAAAAAAACAAAAAAAAAAACAAAAACAAAAGCGAAAGCCAAAATTACAAAATAAAATAATAAGGAAAACAATATTACAACCGTATTTTTATCAATAAAATACTAGAGATGTCTTATGTATTATGAAAATTATAAAAATATTTCGGATATAAAATCCCTTATATATAGGGAAAATTACTGTTTACTCTCAAAATAATTTATTGTTTACCGTTTATTCCCACCGATTTTTTCTTGCACCGTTTACTCCTATTGTCAGAAATTCTTGCCGAAAATTCTTGCACTGATTAGTCCCTTTTCCAAACACAACTGGTGATGAGATTACTAAAATACCCTTCCGTAATTTGCACTTCGTCAACCTCGAAGAACAACGTCGGTGGGCTCTGTTTTCCTATGGTAGAGGAACAACGTCGACAGGCTCTTGATTTTCTGGCTCATTGTGCCGAAGAAGCCATTGCCAAAGCTTCGGCCAGTAGAGACCTTGGCGCCGATGTCTTTATAGCGATCCCACTACCACTGTCTCAAATCCAGCTCCAAAGCGACGAAGAACATGGCATTGACGGAAATTCAGATCCTATTGAAGCTCCAACATCGCCATTTGGTTTCCTTAAGAGAAGAAAAATGACAATTACACTAGTGGATTTGACAAGATAGAGATGAACAGAGAGAGAGAGAGCTACTGATAATGCATTGAATAAGGTTTCAGAATACCAAAAAAAAACGAGACAACTCACTTAAAAGTATCTTGTCAAATTACGCTTTGTACCGTCACACCCCATCCCGGACACCTGTCAACCCGGGGTCGACATAACGACAACATGACATCACCAACATCCAATCAACTAATGAACGACAATATACATACATTTAAATATACAATCATCTATTATGGGGACACAACCGTCCCGAAAATTTCCTCACAAAATGTATTTATCCATGAACCTTTTATAGGTTCGCCTCTGACAGCTCATCTCAAAACTCTCATATGACTCTATCACATAGCTCTACCTAGTGCTAATAGGGGACCGACTCTTAGTCTTTTCACCTGCGAGTGTACTGTACGCACTCGATTCACAACCATGTTTCCTCCTCGCGGTAATTGGACTACTCACAAGTGTACGAGGTCTAGTTTTAATATAATGGATCTTTTAGGATCGGATATCATTCCACTGGGAACGGCCAATAATTCGGTTGAGTATTGCAATTTCAATAGTTTCATATTATCTCGACTAATCAAATTTTGTTTGTTTTCTAATTACTATACTAAGATAAATGACAACTATAAAGTTAGTTTTAATTACACTAATTACTTAGGTATAAATCTCTTTCATATAATGCATAACCGATTTCATTTAGTTAGCTATAACGGTTTTTATCTAATCCGACAACCTCTGTATCAATAACTCATCCGCTACCTCTCCCAAGTGTAAAACAAGGGATTACACGACTTCGTGTCAACGAAGAAGTCCCCTTCAACGCCTTAACGACCCTAGGTCGCGTGAGTTTTAAGCCAACGTCATGGGTTGCATACGTTCTAACGCCCTCCCGGGTCGTTAGAACGTCACATTGTATTTACCCTAGTCCGAATCCGGGGTTACCTCTCCTGAGTGTCAAACCCCGTATTCTCGGTTTATCAATACAAGCATAATAACAAGAATAACGATAAACACAATCGGATTTAGACAAACTACTCGTTAAAGTAACATAAATTTACTCAACTAAACGGTTACATGATTTCGACTACACCTAAGTAACATTTAACTACTGCTACAAGATCTTAGCCATATACCATACAAAATAAGATGGATTCAACATTTTTAGATATGAAAAAGTGATTACAAAGAATAAAACAAGAGAGAAACGATCAAATCTAGAAGTGAAACGGTTCACTGTCACTAATGATCGATCCGCAAGTTATCCTTCTTTATCCGAATGATGAACCTCTTTCTTGATCTTCAAAATATAGCTTAAGAGCTCTTTTCTAGGGTTAGGGTTCTTCAACAACAAGTTTCAGACGTGGCCAAGGGGTTCAAAAATATCTAAACAGATATTTTGACCTGTTCTGCGATTTCCGCCTAAGCGGTAGAAATTCCGCTTAGGCAGAGTTTAAGTCGGTTAGAATTCTGCCTAAGTGGTAGAATCTTCGCTTAGGCGGAGGACTAACTTCTTGGCTCCTTATCTTTCTGAAGGAATTTCGCCTAGGCGGTAGCTACTTCGCCTAGGCGGATTTACAGCAGTACAGCTCTATCTAGCAGTTCAGTACTTCCAGCGTTCTGGTGGATTTCTGCCTAGGAGATGGAAACTTCACCTAGGTGGATTCAATACTTCATCCCTTGCAACCTTTTGACGGATTTCCGCCTAGGTGGTGGATACTTCGCCTAGGCGGATTTCAAATCTTCAGTTTTTGCATCTTTCTGATGAATTTCCACCTAGGCAGTGAAAACTTCGCCTAGGCGGAATTGCTCTGTTATTTGAAACCTCTTTTTTTCATCTTTTTGGCTAACCTTTTCGTACCATTTCGCTCGATTTGCCGATTGTTTACGTCCCTGCTCCTGACTAATAAAAACAGCTAAAACGGTATTCAAACTTCAATAAAATACTCGAAAACTGGCAAATTCGGTTTAGAATTAGATAGATATTTTACACCTATCAAATACCCCCAAACTTGGAATTTTACTAGTTCTCGAGCAAAACACCCTAATGCTAAATAACACTAACTACACTAATTAGCTACATCCTAAACTACAGATACGTAATCATTAACAAATAAGAAGTACACACCTGTGAGATTTAAGTTTAGTCAAAGAAACCATGATATTCTTCCCTCAACAACCCGTAATCAGATCCGGTTAAAGAATAACACACATCACGTGGTGTTCCAGAATTTCAACACTCAATATCAGTTCAAATCATTTTAAATCCTATTGAAATGTGTGTGTGTGAGAACTCGGATATATAACAAATCAAACGCCGGATTGGATTTTTCAATGAATAAGATCATGACTTAAACTTGTTAAAACATTAAGGGAAACCATATGCTTGACTGGGCTCAATTATCCACTAATGTAGGTTCGGACATTCACCGAGATCAATAGGGCTTGGTCAGGCTTTGGAGAACGGCCAAGGGTATCGTAGAAATAGAAACTCGTTATAATTTTAACTATACCCGAGGTATAAACGCTTGTTGCTAAATCTCTCTCATGACTCCCTTATCTTTGAAGATATTACCCTGAACAGGATTTAGTAAACTTGTTTTCGCTTGTCAAAACTATCGAATTTAAACACTATATTCACATAGGGTTTTTTTTTTTTTTTTGAAAGTACACTCCCAAACTTATTCAATTTTGTACAATTTTAGGGGTGTTTAGATACAACTAAAAGCTTGACAAGTGAATACTCTTATACTTAACCAAAAATACTGAAACCCCGATTGCCCGCTTCAAGTTAGTATAATCTAATGCTACTTGTTTTCACTCAATTTTCACTTTTATTCCTAGCGACAATGGTTCTGAAATATTTACTTGGTTAAAGTATAGAAACAAGTTCAGAAAACAAAAAAAAAATTATGGCTTCGACAGGAGAACGAGGGAATAACTTTTCAAGTTAGTTTCAAAGGGTTCAAGCGATAAAAATGAAGCCCTATATCATGCCTCCGGAATTACCTTACCTATAATTTCACCTCAAGCCTCCCCCAGTCAAGTTCTAGATTCCTCATTTCTGTCATGAACTTATTACTGAATAATCGGTGTCCAATCGTTCAATTAATTATACAACGAGTTTATGCAATCGTGCGATTTAGGATCAAAATAATTTTCACCTAATCGACATGCTAAGCACACAAAACACACGTGAATGGCATTACCCTCAACCTTAAAACACAATTTAGGGGGTAATTTTCATCATCGGGGCATGGTTCAGACGAACTCAAAAGCTCAGCATGCTTGTACAATTCAATTCATTAACAATTCTACTCTAATTCCACAAACTAATATTACCTATTCTAATTATCCTTACACATGCATAGCTAAACATTACACATGTATAACAAAAAGAATTTCAAAATTTACAAAAATTTTAACATTAATAATTAAATTTGTACACAAAAAGAATTTTTGTTCCCCTTTACATCAAATTTTTTTCATCCTTCTTATCCCCCCAAGAAAAACAAAAACTACATGCGTTTGCAGGCATTACTCCCCCAAACTTGAACGAGGCAGTGTCCCCACTGCCTAAGCAGTGAACCCAATAGTAGAATAGAAAAATATGTATTGAAACTGGGGCGGACACGTACCTAGGAGGGAAGACATAGAAGTCTAACCTCCTACCGTTCATTGTGGAGGAGATGGCGGTGGCGGCTCATCCGGCTCGGAAGGCGGCACGGGCGTATAACGCGCTATGTCGATTCCAAGATGCTCGAATATAACACGTTGGTTTTGATCTTGCTGCCGGATGTAGGACTCCATGTATTTCTCCATCCTAGCCAAATTAGCTTGAAGCTGGCTCACATCGGACTGGAGACTACGGACATCTCTTGAGATTTGGGTGATCTGTCCTCGGCTGGTTGTAGGCGTTGCTGGTTCAGAAGGACCGACTTCTTCCTTTTCTTGACCCTCCTCTCCTTCTCCTGGTCCGCCTTTCCATAACCTGTTAATCATTGCTAGATCAAGTGTCTTCACAGGTGGAAAGGGGCTTGTGGACGTGATCCGAACTCCGGCTCGTTGAAAGAGCGCGGTAAGAAAGAAGGAAAAAGGGAGGCCACCATTTTTCGTCCCAGCAGTATGAAGTATGGAAGAATAAATGTGCCAGCCGACGTTTATGGGGGTCCATCTATCGATGCCGTAGAGCATGAAAGCTCTCTCCTTGGACACGTCAGACACATGGGTCGTCGGGAGCAGATTGGCGCAGATAAATGAAAACCAAATCTTTGGGATCGGTTTCAGAAATCGTGACTTGAAGATTGCTTGGCCCTGCCATGTGTTGGTCCACTATGCGTTGCCTGTCGTCAAGGTTTGAATCACCAAACTCATTGTCGGTGAGGCGGCATCGTCTAAATCTCTTGAAGCTTCAGGCCCCGTCAACCCCAACAATTCATTAAAATGATCGGCACTGAATAGGATGGGAATGTTTTGGACCCGTGTTTGAAACCCTGTGGCCTCTGCGATGTTTGCATAAAATTATCGAACAAGGGCCAACTCTCCTGTTGGAGGTGGAGCACAGAACTGTTGCCATCGTCTTTGTACGATAACAGTTCTGATTTCTTCAAGAAGATCATTCAAAGGCCCAAATCCTCTTTGACGGATGCCTGGCCGCTTACTCTCATGCTCTTTATACCGATCATCCGCCTGCTTAGAAACAAATTTAAGGGAATTGAAGTCCGAAGCAGATGGAGGTTCGTCTGTTCTTGGGTGCTTGGCAGCCCGACGTTTTGCCATTTTTCCTGAAAATCAAAATCACAACACCAACCACAATAATAACAATAGAATATGCAATTCAAACCCTATTTAGCGAACACACCATACCCTATTTTATCAAACATATGCCAATCAAAACCAAATAATACAAATCTCACAACATATCCCACCAACCATAACCAAATCACATTTTTGTCGCAATGGAGCGCAAACTACATGATTCACATTGTATATCAACACAAAAATATGATAGGATTTATCATTTAGTATTCCTCAATCCCAATTAGCATGAAAATCGCAACTAAGGGTTTAAAGGGGTTTAGGGTTCCAATCAAATCCAATGTTTTGTTGAAATAAATGAGCAAATGAAGCAAATAATTCATCAACTAAGTGAAGAATAGGATCATTGACACTTACTTGTCAAAAAATTTGATCAAATCAGTGGAGAATGGTGATTTCGCACTGTTTCACCGCTCGAACCCTAATTTTCGAGAATGGGCAGAGGAATTCCACGTTTGGAGGAAGATTCTTGGTAAAAATCCAAGTTTTTAGCACTATAGAATGAATTTTTAACGGGAGCAAGGAATTTGGGATGGTGAAATTGAGAGGTTTCTTGAAATTTTTAGAAGGGAAATGCCGTTTGCGAAGTGGACTGTGCGTTTTAAAAACCGAGTTCGCGTATATTCGCCTAGGCGGTGATTTTTACGCCTAGGCGAAGTAGCGCCTTTTCTTTTTTAACAACCTTCTGGTGTAAATCCGCTTAGGAGGTGGTTTTTACGCCGGGGAGAGTTTACACCAGTATAAAACCTCTGATTTAGTTGTAAATACGCTTAGGCGGTGGTTTTTTTTTGCCTAAGCGAATTTACGCCAGTGTAGGAACTCAACTTTTCTTCATTTTTCCGCCTAGGTGGTGGTTTTACTCCCTGGGCGAACTTACGGCAGTGTAAAATGCAAAGTTTTTCTATCCAATTTTCGCCTAAGCGGTGGTTTCTCCGCCTGGGCGAAATTACGCCAGAATGTTTTCTCAATCTTTTTGTCCAATTTTTCACCTAGGCAGTGGTTTTCTCCGCCTGGGCGAAATTACGCCAGTATGGACTTAAGCTGGATTCCTTCAGGTTTTCACATTGTTTCTCTACACCTCTTATTCCCTCTTCAAACCTCAAATTAGTTTTAGCATGCAAATCAATCCTAAGTACCTACCTCATCAATTCACCACAAAAAATTAGTATTACGAGATCAATACGATCTCCAAAAAGGTATTTATACAAAAGTCGGGAATATTCGTTACCCTCGATGACATATCAAAAGATGTTGCTTGATTTTACGTCCCTAGCATGGATGTTTATGAATTCTGGCTCTATCCTTCAATGAGGGAGATGTTATCCACAACTCGCTCTTCATCCTTGAAGTAGTGCTTGATCCGCTCCGTTGACTTGGAAAGTTCGTCCATCTTCGCCTTCTAGCTCTATAGCTCCAAATGGATAAATATGCTTGATCCGGAACGGTTCAGACCACTGCGACTTCAACTTTCTGGGAAAGAGCCTCATCCTTGAGTTAAACAATAGGACTTGTTGGCCCGGACTGAACTCCCTTCGGACTATCATTTTGTCATGTCACCTCTTCGTTTTATCTTTGTAGAGCTTGGCATTCTCATAAGCCTCGTGCCGGAATTCCTCCATTTCATTTAATTGGAGGAGACGTTGCGTACCAGAAGCTTTTATGTTAAAATTGAGTTTCTTAATCGCCCAAAATACACAGTGCTCCAATTCAACGGGCAAATGACAAGCTTTCCCAAATACCAATCGATACGGCGACATGTCGATCGGTGTTTTAAAAGCCGTGCGATACGCCCATAAAGCATCATCAAGCTTTACCACCCAATCCTTGCGATTTGTATGAACCGTCTTTTCCAGAATTAGCTTGATTTCTCGGTTTGAAACTTTTGCTTGGCCATTTATCTGTGGGTGGTATGGTAGCTCCACCTTGTGTCTTACTCCATACTTTGCTAACAAGGCATTGAGCATTTTGTTACAGAAGTGGGTCCCCTCATCACTGATTAAGGCTCGAGGTGTCCCGAACCGTGTCATGACATTATGTTGAAGGAACTTTAACACCACTTTGGCATCATTGGTAGGTGTTGCCACGGCCTCGACCCATTTGGACACATAATCCACTGCTAGCAGAATATACTCTTTACCAAATAACGGCGGAAATGGCCCCATGAAATCCAAGCCCCACACGTCAAACAACTTAAGCTCAAGAATTGACGTCAGTGGCAACTCATGCCTCCTTGATATGTTACCCACCCTTTGACATCTATCACAGGTTTTTACAAACGTATATGAATCTTTAAACAAAGAAGGATAGTAAAAACCTGATTGAAGTACTTTTGATGCTGTCTGAGTCGCACCGAAATGGCCGCCACAAGGTGATGAATGGCAATGGTAGAGAATACTAGCCATTTCCTCTTCCGGAACACATCTTTGGATCACCTGATTAGCACATTTCTTGAATAGCAATGGCTCGTCCCACAGATAATACTTAGCATCAAAAAGAAATTTCTTTCTTTGGGCTCCCGTCAACTCAGGTGGTAACACACCACATGCAAGATAATTAACAATGTAGCATACCACGGAAGTGCATTTTCTACTGAAAAGAGTTGTTCGTCAGGGAACACTTCCGTGATATTAGACTCGTCACCAACGTTATCTTGGATCAACCTTGACAAATGGTCGGCCACAACGTTCTCACTCCCTTTTTTGTCCCTTATCTCCGCATCAAACTCTTGTAATAGGAGAATCCACCTAATCAACATTGGCTTGGCATCTTTCTTTGCAAATAAGTACCGGATAGCCGCGTGATCTGTGTAGACGATCACTTTTGACCTAATGATATATAAACGGAACTTATCACAACCAAAGACCACCGTTAGCATTTCTTTCTCCGTTGTGATGTAATTCTCCTGGGCGTCATTCAATGTTTTGCTTGCATAATAGATCGAGCGGAAGATCTTCTCCTTCCGTTGGCCTAACACCGCGCCAACGGCATAGTCACTCGCATCGCACATTATCTCAAATGGCATTTTCCAATCCGGAGCGACCATTATTGGAGCCGTGATCAACTTCTCCTTTATTACCTTAAACGCCTCCATGCAAGCTTCATTGAATTCAAACGAAGTATCCTTCTCAAGAAGATGACATAACGGCTTCACCGTCTTCGAAAAGTCCTTAATAAAGTACTGGTAAAAGCCGGCATGCCCCAAGAAACTTCGAACTCCTTTCACATTTATTGGTGGCGGAAGCTTCTCAATCGTTTCTATCTTTGCTCGGTCCACCTCAAGCCCCTTGGAAGAGACTCGATGACCTAAGACGATCCCCTCTTTAACCATAAGTGGAACTTCTCCCAATTTAGAACCAAATTCTTCTCTTCACATCGGTCAAGAACAAGCGCCAGATTGTAGAGACAGTGATCAAAGGACGATCCAAAGACTGAGAAGTCATTCATGAAGATTTCCATTTTCTCCTCCACCATATCAGAAAATATCGCCATCATACACCGTTGGAAAGTTGCCGGTGCATTGCAAATGCCAAACGGCATACGGCGATAAGCAAATGTTCCATACGGGCATGTGAAAGTCGTCTTCTCTTGGTCCTCCGGTGCAATGGCTATTTGATTATAACTGGAATAGCCATCAAGAAAGCAGTAGTACTCATAACCGGCTAAACGATCTAGCATTTGGTCAATGAAAGGAAGAGGAAAATAATCTTTCCTCGTTGCCTTATTTAATCTCCGATAATCAATACACACACGCCACCCTGTGATGGTCCGTGTCGGAATAAGGTCATCCTTCTCATTCTTTACTACCGTCATGCCTCCTTTCTTTGGCAACACTTGCACCGGGCTAACCCACTCACTATCGGATATGGCGTATATAATTCCATCATTCAAGAACTTCAACACCTCCGCTCTCACCACTTCCTTCATAGACGAATTTAACCGCTATTGATGTTCAATGGAGAGTTTGAACGTATCCTCCATCAAAATCTTATGCATGCACACCGACGGACTAATTCCCTTGATATCTGAAATAGACCAAGCAAAAGCGGATCGGTGCCTCTTCAAGATTCTCAGAAACTTACTCCCCTCTTCTTCCGTCAGAGTTGATGAAATTATAACCGGATCGATCAAATTCTCTCCTAAAAAGATATACCGAAGGTGTTCCGGTAATTGCTTGAGTAATAATCCACCGTGAGGCGGATTTGATTTCTTGGAAGAGTCTTCAACTTCTTCAATCTCCCCCACATGAATAGGACAATCTACGTCTTTCGGTTGAGCGTCTAGAGTTAGCACGCATTCTACAACATCAAGGTCCGTGGTAGAACCTTCCTCACCAAGATCTCACATAGATAAGGAACTTGTGAGAGTGTGCTCTAAGGAATCCATATCCATGTTTTCAAGAAAGAACTCCCGCATGCAAGACTCCACAACATCAACTCGATTGCAATTGGGAGATTCATCCGAAAAGTTCATAGTGTTAAAAATGTTGAATCTTATTTCTTCATCATTCACTCTTAAGGTCAAATTGTCATTATGTACATCAATCAAGGCCTTTTCCGTTGCAAGAAAATGTCTTCTAAGGATGATCGGGATCTTTCTGTCTTCTTCCATTTCAAGCACCACGAAATCCACCGGGAATATAAATTTGTCCACTTTCACTAGCACATCCTCAATGACCCCCTTTGGATAGGTTAGCGAACGATCCGCCATTTGAAGAGAGATCGTCATCGGCTTTGCACTTCCGAGTCCTAACTTCCGATAAACGAAAGAAGGCATCAAATTGATACTTGCCCCAAGATCACAAAGCGCCTTATCAAAATGAGATTTTCTGATAGTACACGGAATTGTGAAACTACCCGGATCCTTCAATTTGGTAGGTAACTTTCTTTGTAGTATTGCACTACAATCCTCAGTTAGCTTCACCATTTCATAATCCTTCAACTTCCGCTTCTTTGTCATGATATCCTTCAAGAACTTGCCATAGTTGGGCATTTGTTCCAATGCATCCGCAAAAGGTATGTTGATGTGGATTTTCTTGAAGATTTCAAGAAATTTTTCGAATTGAACATCCAACTTCCTCTTTTGGAACCTTTGAGGATATGGCAATGGTGTTACTAGAATCGGTGGATTCTCTGAAAATGTTACTTTTCCCGGTATCACCCTTTCATCTTTCCTTCTCTCCTCGACTTTCTCCTTATTATTACTCCCATTCACGTCTTCACTCAGCTTCTCCTTTCCTTCATCAACCTTTGCCTCAAGTTTCTCCTCCGCACTAGTTCTTGGTTCATCATCCGAAAACTCACGACTCACACCCGGCTCAGTTTTCATAGGCCTTCTCACTTCCAGGTCTTTGTCGCTCCTCAACTTAATCGCCTTGTATTCACGAGGGTTGGTTTCCGTATTGCTTGGAAACTTTCCCTTTTGTTGTTCTTGAATTGCCCTAGCAAGCTGCGCGATTTGAGTCTCAAGAGTCTTCACTGTGGCATTAGTGTTCATACAAGTGGTATCAATAGAATCCAGCCATGTTTTATGTTTATTCAGGCGATTATGTGTCTCACGCATCATAGTCTGCATCTCTTTCATAAATGACCCCAGAACCTCATCCAAATTTGACTTCGGATTGTGCATTGGTGGTTGTTGCATTTGTCGATTGGCTTGCATTGGATATCCCGAAGATTGATTTCCATACCCCGGAGGTGGCCACAAAGAGTTCTGATTATTTGCATATGAGAAGTTCTCATGATTACGAAGTCCGGGATTGTAGTGAGTTGGAATGTTGGTAGCCGGCCTGAAGGTGTAGGCACGGTTGTTCAGAAAATGGCATTCCTCAAACTCGTTATCCAATCTGGATTGAGAACTACTTGCCTCTATCTCCTCTCCTTAACTTGACAAAGCACCTTTTGTAGACAAGGCGACTAATTGGTCCGAGAACTTGGACACTTAGGCCGATAACATTGAAATATGGTCCGATTCTTGGATAGAAGCGACCCATCTTCCCGTGTTTTTCTCATTCGGCCATTGATAGTTATTAGCCGCCATCTCCTCTAATAATACATTTGCTTCGGTTGGGGTTTTGGATAACAATGATCCCCCTGAGGCTGCATCGACTATCGTTCTTGTCTGGCCGTCCAACCCATTATAGAATAATTGGGTTTGAAACCAATCTTGATAACCATGTTGTGGGCACCTTCTCAATAAGTCTTTAAACCTCTCCCACGCCTCAAATAATGGCTCGAAATCTCTCTGACGAAACTACGCAATTTCGCCTCGGAGTTGAGAAGTCTTCGAGGGTGGAAAGAACTTAGTAAGGAACCTTTGCACAAGGTCCTCCCAAGTGTTAATGCTCCCAGGCTGAATCGATTGAAACCATCCCCTTGCTCTGTCTCGTAAGGAGAACAGAAATAACCTCAATCTTATAACATCTTCGGCAACTCCGTTGATCTTGACGGTGTCACAGATTTCAAGAAAAGTAGCTAAGTGTACGTTAGGGTCTTCGTGCAGGTTCCCGCCATATTAGTTTTGCTGAACCATGTTGATTAGGGCGGGCTTCAACTTGAAGTTGTTAGCTTGGCTCGGCTGCCTCCAAATCCCTGAATAATTATCCAACATGAGTGGCCGATAATAGTCCCGAAGGACTCGTTGTGGTCTCTCATGCTCCGGAGGCTAGAGTGCTTGCGGCTCCGGTGGTTGCGGAATATTCTCACGTCCGCCGACCATTACTGTAGTTTTTTCCTCTTTTTGTTTAGCAATATGTTGACTACGCCGCATGCACTGCTCAAATTCAATAGATAAATAAAATAAATAAATGAATTGAATAAAATTTAAAATCAAAAGAATTATCGTGATTAACATTCAACTACTTAATCACAATATCAACTTAATTGAAAAACTCATTGTCGATCCCCGGCAACGGTGCCAAAAACTTGTACGCGCTCAGATTCACAACCATGTTTCCTCATCGCGGTAATTGGACTACTCACAAGTGTACGAGGTCTAGTTTTAATATAATGGATCTTTTAGGATAAGATATTGTTCCACTAGGAACGGCCAGTAATTCGGTTGAGTATTGCAATTTCAATAGTTTCATATTATCTCGACTAATCAAATTTTGTCTGTTTTCTAATTACTATACTAAGATAAATGACAATTATAAAGTTAGTTTTAATTACACTAATTACTTAGGTATAAATCTCTTTCATATAATGCATAACCAATTTCATTTAGTTAGCTATAACGGTTTTTATCTAATCTGACAACCTCTGTATCAATAACTCATCCGCTACCTCTCCCGAGTGTAAAATGAGGGATTACACGACTTCGTGTCAACGAAGAAGTCTCCTTCAACGCCTTAACAACTCTAGGTTGCGTGAGTTTTGAACCAACGTCATGGGTTGCATACGTTCTAACGCCCTCCCGGGTCCTTAGAACGTCACGTTGTATTTACCCTAGTCCGAATCCGGGATTACCTCTCCCGAGTGTCAAACCCCGTATTCTCGGTTTATCAATACAAGCATAATAACAAGAATAACGATAAACACAATCGAATTTAGACAAACTACTCGTTAAAGTAACATAAATTTACTCAACTAAACGGTTACATGATTTCGACTACACCTAAGTAACATTTAACTACTACTACAAGATCTTAGTCATATAACATACAAAATAAGATGGATTCAACATTCTTAGATATGAAAAGTGATTACAAAGAATAAAACAAGAGAGAAACGATCAAATCTAGAAGTGAAACGGTTCACTGTCACTAATGATCGATCCGCAAGTTATCCTTCTTTATCCAAATGATGAACCTCCTTCTGGATCTTCAAAATATAGCTTAAGAGCTCTTTTCTAGGGTTAGGGTTCTTCAACAACAAGTTTCAGACGTGGCCAAGGGGTATTTATAGGCCTAGGGGTTCAAAAATATCTAAACAGATATTTTGACCTGTTCTGCGATTTCCGCCTAAGCGGTAGAAATTCCGCTTAGGCAGAGTTTAAGTCAGTTAGAATTTTGCCTAAGCGGTAGAATCTTCGCTTAAGCGGAGGACTAACTTTTTGGCTCCTTATCTTTCTGACGGAATTCCGCCTAGGCGGTAGCTACTTCACCTAGGCGGATTTACAGCAGTGCAGCTTTATCCAGCAGTTCAGTACTTCCAGCGTTCTGGTGGATTTCTGCCTAGGCGGTGGAAACTTCGCCTAGGCGGATTCAATACTTCAGCCCTTGCAACCTTCTGACGGATTTTCGCTTAGGCGGTGGAAACTTCACCTAGGCGGATTTCAAATCTTCAGTTTTTGCATCTTTCTGATGAATTTCCGCCTAGGCGGTGGAAACTTCGCCTAAGCGAAATTGCTCTGTTATTTGAAACCTTATTTTTTTCATCTTTTTGGCTACCCTTTCTTACCATTTCGCTCAGTTTGCCGATTGTTTACGTCCCTGCTCCTGACTAATAAAAATAACTAAAACGGTATTCAAACTTCAATAAAATACTCGAAAACTGGCAAATTCGGTTTAGAATTAGATAGGTATTTTACACCTATCATGTACTGCCTTCTTAATTAAAATATTTTAAAAATAATAATACATTCTAAATAATACAACATTTAAATGGATTAAGCTTAATGCATATAAACAAACACATTTTGAACAGTAGTATAAAAATCATATACCACGAGAAAACTCAGTCTTCCTACCATTCAGAATCATCATCAATATATATATATATATATCAAATATATGAAATCCATCCAAACCATCGGCATAAAATAATATGATAAAACACCAAGACAATATAATAACACACCACATCACCATATATGACAAAACACCAAATACGACAAAATACCACATACGACACCACATCACACCACACCTCACCACACTATACCACACCACACCTCAGCTAGCCATGTGATCGTTTTAACCTCACGATTGGGAGTTGCAATGGTACCGTATCCCGTAGGATATGCCTTCCTAGCGGAATATAACAACACTCCGCTGGACTGTGCCAGACGGGTGAAACAACGCTCTGCTGGACTATACTAGACGGGTGAAACAATGATCCACTAGACTATGCCGGACGGTTGAAACACCGTTCCGCTGGACTATGCCAAGAGGGTGAATATCCACCACCAATCTCCACCTCACCTCAACAACAACAACTCATCTCCAACTTAACAACAACAATAACTCCGCCCACCATCAACTGACACCTCAACAACAAACAATGAAATCCATAATATCATAAATACCCAAAATAACGCTTGATCCATGTAAGTTAGAAAAGTCATCCATTTTCAAGTAAACATATTTTTCCATCATATATAAATATAAAAATAGATTTTTGCAAGAAAACAGTACACTCACCTGATTATCCGTTTTCGAAGACTTTGATCGCCTATTTTCTACCGGTTCTCCGGTGCCTGCGAACCTAATAGTGACATGGCCTAAATTAATATTTTATGTAAAAATAACTTAATCATGTCATGCAACCCTAATTTTCATAATTTCCTATTCCTCGCGTTTTATTATGAAATATTGTTATTTAACTAATATTGTTCCGTTACAGTTTACTATATCGAATTTATTTATGCGAAGGAATAACACTAATTTCACCGATAATAATAACACGTATTTCACATTTAGACAATGACATACATATATTAAAGAAATTCGAAATTCTACTTCTTCTGACTTTTCCATTGGTCGCAAGATTGAGTTTTGATTTTATTTGGGGTGGTTTGTGTAATTTCTTTTTCTTTTTCTTTTTCTTTTTCCTTTTTCTTTCTTCTTCTTCTTTTCTGTGCTTCTTCCTCCAATTTCTGCGTCTGCTTCAGCCACCGGTCGACTTCACCATTCATACCCACTCTCACTCACCTCCTCTACCAGCTAGCCAAACGACAACACACACACATCGCAACCCACACAACACGCACTCACCATCATAGCCACTACCGTCGGACAAAACTTCTGGCCGACGACACCTCACCGATCACTGCTCCACTCTCGACACACACCCATGAGAACAGAACGCGCACATACAACCGAACGGTTATACCCACACAACGACGGTAACGTCGGATCTCACCCACTGCGTTTTGGTTTTACTGTTTTGAAATCTCGCCGTTGGCGAGTTCTCTCTCTCTAACCACCGTCGGTGACGACTTCGGCGTTCACCGACGAACACACCCATAAAGATCGAACCCAAACCACCGCCACATCGACCGACAACCCAACAGCACACACACACCCCTTCTCACCTGACGAATGGCCAACCACCGAACAGCACAACACCCACGACGATGAATGGAAACAGAGTACACCCACAATCACACACACACACTGAGTCAAGCAAACACACCGCCGGCTACGCCACACAACCAACCCACCATCGGATCAAATTGAACGACGGCACAATCGAAACCCACACTGGCGAATCTCTCTCTCTCTCTCTCTCCCTCCTCTTCCTTTTTCTTCCCAGTTCTCCTATCTCTCTATTTCTTCTGGATATATATGTGTATGTGTGTATAGTTGATCAACGCCGGCCAAGTGGCCTCTCCTCCTCCACAATTGTTTCTTTACCGCCATACCTATATATATATATATATATATATATATATAGGGGTGTTCAAAAAACCCGACGAACCGAAAAACCGAACCAAACCGACCAAAAAAAACGGAAAAAAAAACCAAACCAACAAAAAAACCGCCTGGATCGGGTTTTTTTGGACCGAAAACCGGAGATCCGGTTCAGGGACCGGTTCTACACATCTTAAACCGCGGTTTAAACCGCACCGAACCGCAGGCCATAAAACGACGTCGTTTTATGTCTCTATATATGCATAATTGAACATCAGCAAACCCTAGAGAGCTCATTCCAGATTTTTGGCCACCGCATCCGTTGCCCATCTCTCCCGTCTCCTTCTCCAGTCCAGGCGTCCAGGAGGTAGGTATGCGTTCTCTCTCTTTTCGAATCTCAATAGATCTTCAACTTTTAGTTTGATTTCTTATAGTGTGTCGTTTGATTTCATCGCAAGGACAGATGAGCGTCTTCTTCTGTTGAACACTTGAACGATCCGACGCTTTTAGATCGTGAGACGGGCCTTCATTCCTCAGATTTATTTTTCGGTTAGTATCACTCTCCAATTTCTTCTTTTTATGTGCGCATATTTGATGGTTGTCAACTTGTCATCATGTTTGATCGAAACCCTAGTGCTCTAGTTCGATTTCATCTCTAGCTCTTCTTCTTCTTCTTTTGTTGAACGATTGTTGTTGCTGTGTTGTTACAGATCTTGAGAACCAAACGATCGCAACCGGAGTTGAGATCTCCCTCAATCGAACACAGGCGTTCTGCGTTCATTCCTCAGATTTCTTTTTCGGTGAGTATGATTCTCCATTTTTTTCTGTTTATGTGCGTATATTTGATGGCTGAAAAATGTTGATGACACTCTTGCCATTGTTACCAATGAACTTAGCCTCTATTTTGCAAAGATGAAATGGTTGTTGCTGTTGCTCACTGCTCTTATCTATTTTTATTTTTTTGGAGTTAGGGTTTTATTTGTAAGTATAGTTTTGTCAGAGAACAAATAAGATGGGGGTCCATAAGTGTCGCTATACTCCCCAAGATATAAGATGATGATAATGGGATAAGATTGGGTATAGGAAACAAAGTATTAAAATTTTGAATCCTATCTCTTGTGTTCTGTTTCATTTCATGGTGACTCTCTAAGGTTCAGGCATAAAATTCCCTAAGCTTTTATGCACAAAAAATGGAGAAGTAGCTCCAACACAGCAATCTACAGTAGATTGAAACAGCTGATTTCAGATGAATGCACTACATCCTCCCCTTCGGCTATGCCTATCGTATGCAGTGTTGATCTTGTCAATAAGCTCATTCATCGTACTGCACGAGAAGATAAAATGATGATCACTGTCCAAATTAATCATGCACTACATTCTTACTAAAAACTTGAAAGAAAATTGAATGAATCATACCTTGAGCAGTTAGTGAACATGGCCAAGTAAGTAATCAGCATAGTGTCACTGTATTCCTACATGAAAAATATAAAATTGGGGACAATATGATTGGTTAAATAACACCATATATATTACTGCAACCTATAAAAACAAAATAGTGAAGGGGGGAAGACAGAAGTAAGAGGACCAATCATGCCCAGTAGTTCTTAGAAAACCCCAAATTGGTTCGTTCAAATAGAAATAACTTCAACTATCACTCTGCCCAGCAGTGTCTAAATCTAATTAAATTAAGAATATTTTCAAATGCTAAGCAGATAATCATAACATTTTAAAGTCACTCACCAACTTGCTGCTGTGCTGTTACAGATCTTGAGAACCAAACGATCGCAACCGGAGTTGAGATCTCCCTCAATCGAACACAGGCGTTCATTCCTCAGATTTCTTTTTCGGTGAGTATCACTCTCCATTTTTTTCTGTTTATGTGTGCATATTTGATAGTTGTCATCATGTTTGATCGAAACCCTAGTGCTCTCATCATATTAGTACCATTCTATTTTGTTGACGTTGGATTTGGATGTATAAATTAATAGGATACGCCTATATCTTTGTTTAGTTTCTGTTTTTGTTTTCTTAATTGTTAGATATTTGATGGCTGAAAATGTTGATGACAATCATGCCGTTGTTACCAATGATGAACGCCCACCACAATGTAAAGGAAATAAGAAGTCTTTCGTTTGGAAACATTTCACAGAATTGAAATCTGAGGTTGGTAAGGGTCCTAGGGCAGCTTGTAATTACTGTTCTAAAGATTTTGCATGTGATTCGAGAAAAAATGGAACTAAGACAATGGCAGTTCACCTAGAGCAAAGATGTGATAAATACCCGTATAGAGTCCCGGATCCGAAACAAACAAAAATTGTCTTTAAAGCGAAATCGGATTGTAGTGGTGGTGGTCAATTATTACCATGGTCTTTTAGTGCAAAGGATTGTAGAAAAGCACTTGCTAGAATGTTAATAATTGATGAATTACCATTTAGGTTTGTTGAAAATGAAGGATTTAGGGACCTTATGCGTGTTGCTCAACCTATGTGGGTGAATATTCCTTCTCGCACTACGATTGCTAGGGATTGTTTGGGACTTTATAATGAGTCAAAAGAGAAGTTGAAATCTTTTATGAAGGGTAAGAGAGTATGCCTAACAACCGACACATGGACGTCTTTGCAAAATTTGAATTACATGTGTCTTACCGCGCACTTCATTGATAATGATTGGAAATTACACAAAAAAATCCTCAATTTTTGTTTAGTTCCAAATCATAAAGGCGAAACTCTTGGTAACGCTATTGAAAATTGTTTACTTGATTGGGGAATTGGAAAATTTCTTACCATAACAGTAGATAATGCAAGTTCAAACAATGGTGCAATTAATTTCTTGAAGAGAAAGACCAAAAATCGGAAGGGTATTGTATTGGAACATGAGTTTCTACATGTTAGATGTTGTGCACACATTTTAAATCTAATTGTTTGCGAGGGGTTAAAAGAAATGGATGAGTCCATCCTCAAAATAAGAAATGTAGTGAGACATGTGAGGTCATCCCCATCTAGATTGGCAAGTTTCAAGATTTGTGCCGAAAAAGAAGGTATTGATTGTAAGAGTCAAGTTTGTCTTGATGTGCCAACTAGATGGAATGCTACTTATTTTATGTTGGAGAGGGCAATTAAATTTGAAGTAGCGTTTGACCGATTGGTGGAAGAGCGTACACAAATGAATAGAGTTTTTGATGATGATGATGAAGAAGATGATGTAGTTGATGTTGAGAATGTGAGAGGAAAAAAGGCTAGAAGGGTTTTGGGTCCACCAACTAGTGGGGATTGGGAAAAAGCTAAGTTGTTTGTAAAATTTCTTAAATTATTTTACAATGCAACTTTACGGTTTTCCGGTTCCTTATTTGTGACATCTAATAATTTTTTCATGGAGCTTATGATAATCCAAAATGGAATAAGTAACTTGGGTGAAAATTCCGATGCGTTTTTACAATTAATGGCAATTGGAATGAAGGAAAAATTTAACAAATATTGGAAACATACCGAAAAAGTAAATCCGTTGTTGCTTGTGGCGGTTGTTCTTGATCCTCGATACAAGTTAAAGTATGTTGAATGGTGTCTTGGGGAATGTTACGATAAATCCATTGTGCTTGAGTTGATTAATAAGTTGAAACGATGTTTAAATCAATTGTATGCTTGGTATTCTGAAAATGGGACAGTTAATGTAAGTGAATCCCAAGAAAGGAGCGTACCCTCGATTGATTTAGACGTGGAAGAAGAGGATGAACGTAAATCTTTCGTTGCCAAATTTCAAAAACACCTAATAGAAGAGGGTGATATGAGTTACAAATCGGAAATGGATAAGTTTTTGCTTGATTCTTGTGAGAAGGAGAGTAATAATTTTGATATATTGGGGTGGTGGAAGATAAACTCGTCGAATTATCCGATTCTCTCTCAAGTAGCGAAGGATGTCTTAGCCATTCCGGTATCTACCGTCGCTTCAGAATCTGCTTTTAGCACCGGTGGACGCATTCTTGATCCATTCCGAAGCTCATTGTCACCGAAGATGGTGGAAGCATTAATTTGCTCTCAAAATTGGTTGCGGCGGTCAACTCCTATCAATCTTCGAGAAACAATGGAACAAGTTGAACAACTTGATCTTATTGACGTGGAGGAAGGTAATAAAAAATCGAAAATGTTTGTTTACAATTCATAGTTTCTTTTCATTGTTAATGCATTAATTTCTCTTCTTTTTTTAATTGTAGCTCTTGGTCAACATTTTCTTCCGGAATTAGAGATTATTATCGAGTAACGGATCATCCAATCAGAGATTATTAACTAGTAAGTAGTTACTGTTAATTTTTTGGGGCTGTTGGTAATATTTTTTGACAGCAGTAGCTGCTGTTTATATTTTGGGACAGCTACTGTTTTTAATTTTTTGGGAGGCTGCCAACAGCTGTTTTTTTTTTTTTTTCCAGTAGGTAGTTTTTTTTTTTTTTTTTTTTTTTACAGCAGTAGCTGCTGTTTATATTTTGGAGCAGCTACTGTTTTTAATTTTTTGGGGGCTGCCAACAGCTGTTTTTTTTTTTTCAGTAGGTAGTTTTTTTTTTTTTTTTTACAGCAGTAGCTGCTGTTTATATTTTGGAGCAGCTACTGTTTTTAATTTTTTGGGGGCTGCCAATAGCTGTTTTTTTTTTTTCCAGTAGGTAGTTTTTTTTTTTTTTTTTTTTTTTTTTTTTTTTTTTTTTTTTTTTTTTTTTTACAGCAGTAGCTGCTGTTAATATATTTTGGGACAGCTACTGTTTTTAATTTTTTGGGAGGCTGCTAGCAGCTGTTTTTTTTTAACAGTAGGTAGTTTTTTCTTTTTTTTTTTGGGACAGCAGCTGTTATATTTTTTGGGAGGCTGCTGTTAATTTTTTTTTTAGGGCAGAGACTGTTATTTTTTTGGGAACAACAGCTGTTATTATTTTTTGGGAGGCTACAGCTAATTTTTTTTAACAGCAAGGACTGTTATTTTTTTTTGGGACAGCAATAGTTGTTATTATTTTTTGGGACAACAGCTGTTATTATATTTTGGGACAACAGCTGTTGTGTTTTTTTGGAGGCTGCTGTTAATTTTTTTGGGGCAGCAGGAGCTTTTTCTTTTTTTTGAGACAGCAACTGTTATTTTTTGGGGAGGTTGCTGTTAATTTTTTGAGACAGCATGGACTGTAAATTTTTGGGGACAGTAAATATCCATGTTGTTATTGTATTGTTGTGCTGTATTGTTTTTGTTGAATTGCCCATGCTGTTATTTTTTTTTGGGCTGACAGTGCTGTATTATATTGTATAAGTGATGTTATTTTTATTTTTCTTTGGGCTGTCATGTGCTGACAGTGCTGTGTTGTATTGTTAAGTGCTGTTATTTTTTTTTTTGGCTGTCATTTGTTGACAGTGTTGTATTGCATGTGTTCCTGTTATTATTTTTTGGGATTGTCATGTTAATGGTTTGGTTTGGTGCTGTAAGTTTTTTTAATTTTGTGCTGTAAGTTTTTTTAATTTTGTGCTGCTGGAAGTTCAAATGTGCTACTGTAAGTTTTTTTAATGTTGTGCTTCATTGTAGTTCAAAAGTGGATTGTAAATTTTTTTAATTTTGTGCTGCATTGTAATTCAGATGTGTTGGTGGTGAATTTTGTTATGTGGTAAAGTTTTTGATACATTGTAGTTTTTGGACTATTAATTATCGAATTGTATTTTACGGATTATTAATTAGTGAATTATATTGTTATAAAATTGGTAAATGGGCTTAAATTGAATTTGGATTAATTCACTAAGGAAATGGGCTGATGGGCCGTGCAAAAAAAATGCTCACGAAAATTGTATCAAGCTTGAAACATGCATAAAAAACTCACGAAAATTGTATCAGGCCCAAAACATGCAAAAAAAAACTCACGAAAATTGTGTTAGGCCCAAAACCGAAAACCGCACCGAAACCGACGGAAACCGAAGTGGCGGTTTTTTCCACCTACTGAAACCGAACTGTCAGGGAGCGGTTTTCAGTTTGTGAAAACCGAGATTTTCAGTTTAGGGACTAAAAAATGTTAAAACCGAACCGAACCGAACCGTGAACACCCCTATATATATATATTGCACTTACCTCCCCTCAAGTTTGGTTAGAATATTATGTGAACCCCTTTCAAAATTTTAATGTTCAATAAATTTACAACTTGACCCCTAAACTTTTTAAATCACCTAATTCCTATCACAGTCCGCCCCACTATTTTTAGTTTGGATAGTAATTAAACCCATTCTAAATTTTAAATGTTTAAATTTATAAATTAACCCCTCAACTTTTTAAAGATTAAATCAAAATTAACACCATCAATCCTGTTATTTCCGAAATATTTTAAAATGCGACTTAAACTGTACGTATATCAAAGATCGGGGCCTTATAGGTACCCTACAATTTGCAGTTTATCAATGATAAAATCAATGGTGTTTTCATTGTTTGTGTTTACATTTGATATTACATTTAACATCCACAGGTATTGAATATAACATCCATGTATTATACAATCCTTAAAACATATGAGAATAATTAATATTACATTCAACATCCACTATTGTTGAATGTAATATCATATGAATTTTACTCTACATACATAAAACATGAGAACAATTGATGTTACATTCAACATCCACAGGTGTTGAATGTAACATCATATGGATTTTATTCTACGTACATAAAATAAGAGAACAATTGATGTACATTCAACATCAACAGGTGTTGAATGTAACATCCACACAATACAATTCATATATCCAAAAAATATGATTAGCATGTCATAAAAAAGAGGACATTTTACTGATTAATATAATGTAAAAATATTAATTTTACAACATCAGGAACTACAAAAAAAATCATGTATTTTGAAATTAGATGTATGAAGGGTATTTTGGTCAGAAAAAGATAAAAAAAAGTTATTGGTGCAAAAAAAAAGGTGATAGGCTTGATTGGTAATTTCTTCCGCATTTTGGGAGTTAATGGTACATGCCTTTTATATATATATGCAAGTAATATATACTTACAGTTGAGGGACCTCTACAAGGTCAAATATTCGAGCCTGCGAAAAAATACTAGTTGGGAAGGACAACCATGCGCCCTGAACGAGATTATTCTCATATCATTTATGAGTGTAAGGACACTTGTGGGTATACCAAAAAGAAAATATAACATTTACCTTGTTACTTTTCAATATTAAATATATTACCTTAAATATTTACCAACCTCCTCACTACCATATATATCTATCTACTCTATGTACCCCTTTTGGCATATCTTTAGCATATGACACTAACGTCATGCACAAATATTTTTAAAACCGGATCGAATGTCGAACCGAAAAAGACACTGGGTCACGGGTCACCGATTTAACCGGTAGGCAAACCACGGTTTAATCGGTAACGTCATAATTACGTCATTAATATATATATATATATAAATAAAAATATAATATATTTATATAATAAAATAGGACGACTTTTACTGACTAGGACAAACAAAAATATGACTAGGACAAATAAATTTGCTAACTAGGGCAAACAAATACTAACCGGGACATTGGCGATAGTAGTTAAGGACTATGAAAGGAAATTCGGTTTGCTGAAAAGAAAAATAAAGTTAAATATATTTGGACATTTTGGCTTTAAAGAAATTTAAAAAATAATTTTTAAACATTCCCTAAGCATTCAATTTTCTTTGGGACAAAAATTCACCCTAATTACTCTTAATTATCAATTTCTTTCTTATTTTGTAATAATTATTTACTTTTTTATTTGTCTCCCTTTTAATTTTTTTTCCTTATTTTTCTGTCTTTCACACTCTTTCTCTTTTCCAAAATGACAGACTAAGAGTGTTCTCTCTCTTTCTTGCTCACTCTCCAAGCTCATCTTCTTCTCTTTCAATATCACTCTCTCTTCTGAAATGAAAACCCAAAAATGAAACATGTAACGACCTGGTTTCTTAGGGCCGTTACTCGATTTCTCCCAAGAAAAAATAAAGCCAAAAGATAACCCACTCCACCACCATGTTTCCATTGTGCCACTTTGATAAAGTAAAATAATATATTTTTCCAATTTAAAATTTTAGCATTTATACAAAGTCATCTATTTTTGTAATAAGATTACCAAAATAATTCAACCACTCACTCCCAACAACTATCCTGACAGCCTCCAAAATAAAACTCCCTACTTCATTGACTCTACCTAGCACCAGTTATGGACCCGTCTCTAACTGCAGTACCTGAGACACAATATTTTATTGATGTATTGTCTTCATAATATAAAAATAATTTATATGGATCAAGCATATCAAATACCACTTTCCAAACATAATATAAATATAACCTCACCCTAAGTCAAATAACATTCCACAACTACCATTGCAATAAGATAAGGTATTTAAACTAATCAATCAAATTATTTTGATATAAAATATCGCACACATATTTCCCTACTAGCCATAGGATCATTTCACCTTACGATTGAGAGTTAGGACGGTATCGTAACCTGTAAAACTATGAAATTTAAGGTTGCTATCAGTTTTAGGGCCATTTAATATCTCCAATCGTAGGAGTAACCACCCTGCAGGACTTGTCTGACATGTAACAATATATATCCACCTTGCAGGACCTGCTTGATAGGTAACAACATATGTCCACCATATAGGATTTGTCTGATAGGTAACAACATATATCCATCCTATAGGATTTGCCTGACAGGTAACAATATATATCCACGTCTTGCAGGACATACCCTGCTAATGAACTATGGCATAGTTAGATAATAAAAACTATTTTTCACCTTTAAAACTTACTCGATCCACATAAGTTATAAAATCATTAATTTTAATAAATAATTTTCTTTTCATAATCTATACAAAAAAATATAGTTTGTCAATTTACATAGAAGATAGTATAATCACCTCAATTTTTATCTACTAAATACGCTATTGTCGTAATACTGACGGAGTCGGTCTCGCTTGTAAACCTAATCATAACAAGGCCTAAACTAAGAATTCATTCAAATAAATCTAATATGCAATGAAATGCGTGTGACACTAAAATGTAATATTTCTCATTCTCAAATGCTCTTAATTGTATAAAATTATTAAAAATTAAACGTTTTATTTTTTCAACGCAATACTAACTATACAATTAAATTATTCTGGTTACATTTATAAAATTTATCAGTTAATAATTTAATTACTGCAAAAGTATTATTTGATTGTCTTCAATATTACTGGCCAACGAAATATTAAAAATTATCATTTTAAAAAAATTTATAATTTTACATTAATCTAAGTTTTTCAAAATTTAAATATTAATCCCCCCCCCCAACACATACATACATATATATATATATATATATATATAGAGAGAGAGAGAGAGAGAGAGAATATTTTAATTGTTGCAAACAGTCAAATAATACTTTTATAATAATTAAATTATTGACTGATAAATTTTATAAATATAACTAGAATATTTTAATTCTATAGTTAGTATTGGGTTGAGAAAATAAAACGTTCAATTTTTAATAATTTTATACAATTAAGAACATTTGAGAATGAAAAATATTACATTTCAGTGTCACACGCATTTCATTGCTTATTAAATTTATTTAGATGAATTCTTAGTTTATACCTTGTCGAGGTTAGGTTTACAAGCGAGACTGGCTCCGTCAGTGTTACGATAGTAGCGCAAAAATCAAGGTGAGTGTACTGTCTTCTATGTAAATTGACAAACTATATTTTTGTATAGATTATGAAAAGAAAATTATTTATTAAAATGGACAGTTTAATAACTTATGTGGATCGAGTAAATTTTAAATGTGGAAAGTGATTTTTATTATCCGACTATACCATAATTGTCTTCTCGTCAGGAGGAAATGTCATGCGAGATGTGGATATATATTGTTACCTGTCAGACAAGTCTTACATGGTGGATATATGTTGTTACTTGTCAAGCAAGTCCTCCAAGGTGGATATATATTATTACTTGTCAAGTAGGTCTTGCAAGGTGGATATATGTTGTTACATATCAGACAAGTTATGCAGGATGATTTCTCCTACCATTAGAGATATTAAATAGCCTTGGCACTGATAGTACAGGTTACGATACCGTCGTAACTCCCAATCGTAAGGTGAAATGATCATATGGCTAGTAGGGAAATATGCTTACGATATTTTATATCAAAATAATTTGATTGGTTGGTTTAAATACCTTATCTTATTGCAATGATAGTTGTGAAGTGTTATTTTGACTTAGGGTGCGGTTATATTTATATCATGTTTGGAAAGTGGTATTTGATAATTATGCTCGACCCATATAAATTATTTTTATATTATGAAAATAGTATACCGATAAAATATTGGGTCTTAGGTACCACATTCAGAAACGGGTCTACAATTGGCGCTAGGTAAAGTCAGAGGAGGTAGTGAGTTTTATTTCGGAGACTGTCAAGATAGTTGTTGGGAGTGAGTGGTTGAAATATTTTGATAATCTTGTTACAAAAATAGATGGCTTTATATAAAAGCTAAAATTTTAAATTGGAAAATATATTATTATTACTTTATTAGAGTGGCGCAGTGGAAGCATGGTAGTGTAGTGGGTTGTCTTTTAGCACTCTCTCTTCTTGGGAGAAATCGAGTGACGACCATGGGCAATCGGGTCGTTACAATTGGTATCAGAGCTGAATTAATAGTAATACTAATTTATTTATAAATAGTGAAATATTTGGGGTAGAATTCTCTATAGTAGAAACCAAGTGGCGCTCTTGAGAAGTCGGGCCATTACAAAACCACACTACCGCCGCTTCCGTCTCTTCTTCTATCGTTGTATCATTCTCCATCGCTATCATTGTTGATCCATCGCTCTAGGTTGTCTTCTCCTCTCCATTACCACCACATGTCTCCTTGCATCCACTCTCACACTCTCGCCGGCCTTGTCTACCATTGCCAAGAGTCAAAACCTTAGCGCCGTCGTTTCTCGCCTCTCCAACGCCATAGGTTCGCCTTTTTTTTTTTTTCCTCTCTCTCTCTATCTTATTCCCATAACATCCTAATTCTCTCACATTATGTTTTATATGCTAGAATGAAATGAAAAGGAATAGAATTACAATAGGATTAAAATTAGCATGGTAATATAATAGAATGGTCATCAATATTCCTATATTTAGTGACGAAACGAATTAGCTGTGATATTGGAATAATATCAAAGGGTAAAATAATAATTTAATTGAATTTTTAAATGGTATAATAGTTAATTTAATTAAATTTCATTTAAATTCTAATATTTGTTTTGCATTTGGTCTAATTTTTTGGTCAATTATTAATTAAAATTTAATCTCATATAATTGGGATTAAGCAATACTAAATTTAACTTGGTATTGGTTAATCCTTCGCTTTGTGGGATTAGAAATTTTTTGGTAATGGGAATGAGATTAAATTTCATGTACCAAACATAGGAATAGAATAACCATTCTCATAACCATCCCAATTTTATCTTGAATCCCGCGTACCAAATTCCACCTCATTATTTTTCTAATTTCCACCTCATTATTTTTCTAATTTCCATTGTTGTTCATTCTCTAATTACATCCTAACCCTACCACATAGCCTCCACCTTCTTCATCTCTATCAATCTGATTTATCTCTCCCACTTTTCTCCCCAATCTATGTTTCTCACTATCTCTCTTTCTCTCAAGATGAATAGACACATACACGCGGAATAACACGCGATGGCTTGCGGGTGAGAGGTGGCCGGCAGAGGCTAAGATGGTTGAGGATTTGCGATTGCGACGGAGAGGGTTGCGATAGTTGCTAAGAGGGTTCCGGGTGGCGATTGAGAGGTTTGGGAAATCTGAATCCAAATTTTCGCCATATCTGAAATTAAATCGAGTAATATTCAGTTAATTGTTTTCTACTTTTTAATTTTCTTCTGTTCCCATTTGTGTTTCGCCTCTTCAGTAGAAACACAAATGTTGCAATTGCCATTTGTGTTTCTCCTCTATTAATTTAATTTGTGTTTATGTTTCCATTTGTGTTTCTATCATCTTTATGGTTCCCATTTGTGTTCCCATTCATCGATTAACATGTTTGCCATGATTCGATTCAATGCATCAATCAATCCATCGTCGATTATATACTTCAAGTTCGCAGTCCATTCAGTTCAGGTTTGATCCGTCGTCGATCAACAAGTTCAGTTCAGGTTATATCCATCGCCGTCTGACATCGTTCGCTAGATCGTTCGTCGCTGGATCGTTCGATTATCAATTTTTAATTACAAACAGATAGATCTCGATTATTGTCCTTGGATTTTAACATTTTGTATTTCATGTTTACCTTTCGTCGTGTTCAGTATCTCTTTCTCTTTGATTCATTCTTCATTTATGCTTGGCATCATTGTTCTTCATTTTCCCTTGATGATTTTTCTTCTTTTTCCTTCAATGTTAGCCCTAACTTCCTAAATGTATCTTTGCTCCATTTTTTATATTGAACAATCATTAATTCTTCTCAGAATTATTGATGTTTTAACGAAGCATGAAGTTTGAAGTGAAATCTTACAACAGTAGCAGAAATATTTTGTTTCATTCCCTGGAACAATGGTGGCAGGATTTGGAGTCCTGAGCCATGATTGAAGGGTGTAGAATATACATATAGGGTGAAGCCTAATTTTTTTGTTCATGTTCCTATTCGTTTCTGTATTCCAATTCTTTGTACAGCACATGGAGGATGTGGATTTTGGATCTGTCAGGGATATAATGAAGATATTTTAAGGCAACGTTGATTTGCATTTTTTTCTATTTCTACTCTCGAAAAATTGGGAACAGAAACAATTTTTGCCTTTTCTAAGCTGAGTTTTTTCCCCATGTCCGATTCGTTTTGTTTTCTTCATTATTCCAATTGTTGATTTTGAATTATCTTGTGATATTTTTGCATACTGGATGTCAATATATGGTAAAAACATGAACATGTGAGTTTTACAAACTTGCTCGAATTTGCATTACATGTATATAGTTTGTGTACATATTCTCCGATTTTGTAGGTTTTGTTTGGTTTGCTACTTAGGTAGCGTTTAAAAGAACTCAAAATGCTACCATTTCTTTTTTAAGAATGCTTAAAAATTCTCTTACAAAGTATCTCACAATAATTAAATTTATCACATCACCTACTTTTAATATTATATTTTTATTTGTTGCATATCGATATATTTTTCTCCATTAAATCCTTCTATTAAAGATATTTTTGTTGAAAATAGCCCTAATTTTTATTGACTTCTATTTCTTTCTACATCTCTTTTTAGCGTTTGAGTTATAAATGGCCGAATTGCCCTTTGAGTTGAGATTGTGCAACGTTTGTTTTGACAAGGCTAAAATTGTCTTAACGAAAATTATCAAAATCGAAGAGAAAAAAAAGACAAATTAACCTAAATTAATTTTTATTTTATTTTTTTTGAAATTGTGATTGATTAGTGAATAATGTCTTATTTTTTGCAGGATTTTGTGGGTATTGTTGAAGATGTTAAATGGATTAGACTTGAACTAGAGAAAGTATAAACACAAGTTAAAAAAAATGTAAAGGTAAAAAGATTTTCAATGTATTTTGCTTATTTATAGAGAGAAAATACCGGTATTTTGTTGCGAGTTTGAATTGTTTTATTTTTCACCCAAATTGCGGTGGGAGTATAATTTCCTTTTGGCAAGTCTTTTGGGATGAGAATTTTAATTATTTAAATGTTAAGTATTGTTCATTTTAATAAAACAGGTGTAGAATATTGTATAAACAACAGTGATTATATCAATTTTTTTGAGCAATTTTTTTTGTCCGTGTCTTCAGGCACAGTTTATAGGCTAGTATGTTATATAAAACATGATGGCTTTATTGACTTAGACAAACAAAAAAATATGTCTAGGATAAACTTACACTGACTAGGACATTTTGGTGATATAAGTTAAGGACTATGAAAATAAATTGGATTTACTGAAAAGGAAATAAGGTTAAATATATTCGGACATTTTGACTTTAAAGAAATTAAAAAAATAATTGTTAAACATTCCCTAATCCACTATCACATTTATGGAAACAAAGGACTAATCTAATCCCTAATTGCCTATCACTTTTATGGAAACAAAGATGCACCGATTAAAGCATCAATTTTATTTTAGGCATTAATGTATATTCAATTGTCTCTAATTTAAAAACAACCATTCCTTTATATCTTAATTAACTATTTATAGGGTTAATTTTCACTAGTTTGCCGCCCACCCAACCAAACTATTAGCACATGACTTTCTTTCAACTCCCTCTTCTCTTCCTCTCCCTCTGCCATCGTTGACCTATCGTCGTCATCATGCCGTCGCAATCACAGCTTCATTGCCGCGTCGTCTCAATCCTACCATCATTGTGAATTGCCACCGTTGCCTCCCTAACGAAACATTATGCTTCAAGCCATATTCACTCTTACCAAGCATGACATCTGCAGTGGAGTAGGCATTTCCTTTGCTACTGTTGTGCTTTGTCCAGATCTCATAATCCATTTCGTCAACTGTTACCACCACCACCGCTGCAACATACCTACCACCATCAGATCTCGCTTTATTGTCATCGTTGATGAATGAATGTAGTTACACAAATGGGGAATGAAGAAAAATCGTTATATTCATAAAAAATCAGAACGGTTCGCCAGTTCGCCGGTTGAACTGGTTCGAACCAGCCGGTTGACCCGTTTTCAAGGTATAACGGGATCAAAATCTGAGCCGGTCGACGTTCAATTGGTTGAACCAGCCGATCCAGTCTGGTTTTTAAAATATTACCATGCACCACTTGGCATATGACATTTACTCTATGCACCCCCTTTAATGTTATTTTATCACTAACAAACAAGTGCCATAAGCTAATTTTATTATGCATGTGGCACACCCCATCCTTTTGATTTCCATAATTTCACTTTCGATAAAAATTTTATTTTATTTTTAAAAATTTTTGGGGTCATTTACTCTTTTAATTAGATCCACCTTTGGTTGTAATTAGATTTGTCATTTTATTGGATACTTCTATTGGTGGGCAGAGGATGGTATGTATAATTTTCACATTGATAAAGAAAATTACAATGTTTTGATTTAATCATCTTTTTTTTTTTTTTTTTTATAATTAAATTTTCTATATTCTATATTAAAATAATTTATGTATTCAATAGTATACAAATGTGAAAGATAAATTTTGACTCAATTTTTCTTACTATATAGCTTTTTAACTTTCTTTCTTTTTTTTAGCAATTTATTTGTTGATTGTTATAATTTGTTTTTTAGTTCTTATAATTAATTTTTTAATTAATTTACTTATTTTTCTAGAAAAATAAAAAGGAAATTTAATAAAGGTTAAAAAAAGGTTCTAGAAGAATGACATTTTTATCCTTGACAAATAGCTCGGGTGTTCAATTGATCTCCGGTATTTGCAACTCAACACATTGGGTCCTTAACATTTGAAAATCGTTTCAAATTGACCTCTGAGCGAGATTCTATTAAGTCAAACTAACAGTCAATGTTTCATTTAAGACATTTCGGTCATTTCATTTGAATATAAAGATAATTTTTTCATTTTATTCTTACTAATTTAATGGATCTATTTGTATATTTTGTTAAACTTAAGAGATTAAAATATTTTTTCTTCTTCATCATCCTCACAACCCCAACAGACATCGCAATCCAATTACAACAAAAGCCAAAAAAAGAAGCAAACATCGTCAAACAAACAAGGAAAAACAACAATCAATTACAACAAAAGCCAAAAATAACATAGTTGCCTTCTTAGCACACAACCATAAAGAACTACAAATCATTGAATCAGCTTCTTGTTGGGTTTAGAGGCGACATAAATATGAAAATAAAGAATATGCGGAAAGCGGAGAAAATGACAAATACAAAAGAGACACAAGATATAACGTGGTTTGGCACAACTTGCCTACTCCATGGACGAAGAACAACGAATAGTTTCACTAATATGAAGAAAATTACACAAAAAAGGATAAGTTCTTGAACTCAAGAACTAACAACAAAATCTTCCCAAAAATTTCTCTGAACAAATACACATTCTTTGAATATGAGTACACAAAATTCCTAACTGGAATTATCAATACACCTCACAAGAGATACACTCACAATTGGTCTGATCTACCTCTGCATCAGAACCTCTGCCATTTTATAGGCAGAGGATGAGATGCTTCAATTTTCTTCAAAATCGGCCACCAAATATCTCATATCTTCTTCCACCGTCTTCAACAAAAACTGCTGAGATTTCTTCCCGCTTTTTCCTTCAATAAAATTGCCGCTGCTTCTTCCTTCAATAAAATGGCCGACTGCTCCCAAATGGAAGAAAAAGTAACAGGCCTCAGGTAACTCTTTCACTTTGGTCAAACAGGTGGACCCTCTCCTTTGCAAATGGAGGCATTTTTCTCAAATATACTCGCGAAAAACAAAACAACCAAAGGTAGACAATGATTTCAAAATAACAAAGAAATTGGCCCTCATGAAAATCAAGCCGAAACCAAACACTTGTTGATTCGCAATCCAGGAGCAAAACAGAGGACAGCAAGCCTTGCCTACATAGTACATATCAGCAGTCTAATGTCATCATCTCGCGAACAAAAACTCCACAGTGAAAGGAAATAACACTGGGCAAATGACATTGCCTGAAAAAAAAAAAAAATCAAGAACTCTGCACAAAAAAAAAAACCGCCGTTTCCAGACATAGCGTAAGGAAGCGGCGGCGGATCTAAGAACTGACAACCGCCGAACGTCGTCCAGGCCGGTAGCCATCACTGATCGAGTGGATTTCACAGAGAAATCACGAGAGCAGCATAGAGAGAGCGTTCGGTGGTGGATCTAGAAAAGCAAGCGTTGAAAAAGCGGAGCCAAAGGGAGGGGATTTTCCGATCTGAGATCGCCGGCGAGTGCTTCGTCTAAGAGACGGATCGGAAGCGTCGTCGCGAAATCGAAGAGAGAGCAAGGTCAGCGGTGAGAACGACGCCTATATCGGCGGTGAGGGCGGTCGTCTTCGCGACGTCTCAGAGGACCGTCGGCGCGAGATCGGAGAGGGAGCGAGAGCGAGATGAAGGGACAGGGAGATCGTGTGGGAGTGAGAGTGAGGATGAGATGAGAGAGAAATGGTGGAGGGGAGGCCGCGGTGGAGATATCTCCGCATTCTCCTCCCACCCCATATTGCTAAAAAACAAAAACAAGACCTTCAATTCAATTTACTACAAATGAGACAGACAGACAAAGGTGGAGCTCTTCCGCGATAGCCTTAGCATTTTGGTGGACTTTGCAAGATTTCACCGGCGGAGGGTCGGATTCAGATTTCGATTCTGACCGTGAATCGGATTCTTCGCCGGAAGAAGAAGATTGGGGTTTCGTAATGATACCGATATGCTCTAATTTCTTCGCGACAGAGAGTTTTTTGTTAGCTTGCGATGTTGGAACTGGTGGCTTCACTCGCCTTGCTCTTCTTCTTCTTCTTCGCCGGATTCCGATTCTTCGGTCTCCTCCGACGAGTCTTTGTGGTAGACTGGGGTCGTGAAAAGGATAAAGGAAAAACGAGTTCTTGAAAAAAATAAAATATTTTAAAAATTTAATTTCTAAAAACATAATACTTCAAACTTATTTATGTAACTGAAGTAAAACGCATTTGGAAAATGCGTTTTTATAAAAAAACGCATTTCCCAGATGCGCTTTTAAAAAAATAAAAACGCATTTATAAAATGAGTTTCTCAACGTCAGCTCAGAATTTTTTTTAATTTTTTTTTTTATTGAAAACGCAAAAGCGTTTTACGTTTTTATATTCACATTCAAAAAAAAAAAAAAAATAACGTTTACAGTGTTAGCGTGGAGCAAAAACAGAAAAAAAATAAAAAATTACAGTGTACTCTTCGTCGTTTTCTCACCGTTTTGCCCGTTTACATTCCTATACCTGATTTACATAAAAACAACTAAAATGCAATTAAATATTACTTAATACACTCGAAAACTACCAAATTCAGCTTAGAAGAACTATTTTGTGATTAGTGTGAAATGATCCCACAAAAAACATAAATAACATATGCGTTTTTTAAAAAAAAAAAAAAATTGCACTAATTGAAATGAAAATAAAATTACACCTTTACACTAATTGGAATAGGGAAAAAAATGCACCTGAATATATAATACATTTCTACAAATTATAATACATGTCATCATTGGGGTTTTATGTACCACACCCCCTACATTTGATGTTTCTCTATTGTTGCCGTAAAGGAAGTGGAAATTCCTCCGTCTTATCTACGTGAAGATGATCGACTTGAGTAATGTGTCCCAAATCTATGGTAGATGGATACGACGGTTCCTCCACGATAGGCAACAAATGTTCATCGTTTGGCGCCCAAGAGACCGACGACACGTGTCTTTGAATTCCTCCGGGTACGCCATGTGTCACACTAAGAATAGGTGTTGAACTCGATGATGGATGCTCTATCATCAGGGTGACAAATGTGTTACCTGGTAACAGTTTGCAACTGACACCCAGTTCGGTGTTATAATCTGAAAAGAAATCGTCCATCCCGTACGTAGATGGTCTAGCATTGGCGTCGTCCATTACTGCATTGCCTGCTCAGTACACGTCATCATCCTGGTTTACGGCAAACCTGGAAGACAACTCCAACGACGGATTTGGTATGCGCTCCTGTCCCAGATCAACATCACTCGGCATCTAGTATGGCAACTGTCGACGATAGGCCAGAGAACAAATGTTGTGCGATAAGTGTGTAACCCGTTCAAAATCTCCTAATTGTCTTGTTCGCAATGCAAGCTCGCTCATACGCATCAAGGCTGAAATATCTAGTTCCTACAACATAAAATTGATTGCACCTAAGTAAATGAACATTACACAAAATAATAAATATATGTTCTAATTAAATTATACCTCTATCGTCGGACGACCTCCTATTGCATGATGGTCGAAGTTCGATCGATAAGATGGGTTCACTATGAACCGTCTGGTGACTCCCCAATACCACGGCATGTAATCATTAAGGACGCTTGTACCAACCTGAATGTTACTCAAATCAGGTGGTTGTCGGCTATCCCATGCCCGTATATATGCCTCGTGCATTATCGATTAGTCTGTACCAAATTTTCCTCTCTGGCTATTCAAATGCAAATCCTTATATATGTCGCTTCCCTTGGCAAAATCCAAACTGTCGTAGCGTACGATGAGAGTAATGGTACTCTACGATTTCATAGCATATTAGGGACACATACGTCATCCAAATTGCTTGGTTATCCCGACAATATGCTGGTAATTGCTCCAATAAGTCAGTTGGATACGACATCCAAATCACCTTACAAACAACATACAAATAAATTAATTAAATAATAAATATAATCTTAAATAAATATCAGTAACATCTTACATAAATCTATATCTGTCCTCGTTATCTTGTAGACGATCTAATTTATCACGATACACAATCAATACGTGCATCGGCTCGCTATCCAAATTAAAAGATACTTTCCAACTTTATGCAATTGTAAAAATTAATTATTACTACATGAAATGAAATATTTGAAATGTGTAAACATTTATTATATAATAACGTACCGAGACCCTCAAGGGGCGCTTGGGAAACTCAAGTCCTCTATTTGTAGATCACCCATCCAATCGGTTGTGTTAGAGAAAAACACGTGTCGTAGTCTCGGGAGTCGTTCCCATGCCCAACACTACAATAAAAATAGAGGTCCAGAAATTTATTTGGTCTCCATACGACATCCCTTGCATAGCTCTCGATACAGTACTGCTAAAGTGGCACTGCCCCAACTATATTGATGTGACCCAGACATATCGCGCAACAGTGTAAGTAGGCGAACTTAACCAAATTATTAGATTTATCAGGCATCAACACTGTGCCGATCAATATCAGGTAGTATGCCCTGGAGTAACACTGTATAATGCCCTCGTCGGCATCGGCAGGTACACGATCGAAAGTGGTCTGTAACCATTTCAATTTCAAGCAACCGCCCTTGATTTTGTCCTCCGAATGTGTGTGACCGAGGAGGTTTTGGCAAAGTTCCTACCAACGTGAGATCGGTAATGTGCCCTCAAGCCCGGTAACTGGTCGTCCATTCATGAGCAGCCCAAATAACACTACTACGTCTTGCAGTGTCACTATCGCTTGGGATTTTTGAATTTTCTCAACGACATATTTTACGTACCCCAAACCCATGGCCATGTCCTTTAGAGCTTCCTGTCGACCGAGATCAAAGTATTTGACCAACTTATAGAAAGTTATCGAAACGACAGCTGTAATTGGGACATTCCTTGCACATTTCAAACAATTGTTGAATACTTCGGCATAGTTGATCGTCAACACGCCCCAACAATTACTAGCATCGTTTGACCTGGTCCATTTATCTTTTGTTACGTTATCCAACCACGTACACGCCTCCACTTTTATTCTCACAATCTCTTCCATGATGGCGTTTTACTTTCGAACTTGTATTGTAGCACCCATGTTCCAAGCAAGATCTTTTAGTTGTTGATTTTTAAAGATGTTAAAATTGCTACAAAGATGCCGCAAACAAAATCGGTGATACCGAGCGGACTTGTTTGGTTGATTAAGCCATGAAGTTCTTACCACACTAATAATGTCAGTATGTATGTCAGATATCAACGTGACCTCCAGCCGATCTTTAGCAATATGGCGCTTCAATATCAAAATAAACCAGGACCAACAACGGTGGTCCTCTGTCGGTACCACCGCGAACGCCAAAGGATAACACTTATTGGACGGTGTCATCCCAATAGCGATCAAGATCTTTCCCTCGTACTTACCCTACATATGGGTCCCATCAATATTGAGGACAAGTCGACAATATCTCCATCCAACCACAGAAGGTTGGAATGCCCAAAATACCATGTGGAATGTCGAATAACCAGCTGTAACAGTTGGAACGATACTTCATTCGACAATTGTTCCATGATTAAAGTGCTACAACGCTGACATGAATTTCGGCAACTTTCGATACGATTCATCCCAATCGCCAAACAAGGTCTCAATGACTTTAGATCTAGCCAACCAAGTCTTTCGATAGGAGATAGTGAATCCCTACGACTCTTTCACAGACGCAACGATAACACCCATCTTTACTTCTGGATCCTCTTCGACCTGTCCAAGTATCATGTCAGAAATGACACACCGAATCCAAGTTTTCATGATCCAAGGCCGTATGATTGTAGAAACACATGTGTCGCCCATTGTACTGCGTAATCTGGAACTTTCAGTGACTCTTTTTTAGAGTCGCCCGCATCCTCCACTCGCAACCATGCTTGCATTTAATCAACCAAATTTCCAAGTTCGTCTCCACCAAACAATACTCTTTATTTTTCATAACATGGTAATACTTCACGGTATTCTGAATATGTTTCTTGTCCTTAAAGATCATGCCACAATTGAATTCGTCCATTTTCAGAGTCCAAAAATTCTTTCGCAACTTTGACTCATACTTTACCATGTCATCATCATCACCTCATTCCAATTGATTATAGAATAAAGGAATCTTGTGCACTGGTAACTGTTCACTCCCTTCCTTGTCAGCTCGACCATATCTTCATCTTCATCCCCACCATTCTCCTCTTCCTCTAACGCAAAAACACCATCTAACTTTTTTTGTTCGACATCGTAGAAACTATCGATGTCGATAGTTTTTTATTTTTATTTTTAGGATATATATATATATATATTTGGAAATTTAATTATAGGTTTATTAGGTTTATGTTTATATATTTCAGTTTTAGTTAGAAATTTACATTTAGATCGCAATTAGAAATGTTAATTGGACAATTTAATTTTTTTTAGTAACATGATTGATAATCATAATAATACCTTCTATATTTTGTTTTGATTTGTGAAATTGTACTTGTTTAAAATGGAGAATATTACATTATTTCTGTATTGGGGTAGAAAGATATTGAAATGAACTGAGTTTGAGGTGTCGTATAGTATGTCTGCGGTCAATTTTGAGTTGCAACTCAAAGTTGAGAGTAGTAATTTGAACCAAACATAAAGTTCAAGGATATAAAATGCAATTTAACCTAACTTTTCTGTTTTCATTTTTTAATTTTTTTCAACCCCCATTCATAAAGGCTTCTATGACAATAAAAATTAATATTAATTCATGAAATTAATACCTTCCTCTGAAAGCCAAATAGTGAAGGATATTACTTGTACACGATAATGTGGTGTTTTTGTGTGTTTAGGATATCTATACTTGCAAGTTAGATAATAAATGAAAAAAAACTGTTTTGGGGAAAATTTAAATTATTGTTTTGGGCCTGTTTTAGGTTAAGCGGAGTGGTGGAATGACGAGAACATTCCACATTAAAAGAGAACGTGTAAAGAACAATTCATTTTTCGTCATAAATCCATTATTCGATATTTTATACAAATATAACCTGACCCTTAAGTTATTAATAATTATCTTGAAAAATATACCTTTCTCTGTTTTCTTGCCAAATTTGTTTCTCCAAACTTTCTCTCAAAAATTTATCTACCTGAATTTCTCCCTCAAATATTTTTCTATTCCCCTTAATAATGAAAAGACAGACTTTGCTCATAGGCAAAGGTAGGCAAAGGTATAGAATGAAAAATCACTCAAAATCTTAAAAAACCAACCACTTTTTTCTTTTCTTTTTTTAAAGTAACTTGGACATGGGACTGCTCTCCGCGTGGACAGCTGTCCACGGGTGACACTTGTTCACACGTTTTTTTTTCTTTTTCATTTTTTAAAGAAATATTTATAAATAAGTTTAAAAATAAAAAATTATGTTTATCCAACTCCGAGTGATAAGTTTCAATATGTCTTTAATTGGTCCTAGGTTAACTAGTTTTCACATTTTTACAAATTTAATTTTTTTGTTCTATTCCTTACTGTTTTTTTTTCCTCTCTCTCTCTCTCTTCTTTTTTAAATAATTTTTTTTTTAATTTTTCTTCTCTTTTATTTTCTTTCATATCTTCTTCTCTTTTCCTCTTTTTTCTTTTTTTTTTTTTTAAATAAAATAAAATAATAAAACTATAAAAGTAAAAATAAATTGCAAAATCACTTTTTTTTTTTTACCAAAATAATGTGTCTACGATGTGGCTACATTTTATTCCATAATATACCTTTACGGTTAAATTACACGACTAATTTCAGCCAAAAAAAACTATCGAAAATTATTCTATGTCGTCGAATAAATGTAAATAAATAGTTGGAATAAACTACCACAAAAAATAAAAGATTAAAAAGAAAAATATAAGTACACTCGAACTTTAAGGGTGCAAAATGAAATTGAACAAAGAGTTTGCATGTAACATTTTCACTATTAAATGATTACTTGCACTCCAGTTTTAATATATGTATATTTTTATTCACAACTTTGTAGTAGAAGTATATCTCTCAAGTTTATGGGAGTGTCATTAGCATTTCCCGAGCATTCCCAATTGACACTCCGAAATTGTCCACTTCCATTTTTTTCTTTAAATAGAAAATTATACAATAAGAACCTCTTAATAGTTATCTTGCTATAAAAGATGGGTTTTGACACTTTGTACCCCTAAACTTTGGCAAAAATTAAGAGACTTTAAGTATGAAGATCAACAAAATAATAAAAATTTTATAACAATAATGATCAATACTTACACGACACAATCACAGAAATAAAGAAGATTACAAATATTCTCATTAAATCAAGGAATCAATTTAAAATTTCATTGTGGCGTTATTGTTGTTCACAACAAAAAGAAATTGTTTTCACAAAAAATTACAACTATATCAATTATGGGTAATGAGGCAAAATGCTCAATTAAATATAGGCAATACAATATAAGAATCAATTGTATTATCATAAACTCCTCTTTGGGCAAAGTCTACAATAAACAATTATTCTTTAATCATGAGGAGCAACAAAATAAGAAAAATTTACAAATTTAAAAATTCATCCCCTTTAAGTAGATTGACATTCAAATCCATATATTTTCTTCAAAATATAATGAAATAAATAATCTTTCAAAATTCATTTCCTTTGGGTAAACAAATTTATCAAATCATTTATTTCAAATAATATCATCATGTAAGTAAATTAATTTGCACAATAACCCATTTTGGGCAGGTGAGTGCACAAATTAATCTAAAAAAATTTCATCAACAAAATAGGAATTCGAAAACTTGCAAACTCTATTGGTTAAATCACTTTGGTAAAATAACCTCAACAATTCATAAGCAAACGTTCCAAATTGGGAAAAAATAAGTTATATTGCCCAACAATTAAATTGATTTGCACAATAACCCCCTTTAGGCAAGTGAATACACAAATTAATCTAAATTTTTTTCATCAACAAAATAGAAACCCAAAAACTTGCAAACTATGTTGGTTAAATCACCTTGGTAAAATAACTTCAACAATTCATAAGAAAATGTTCCAAATGAGAAAATTAAATAATATTATCCAACAATTAAATTAATCTGTACAATAACCCCCTTTGGGTAGGTGAATGCACAAATTAATTTAAAAAAATTTCCATCAACAAAATAGAAACTCAAAAATTTGCAAACTATGTTGGTTAAATCATTTTGGTAAAATAACCTCAACAATTCACAAACAACCATTATAAAATGAGAAAATTAAATAATATTGCTAACAATTAAATTAATCTGCACAATAACCCCATTTGGGCAGGTGAATGCACAAATTAATCTAAAAAAAAAATTCATCAACAAAATAGGAACTCGAAAACTTGGAAACTATATTGGTTAAATCATTTTAGTAAAATAACCTTAATAATTTACAAGTAAACGTTCCAAATTGGAAAAATTAAGCTATATTACTCAATAATTAAGTTAATCTGCACAATAACTCCCTTTGGACAGGTGAATGCACAAATTAATTTAAAATAATTTCCATCAACAAAATAGGAATTCGAAAACTTGCAAACTATATTGGTTAAATCACTTTAGTAAAACAATCTCAACAATTCACAAGCAACCGTTCCAAATTAGGAAAATTAAACAATGTTGTCCAACCATAACAATGCATATTAGCGACATATATGCATATATGATCAAAATAAGATGAAGTACATTACAAAATGTACTTTCAATTATCAACAAGTAATTATGGTTGCAAAATTTGAACAACAATTTTACTGCACTTTGAAACTAATTATTAATTAGTCTCTATATGGAATAAAGAAAATTAAAGGCTTGAAAATTGAAAAACTATAATTAATCATAATTAATATTTTTATCCACTCCTTAATATGAATCTCAAAGGCCGAAAGTTGTAACAAAAAAAAAAAAGTTCAGTTGGTTGAAATATTACATAGGCCCAAAACACAAAATCAATATCTATATAATGAGTCCAAATCTGGATCCCTACCAAGATAATCTTGTCACAATGATAGTGTTTTCGATTCAAGACCTTTATATATGTTCATGAATAATTTACCCATATTAGTAATTCCATCAGACTTCTTAATCAATAAATAATTAATGGCCCAACAGGCTCATCAGAATATATATGTATGACCCATTAAACACTTTAAGGCCCAGACAATATAAGAAGAAATTCATACGAAATTGTACAAAAATAACTCAGTATTTTTCTATTATTCCAAAACGCAAATATATTGCCCCAAACATAACCCAAATTCAAAAAATAAAATATCTCATTTTCGTAATAACCAAATTAGTTATTAACATCATACTTAAACCACTAAAATCCTGAATACATATCATATAAATGATTGTCTACAACCACTTTTCAACAATGCTCTATTTAATTTAACTTCCATCAAGTTATCAAAATAAAATAAGTATATAATTCCCTCAATCATGTCACTTATCATGTAAATATTTCATAAAGAGAATAAATAGAAAGGTAAGGAGATCCACTTTAGGATTCCTAACCATTAATTACATGAATAAAATAGTCATATAGACAATAATCAAAACAACCAAATTTACACAACCTCTAAACTATAGGTGTTAATTGTGTAATTAACCCTTCTTACTAGTTTCAGTTCATTGCACTTAAAAAAAAAGAACATATAAAGTTAATAAGATATCTTATACATTTAAATTGAAACTACTTGGAATAAGTGAGATTCTAGTTAAATTTTTGGGGTACTTAGTGTCAAAACCCATAACCCTAATTTCAATTATCTCTGCCATACCACCTGAACGTTGCCATCTCCTCGTTGCCACCCTTCGACTCTATCAAATGAACGCCGAAGTTCTTATCAGGGGCAAGGTGGTCTTTTGGCAAACTACTATGAACAAATATCGGGTAAAGACCCAATATCGATATGGAATTCAACATATCCAATATTAAACAAGAGTCCTAAAGTAGAAAACCTAATGAGCCTAACTTAGTCTCAAAGAAAACCTGAGCTCAGGATTAGATAATACAATTGGTGTAGGATTCAACAAAGAATAATATCCCCAAAATAAAACAAACATGCACTTTATAGCTCATTCTATGAGCAATATGCAATTACCCAATCATCTAATCCGAACTAAGGCCACATTTTCATGATCAATTGAAAAGTAATTAGGATATGAAGAAGATTTTGGGATGCTTTTTCATGAGTCAAGATAATAAAACTCAAAGTATGAGTTGACTTCTTTGAACCCTCATGTTTGCTCTTTAAAATAATAGAGACAAAACCCTCTTTTTACACGAATAATAACTTATCATAGTCTATTAATCATATAACCAATCCAAGAAAGAGATATATGCATTATTCCTATGATGCTTACTCTATCCATTTACAATTAATAAGAACTACTCAGGTAGCATGGAGTTTATCGTGTATAAATAACAATGAAGCAAAAGAGTGTATGGAAAATCAATGTCCAATTTCTCCTATGATTTCCATTATTAGAAATCAATTCAATTATCTAAAATGAGGCAGCAATTTAAAATAAAGTGAAATTTATCCACCTTCTACTAAAAGACTAGCACTAATCAATAGCCAATATATATGTGCTCATAATCCATTTACATCAACAAACCAATTTCCTCAAATATATCAATATGTTGACTTATTAATGTCTAATTTTTAGCAGTCGGTCGCATTTCATATTCCTCCATTTAACTTTCAGATTTGTAATAAGAGATTATGGTAGTAGAAGGTAACTGCATCATATATTTCACTATCACAATCTCTAAATGTAATGAGTATTAAATGGAACAACTCAAAATGTAACTAAATAAAATTAGAGAGTAAGTGAAAAGAATCGCAATGTTATAATGTACTTAAATTATGATACCATAATTTTCTTTAGTATAAATCTGAAAATTAAATACGACAATCAGAAATTATAAGTGATTATTAAAAATAATTTAATCATAACTGCTAAAATAATCCACCAAAAAAAGTTTGATATGCTCCAAGTGATATCAAGAAATCATGATTAGAAAAGTTAAGCAATTCACGATCAACCGCAAAATAAAACTCTAATTCAATAGCAGGATTGTTTACTATCTCATTTTTATTTCATATTAACCAAAAGGAAAAACCCTAATGATATATAGAAAAGTCAAAAAATCACAAATCTAGACAACTGAAAAATAATAAGATATTCCAAAAAAAAATTCAGTGATGAATTAAACCACCATAGGAAAGTTAAAATCACAAGTATGACATCAAAATCCAAATCAGTTGCAATAGATCTGCACTGAATAATTTGTCAAATTTGTTTCTATTTCTAGAATACTCCAAAACGAAAACATAATTTATATCACATCTCATCCCAGATTATTGGAAGTTCTCATATCATACTCCATTCAACCCAAAATCTAAGAAATTGGAACAACTGAAACTATTAGACTAGTTTTTCATGATTTAAAACTAATTAGGAGAGTACACTTCAATAAATCTTAATTCAGGGAGAGTGAGTATTGCAATCCTGTTCCAATCATCGAATATAATTTCTGTAAAATTTTCAATAGAAAATCATGCCTAAAAATAATTTTAAGCTAATTAAATCACATAATAATTAATAATTAACTAAAAATATTTTTAATATTCAAAAAATTAAATAAATTTTACAAAAAATTAGAGGATGAAAAAAAAAGTGCACAAGAAAAAACGGGACCCAAAATAAGTCCCAAATCTATCCGCACGCGCCACATGTGCCTCCCCATGCGTGTGGGATATAGGGACCATGGCTGGAGGTTGTCTTCAACCTCCAGCTGGGTCTGAACCGAGTCGTAAAACCCAGTTTTGACCCGATTTCTCAAAACCCTAAAAATCACACCGTTTTCTCCAATTATTTTGTGGGTTTATGTATATTTATGTATTTCTAATACTACTATAACAATTAATTGAATAATAATTGAGTCAAACATCACCAAATATGAAGAACAAATCGTGGCTTCGTGTTTTCTCACTCCTCCATGGCCAAAATTATAAAACTCGAAATTAACCATTATTTTCACCGAATATTATATGTGTTCATGCCTAATACTCATTTAAAACATCTATATGATGTTTAATTAAAGAAAAAATTATTCAATATTCCCCAATCTTAAAAGTAAATTCTAATTTTTTCAAGGGTTTAGTAGCAGAAGTTTCGGCGTTCAAATACTCACTGATTACTCAACAAAATAATACGTATTATATATCAAATTAAATCTTGAGAGAAGAGGAATAAAAACCCTAAGGTTTTATAGTCAATCGAAGCAAAAAATTACAAGAAATCACGACCCCAAGTTTCGGTTTCGAGAGTTTTCTAGGGTTCGTAACCGAAACTTCAACCATGAAATACTCTCTGATTATGCAACCAAATAGCATGTATGATATATCAAATTAAAGCTTGAAACAATAGGAATAAAACCCCTAAGATTTTTCATTCAATTGAAATAAAAAATCTCATTAAATCATAGCCGCAAGTTTCGGTTTCATGAAGAACAGAAAATAAAAAAAATATAAAAAGCAATTGTCGATCCTAAATCATGTATGTAGGCTCTGATACCATATGTTGATTATTTATTATAATCACAATAAAACAAAATTAAACAATAATTTCAAGCATACATGATTATGAGGACACAATAATGAAGAATGATGATTGAAAACATACATGTCTCGTCCATCGTAGGAGATTGAATCTGTCGCAGTGGATTATTAACTAGGTCTTCCTCCCTATGATCTAGATTTCATGATGGTGGTGGCTCTCAATGGGAAGAAACTCCTTAATCTAGATTAGGGAGGGGACCTAGTTATATATACTAGGGTTTCTCGTTGGGCCCTCCCATAACGGGCTTCAACGAAACCCTAAATTTACACTTTTCACTTAACTAGGCTTCTACATAAAAGACGCTACATCCCAAATTAAAATATAATCACTAATTATTTGGGCTGCTTAAATAATAGACTATCCATTAACCCGTTTTTGTAAAACAAGTAATTCAATTAATATTAGCCCATAAAAATATTCCAACACTTTAGGGATGCAAAGTGTCAAAATTTCCATAGTTTGAGTGCAAATGAACACATCAAAGGGTGGCAATTTATATATATTGATATTGATGATAACCGAAAGTAGATCACCGGACAGTCTAAGATTTGGGAATGATGAATTATTCGAATTTTCCTCATCAGATATAAAAAATGGTATATACCAATGACCTCTCTTGTCATTTTGTACTATACCAGATATCTCCCATGTCATTTTACAAATACTAAAGACCTCTTCTGTCTTTTTTTCAAACACCACTTACTTCCATTTGGACAAAAATGCCCTTAGATTATTTATATAACACCCCTATATTTTTAAAATTATATTTTCTACCATTAACTTTTTAAATAATTATATTTACCTCTCACAACTACCCAACTTTCACTGCTACCTCCACCGCCCAACTCCCACCACCCACAACCACCGCCACCACCCTCTGCCACCTCCCACCGCCACCGCTATCTCCTACTGCCGCCACCACCCAACACCACCTTCCACCTCCGCCACCCAACACCACTTCCCATTGCCACTGCCACCTCCCACCACGCACCTCCCAACTTCTGCTCCACCACCCATCATTGGCGACCAATTTAATAGGGATAATTTCATTCTTTTATTCAAACTAATTTAATAGGATCTATTTATAACTTATTCAACAAGTTAAAGGGCTACTTTGTATTTTTTTTTTGAATCTCATCTTCTTCATCCCCACTCTGGCGACTTTCCCTCTTCGCCTGCAACTACTCCGGCGACAACCAATAGCAGTCCCGCCACCACCAAAAATCACATGCTCTCTCTCTCTCTCTCTCTCTTTCTCTAATTTACTCTCCTCTAAATCTCTGCTCTGTAGTGTATGTGTGTGTGTGTGTAGGAATCCCATTAATTTAGATCTACACGCTATTTGAGCCAGAGATGGGGTTTAGAAATGGCGTGAGCAGCTGATAGGTGTGATTTACCTACATATTGCCAAACTGGTTTTGTTAGTTTTAGAGTAACTTTATAGTTATTTTTATATGTTTTTATTTTTTTTGCATTAAAACAGGTGCGTGGGGTGAAAAAATATGAAATCAGAGTATAAACGATCAAATCGTATCGAGAATAGTAGAAAAATGAGCAAGGCGGCAAGATTCTGCAAACAAGCCCACCGTCGCGACGTCCAAACCACTACCGCGGTGGTGAAGATACAAAGAAAACACATTTGGCTACTGACAGCCCACCACCTAGGCAAAAATCCAGCAGAAAATTTTCGTCATCCACCGCCTAGGCAAACCTTAACCGACATACTCCACCGCCGTGGCGGTGGACTCTGTGCAGTGTTAGATATTTATTTTAGATATTTTGTCTATTTATACCCCTTTCCTTCTCCCTCCTTTAAAATTTCCGGCCATTAGAGCCCTTAGGGATTAGGTTAGTATATAGAGAGAGTATGGGGAGTGCTCAATCATATCCGAATGAGAAGATCAACACGCGGAGAAGGAGATTCGATCGGTGGACAGTTTTAGCGGCTAATCTTCGGATATCGGCTAAGTTCATCCATTTTTCCTTTTATTTATTATCTTCTATATATGTTTGAGCATGTTTAGCCTAGTTTCAATTGTATAAACGGCTATGACCATAGGTTAAACGTGGATTATGTATGGGATTAATATCGTTTATAAAAACGTAGTTTTGGTTAAGTTGTGTTTCTCTAATAATTGTTCTTCGTTATTGTGATTGTGTGTGCCATATTATTTGTTTATTATGCTTAGATTTATATATCAAGAATACGGGATTTGATAAATCCCAGATTTGGACTAGAATAAACAAACGCCACGATCCAATAACTCGGTCGGGGTTAGGATTGTGGATAATCGATGACGTTGGGGCAAGACTCACGTGGCTTAGAGTCGTTAAGATGTTGAGGAGGCCTTCTTCGTTGATTCAAAGTCACGTATTCCCCCGTCTTACACTCAGGATAGGTGACGGGGGAGTTTTAGAACTGAAATTGTCGATAGGGTAAACACAACGCATGAAATCAATAACATTGGGGCAAAACTCACGTGACCTAGAGTCATTAAGACATTAAGGGAGACTTCTTCGTTGACACAAAGTCGCGTTATATCCCTCGTCTTACACTCGGGAGAGGTGATGAGGGAGTTTACGAACTGAGATTTTGTGTGCAATCAATGAGGTTGGGATAAGACTCACGCAACCTAGGGTTGTTAAGACGTTGAGGGGGACTTATTTGTTGACATAAAGTTGCATTATATCTCTCGTCTTACACTCGGGAGAGGTGGCGGAGGAGTTTTAGATACCGAGATTGGCAAATAGGTCGTGCACCATTATTGTAAACTAAACGAAATCAAATGCGTTAAAGTAAATAAAGTTAATCCCTAAATAATTCATCCTATAACTATCTCGTATTAGTATTAATATAGTTAAATTAATATTTTTGTATTAGTATTAAATTAATTACATTTTTGGTCGCTTAGATAAAATCAGGTTATGACAATCGCGGTACTCGATAATAATCTCAACCAATCCCTGTGGATACGATACCCGACCAAAAGGTCCACTATACTAAAACTTAATCTGTACGCTTGTGGTGAAAGTGACAGCGCATAAATTGCAGCCACCAAGTTTTTGGCGCCGTTGCCGGGGATTGGTTGTTTGTCAAATTCTGTTCCCGGCCTCGTAACCAAGTTTTTGGTAACGTTGCCGGGGATTTTTTTGTTGATTGCTATCGATATTGTGAGTAAATAACTTGATTTTAATTTAGGCATTTAGTGTATATAATTTTTCTTTGTAGTTTTGTTTTTGTTTTCGACAGGATGCTTGAAGATGTTAGATCGACAGGTAATCTTGCGATTCTTACATTGCAACATCTCGCCAGTCTTGAGGGCAAGTGTCGAATCGAGAACATTAAACCAAATGCTTCTTGGGAGGCAACCCAAGGTCAAAAATAAATTAAATCCATCTCTGTCGACTTGAAACGGAAGTGAGATCCTCTCGCCTTCCACGTACATGTTCTAAACCCCCGTCTTTAATATCATGCTATATACTGTTATTGGGATCGCTGACGGGTTGTTTTGGACATCACCTGTTTTAAGTTGGTGGTGACGTGTTAGTATGTTTTAAATATGTGTTTTAGTTAGCATGTTTTACTGTGTTTATCGTGTGCATGCTTGTTTAGGATTAAATTGTTTAGTTTAGTAGTTGTTTTGTGCTGAGTTTTGACGTTATCTAGGCCTTTACCCAATGATAATTATGTTTCCTGATTGTTTATTGAGGTCGAGCGTAAAGCCCATTCACGTGTGTTCTGTGTGCTTAACGTATCGTCTTAGTAAAAGTTATTGTAAATCCTAAATACACGAGCACGTAAACTCAATATAGCACTATCTAATTAATTTGAAATCGATTATCTGTCAATCAATTTCATCACAATAGAGATTCTAGAACTTGATTTGGGAGAAATTCGAGGCGAAATCCTAGGTGAGGTTGTTTAGAAGATATGATTTAGGCAGTTATTTTGTCGCTTGAGCCTTTTAAGCTTACCTTGATATATGTTTATCCCTTGTTACCCTGTCGAAACCAAAATGCTAATTCAATTTCTGAACACTTATCAATTACTATAGCCGATTGAACTCTTTCCAAACCTACATCGCTAAACTGAAGGCACAATTAGAGTGAATCAAGTTAGCATTTCGCTACTTGAGGTGAGCAGTTGGGTTTAGGCCAAAATTCTAATTGGTTCGGTATTCGAGTACTCACTTGTCGTTTGTTGTTCATATTTTTGCACATTCCTAAAGTTTTAGAAATTCGAATACGTTTTGGGGTGTGTTACTTAATCATTTTTGTACACTCCTAAAATTGTAGAAATTCGAATGAGTTTAGGGTGTGTTTGAAAAGAAAAAAAAAAACCACTATGTAAATATTGTTTTTTTTTTTTTTTTTTGTTTCTTTTTGACAAGTGAGTACTACGTTCTTAATATTTGTTCAGGGTTGTTTCTAATTAAACTATGGTGTTTCGAGTGTGAGAGTGCCAAGCGATGTGCCTCGGGTAACGTTAAGTTAACGACGTTAACCTGTTTTCTATTCCAAAATACCCTTGGCCATTTTCCCAAAATCGAACCAAGCCCTACTGATCTTCATGAACTTCCAAGCCTACATTAGTGGAGAATAGAACCCGAGTCAGGCGTATGGATTCCCAATACCTTAAAGGTTTTAGTTATGACCTATATTGAAGGATAATCTCATATAATCAATGGATAGTAGTATATTTGAGTTTAAAATCACACACAAACTTAAACAGGATCTAGAATGGCGCTTACTATTTTTTAACGTTGAAATTCTAGAATATCACATGGTGTGATTTATGCTTGAACTTGATAGGATTGGGGGCCGATAAGGGAAAAATCTTTCAACCGGTGGATGATAATGAAAACTTACACATTTTTGTTTTAAAATGTTTTTCATTTTTAGTTTTCAATTTCGTAATTAGTTTGTATATTTTCTCGTATTATGTGGGTGTTTTGCTCGAGGACTAGAAAAATTCCGAGCTTGGGGGTATTTGATAGGTGTAATCTATCTACATATTTTCAAATCAATTTTGTTAGTTTTAGAATAATTTTATAGTTATTTTTATATGTTTTAATATGCTTTTATTCTTTTTGTATTAAAAAAAGCTGTGTGGGGTGAAAATGTATGAAATCGGAGCATAAACGATCAAATCGTATCGTGAACGATCGGAGAACAGTGAAAAAATGAGTAAGGCGGCAAGATTCTACAAACAAGCCCACCGCTGCGGCGTCCAGACCACCGCCGCGGCAGTGAAGATGTAGAAAAAACACATTTGGCTACTGACAGCCCACCACCTAGGTGAAAATTCAGCAGAAAGTTTTCCTCATCCACCACCTAATCTACCGGCTAAGCGAACCTTAACCGACATACTCCACCGCCGTGGCGGTGGCCTCTGTGCAGTGTTAGATATTTATTTTAGATATTTTATCTATTTATACCCCTTTCCTTCCCCCTCCTTTAAAAGTTCTAGCCATTAGAGCCCTTAGGGCTTAGGTTAGTATATATAGAGAGTATGGGGAGTGCTCAAACATGTTCGAATGAGAAGATCAACACGCGGAGAAGGAGATTCGATCAGTGGACGGTTTTAGCGGCTAATATTTGAATATCGGCTAAGTTCATCCATTTTCCCTTTTATTTCTTATCTTCTATATATGTTTGAGCATGTTTAGGTTAGTTTCAACTGTATAAACGGCTATGGCCATAGGTTAAACGTGAATTATGTATGGGATTAATATCGTTTATAAAAACGTAGTTTTGGTTCAGTTGTGTTTCCCTAATGATTGTTCTTCATTATTGTGATTGTGTGTGCCGTATTATTTGTTTATTATGCTTAGATTTATATATTAAGAATACAGGATTTGACAAATCCGGATTCGGACTAGAATAAACAAACGCCATGATCCAATAACCCGGTCGGGGTTAAGATTATGGACAATCGATGACGTTGGGGCAAAACTCACGTGGCTTAGAGTCATTAAGACGTTGAGGGGGACTTCTTCATTGATTCGAAGTCGCGTATTCCTCTGTCCTACACTCGGGAGAGGTGACGGGGGAGTTTTAGAACTGAGATTGTTGATAGGGTAAACACAACGCATGAAATCAATGACGTTGGGGCGAGACTCACGTGACCTAGAGTCATTAAGACGTTGAGGGGGACTTTTTCGTTGACACGAAGTCGCGTTATATCCCTCGTCTTATACTCGGGAAAGGTGGCGAGAGAGTTTACGAACTAAGGTTTTGTGTGCAATCAATGAAGTTGGGGCAAGACTCACACAACCTAGGGTCGTTAGGACGTTGAGGGGGACTTCTTCGTTGACACAAAGTTATGTTATATCCCTCGTCTTACGCTCGGGAGAAGTGGCGGAGGAGTTTTAGATACCGAGATTGAAAAATAGATCGAGCACCATTATTGTAAACTAAACGAAATCAAATGCGTTTAAGTAAATAAAGTTAATCCTTAGATAATCTATCCCATAACTATCTCGTATTAGTATTTGTATAGTTAAATTAGCATTTTAGTATTAGTATTAAATTAATTACATTTTTGGTCGTCTAGATAAAATCAGGTTATGAAAATCGCGATACTCGATAGTAATCTCAACCAATTCTTGTGGATACGATACCCAACTAAAATGTCCACTATATTAAAACTTGATCCGTATGCTTGCGGTAAAAGTGGCAGCGCATAAATTGCGGCCACCAACAGCCACGGAAGTAGTGGGTACCCTTTATCGCCGGCGAAATACTGCGGGATTTCAACGGCGTTGATTTGCAGCAGTATTGAATTCAACAGGTTTTTGGATTTAATGTCTTGGTAGAGAGATGATGATTTGAGAACCTGAAAATTGTTCTTCCAGCCGTTAAAGCAGACGACGATGTTGAGGATTCTTGAGGATGAATCGACTACCATTTGGGTTGAGATGTTGTCTTCTCCGATGTCTTCACCGAAATTTTTGGGTTTGATTTTGAATCTGGTGCAGGCGATGATGCCGCAGCAATTGGGTATTCCGGTGAGGGTTTCGAAGGACGATGATATTGGTTGGAGTTCACTTGGGTTTAGAAATCTGACCCAGAATCAGAAATTTGTGCAGAGGACACGACAGAGCTGCCAAGCAGAATTTCGCGGCGGTGATCGGAACTCCGAACCGGGTCTCGACTTCTGGTTATTTTTTACATGATTCCGGACTCTGTTTTGGCCACGACATTCGAACACCTGAACTTCGGCGTCGGCGGTGGCAGTGGCAGTGGCATTGGGATTCCTACACACATACACACTACAGAGCAGAGAGAGAGAGATAGAGCACATGATTTTTGGTGGTGGCGGGGCTGCTATTGGTTGTCGCAGGAGTAGTCGCAGGCGAAGAGGGGGAGTCGCCGGAGATGGGGTTGGGGTCGCCGGAGGTGGGGATGAAAAAGATGAGATTAAAAAAAATACAAAGTAGCCCCTTAACTTGTTGAATAAGTTACAAATAGATCCTATTAAATTAGTTCGAATAAAAGAATGAAATTATCCCTATTAAATTAGTCGCCGATAATGGATGGTGGAGGGGGAGTTGGGCGGTGGGTGGTGGGAGGTGGTGGTGGCGGTAGGAAATGGTGTTGGGTGGTAGCGGTGGGAGGTGGTGTTGGATGGTGGCAGCGGTAGGAGATGGCGGTGGCGATGGGAGGTGGCGGTGGTTGTGGGTGGTGGGAGTTGGGCGGTGGTGGCGGCGATGAGAGTTGAGTAGTTGTGAGAGGTAAATATAATTATTTAAAAAGTTAATGATAGAAAATATAATTTTAAAAATATAGGGGTATTAATGAATTTTTTTAAAATAATCTTAAGGACAATTTTGTTTAAATGGAGGTAAGTGGTGTTTGAAAAAAGACAAAGAAGGCATCTGATATTTGTAAAATTATTTAAGAAACATCTGGTATAATGTAAAATGACAGGAGAATCATTTGTATATACCAATATAAAAATATAAAGAGAAAATATGGTAGGACAATAAGATATGGATGGATGGAGTAGGTAGGGATGTTGGGGGTCACTTATCCTAACAAACAAGTGCCTTAAGTTAAATTTATTATGTATACAATATAAAAATATAAAGAGAAGATATGGTAGGTCAATAAGATATGGATGGATGGAGTAGGTAGGGATGTTGGGGGTCACTTATCCTAACAAACAAGTGCCTTAAGTTAATTTTATTATGCATGGGGCACACAGCTTAATTTCACTTTCGATAAAGTTTTTATTTTTATTTTTATTTTTTGGGGTCATTTACTTTTTTAATAAAGATGGGGTACTTTAGATGGCGTTTGGTTAGTGTTCCCACTTTTCTGAACCTAATTGGAATGGGTTGGGTTGAGTTGAATTAGGTTGGTTGAGAATTTTGGGAATAGAATTACGTTTGGTAACGATAATTTTTGTTTTGTGCTGAGAAGAGAATGTATTTGGTAACGATTTTATCCTAAAACTAATTTTTTTTTTTTTTTAATTTTTTTTTTTGTGGCGGCGGCGCCGGCAAGGTGGCCAGACGGCCGCGTGCCGGCGGCCGGCGACGATCGCCGGAGGTAGCCGGCGGCAGTGGAAGGTCGTCGGAGGTGGCGGCCGGCGATGGTCGCCAGAGGTAACCGCCAGCAGCGGAAGGTCGCCGGAGGTGGCCAGATGGCGGCGGCGGCGGCCGGCGATGGTCGCCGGACGGTGGCCGGCGGCGGCGGGTGGTGGTGGTTGGCCGGCAGATGAAGTCGGAAGTTAAGAACTTTGAGTTGAGTTTTTTGGGCACAAAAAGAAACAACTTTTTTTTGTTTCTGATTTCTTTAGGATTTTGAGAATCAATTCCTATTTTTTGGGTTGGGTTGAGTTAAGTTTTGTGTTTGCCAAACGCGTTCCCGAAAATCAAACCCATAATTTTTGGGTTGGGTTGGGTTTGATTGGGAACAGTAACCAAACGGGGTCTTAATTTTTGAATAGATTCAACCTTGGTTATAATTAGATTTGTCACTTTATTGGATACTTGTATTGGTGGGTGCTGGACTGCTGGGTATAATTTGCACATTGATAGAGAAAATTGCAATGTATTGATTTAATCATTTTTTTTTATTTTTTATAATTAAATTTTTTTATATTAAACATTAATTACAACAATATATTCAATATTAAAAAAATTTATGCATTCAATATTCTACAAACGTGGAAGATCAATTTTTGACTCAGTTTTTCTTACTATATAGCATTTTACTTTGCCTTTTCTTTTTTTTTTAGCAATTTATTTTTTGATTGTTATAATTTATTTTTTAGTTCTTATAATTAATTTATTTATTTTTCTAGACCAAAAAAAAAAAAAAAGAAAATTTAATAAATGTTAAAAAAAAGTTCTAGGCTAAACTAAATAAATAAACAACAAAAGGGTGTTTAAATTTGGAAAAACCACCCAAAAAAAAAAAGTGGATAAAGATTGGAATCAAACTTGACATTTAGATAAAATTTATAAACTTAAAAATGCAATAGATTGCAATTGAAAGTTGAGGGTAGTTATTTGAACCAAACACAAAGTTCAAGGATACAAACCTCTCTCCCCGCGCCCCCCCCCCCCCCCCCCCCCCCCCCACCCAAAACCAAAAAAAAAAAAAACCGACACCAAAACCAACCCAATTCATAAAGGTTTCTATGACAATAAAACGATAATATTAATTCATGAAATTAATACCTTCCTCTGAAAGCCAAAGAGTGAAGGACATTACTCGTACACAATCGGTGTTTTTATTTTTATTTTTTTCTTTCGGGGGTTGGGGGGTGGTGGTGGTGTAAGATATCTATATATTTGCAAGTTAGATAATAAATGAAAAAAATGTTTTTAGCCCCTAAAGTATGGAACAAGTGTTTATGTGAACTCTACTATTTGTTAAATTGTAAATTTGATCTCTCAATTTTTACATTTATTTCAATTTCGTAAAATTGTTCGTTTGATCTTTTAAGTGGGTGTCTATACAGACTTTGAGATTTACCAAATTGTACATTTGGTCCCTCAAGTTTTATAATTAATTTTGGAGAAAAATTAGATCATACTAAGTACGTGGTCTTCTAGTTGGGATATTTTTATTATTTTATCACTCCATTAAACATAATATATTTTTCTTCTAATTTTTTTATGAGAACAATTTGTTTGACGTTGTTTTGGAAAAATGTCTTAGGTCAAGCGGGATGGTGAGATGACGAAAATATCCCCATTAGAAAATAACGTGTAGTGAACAACTCATTTTTCGTCCAAAATCCAACAAATATAGCATGACCCTTAATGCAAAGGCATTAATAATTATCTTGAAAAATATACCTTTCTCCTTTTTCTTATCAAATTTGTTTTTCCAAAATTTCTCTCAAAAATTTGTCTCCCTCAATTTCTCCCTCAATTTTTTTTATTTTCTACTTTTTTTATTTTGTTAATGTAATAATGGCTTGGCCCACGTGTCCCATTAGGGCAAACCCTAACCCCTATTTTTTCTTATAAATACATGTATATAACTTGTAGTCTCTGTACCATATTTTCATAATACAATTCAAGATTCCTTTTCTACTTACCAATTATCTTAACATGGTATCAAGAGCAAGTCTTTCTTGGACCTGTTCTTAATAAAATTTTCACAACCCTAACGCTTCCGCCGTCGCCGCCCATATTCTTCCGAGACTTTCGTCGCTACTGCAAGCTTCATCCTTTCTCCGATATCAACAAACATCATACCAACGACTTCGTCTTACATAGACGAATATAACGCCACCAAAATTACTGCCATCAGAGTTCAAACGAGCCCTCACACACCTCCAACAGCCAGCCGCACCACCACTTTACTCCGTCTCGGATTTTGGGCTCTACCACCTCAACCAGGGATCCAAATTCAACTCACGATATACCATCAGAACCATATCGACGAGACGATTCCAAAAATGTAAGGTTAATCACCGTATTACTGTTCACGCGCCCTCACGAGCGAAAAACAAGTGGCGCGTCAGATCCACGCGTAGCCATCCTTTGTCTTCTGCACACCAGCTGCCACGTCAGCCCTAAGTCCAGTCAGTAGCTTAGTCAGCACCACATTAGCGTTGACCATCGCCACATTAGTGTTGACCACTTGCCACGTCGTCGCCACATGTATGCCACGTCAGCGACACATCAGCGAGTCAGTCAATGCCATGTTAGCTTTGACTATGCTATGTCGCCATTGATCAGCTGCCACGTCATCCTTGACTGACACGCCAGCGCCCTGTCATCAGTCACTTGCCACGTCACCTGTTCAACACAACAATTTGCTTCGAACCGGTTCAGGGCTTTTTATACCGATTTTTTGAATATTTGGACCGGTTCCTGGGGTTTTTCGACGTTCTGATTCTGTTTCCAGCCTCATTTTTGTGATTTGAGACTCACAAAATATACTTTCCTATATATTCGTGTCGTTTCTACGCCAGTTCACCCGTTTCTCGTCCAGTTCTTGGAAATTTAATACTGGTTCATGGACATTTTTGACATGCTGAATCCATCTGTGACACTCTCTCCAGGTTCCACAATAATGTCTATGGGTTCTTCGCTCATTTTCAAAAAAGGTTCAGACCCTACCTCCTCTACTGTCACTATGTCTATTACAGATTTGGCCTCATTCATCCTTCATATATTCTCTAAAATTGGTACTGGTACAAATCTTCCCCTGCTCTCTCACTTACTACAGGTAATTCTTCTTGATTCTTTGATTCTGCCTGTTGTAATCACATGACATCTAATCTCAATATTTTTTCAACCAAACTATCCGCTATGAATATCCCTAGTATTCATACTGCTGATAGTTCTAAAATGCCTGTTACACATACCGGTCAGGTTTCTATTTTTCATCTTTATATTCCTGACACGTATTTGATTCCAAACTTTACCTTAAATCTCTTATCTGTTGGACAACTTTGTGAATTGGGATTTGAAGTCATATTTTCTAATAGTAGTTGTCGTGTGCAGGATCCTCGGACAGGAGAAACTCTTGGGACTGATCATAAGGTTGGATGCCTATTTGAATTTACCAGTTTACACATTCCATCTCCAACTCCACCATCACCACAACCAAATATACCTTCATCAACCTGTGCAACCTCATCACCACCGCTAGTATCTTCTTCCTCATCCTTATCTCCACAACTACCAGTGTCTCTCTCACCATCCCAACTTTGGTATACTCGTTTAGGCCACACTTCATCTAACCGCCTCCAATCGCTTATCTCTAGCGGTCAGCTAGGTTCAGTTCAGCATGAGTTCTTCAAATGTATTCATTACCAACTTGCAAAACAACCAGCCCTATCTTTCAAAGAGAGTCAGTCTATTTTCCTTGCACCCTTTGATTTAATTCATTCTGATATTTGGGGGCCCTCTCCTCATGCCTCAATGGGTGGCCTTCGTTACTTTGTTATTTTTGTGGATGACTACTCTCGATATACATGGTTATTTCTTATAAGACATCGATCCGAACTATTCCAAATATATTCTGAGTTTTCTTCTATGGTTCAAACCCAATTTTCTAGAAATATAAAAAAATTTCGCTCAAATAATGCAATGGAATACAAGGACCGTGCCTTTCTTAACTTGTTTTGCCAAAATGGAACGCTCTCCCATCGCTTATGTCCTAGTACATCCCAACAAAATGGATGAGCCGAACGCAAACATAGACATATTCTTGACACAGTTCGCGCTCTCCTAATTTCTTCATCATGTCCGGAGCGTTTTTGGGGGTGAGGCTGCCTTCACCGTCATCTATACCATAAACCGTGTCTCTTCCGCTACAATCCAAAACCAGTCTCTATTTGAACGTATTTTTGGTAAAACTCCCGATTATTATGAACTCAGAATCTTTGGTTGCGCCTGCTTTGTTCTTCTAAAACCACATGAACACAACAAACTGGAACCAAGGGCTCGTCTGTGTTGTTTTCTTGGGTATGGCATCGAACATAAAGGGTATCGGTGATGGGATCCCATTTCTAAAACCTTTCGTATCTTGCAACATGTCGTCTTTTGGGAACATCAAATGTTTTCTTCCTTACAGTCATTTGACATGTCAACCCTCACCAACTCTAGATCCTTTACTGATCCATCCATTAAGTTATTTCCAAATGATACCGTTCCAGTTATTGTTGAGTCCACTCCAGTACCACCAGTTGAGCCTAGCCCTACACCTTATGCTGAGTCCATCCCAGAACTACCAGTTGAACCCACTCCAGAACCACTAGATGATCTCACCCTTCTAACTCCAGTGACCATGCCTGAGACTTCTCCTGTACTACCGTCCATTGACACCCACGCCCCAAGTCACCTTCGTCGCTCTACCAGGGTAACTCATCTTCCACATCACCTTTCTGATTTTTATTGTTTTTCCACTATACTTCATTTGCATGAGCCTCAATCCTATAAGGAGGCTAGTACTAATTTTCTTTGGCAGAAAGCAATGGATAAAGAATTTTAGGCCCTCTCAAAAACTCATACCTGGGATATTGTAGATCTGCCCCTGGAAAAACTCCTATTGGGTGCAAATGGGTGTTTAAGATCAAGAAGTTCTCTGATGGCTCTGTTGAATGATATAAAGCCCGACTTGTTGCCAAGGGATTTTCTTAGGAATATGGTATTGACTATGAAGAGACATTTGCTCCCGTGGCGAGGCTAATATCTGTCCGTACACTTCTTGACATCGCCACCATTCGAAAATGGACTCTCTTTCAAATGAATGTCAAAAATGCATTTCTCAATGGCGATCTTCTTGAGGAAGTATATATGCATACCCCTCCCAGCCTGGCTGCCCCTCGAAATAAAGTTTGTCGTCTCCGTCGTGCTCTATATGGTTTGAAACAAGCTCTACGTGCCTTGTTTGCAAAATTCAGCACTACAATTTATCAGTTTGGGTTCACACCTAGTACTCATAATTTGGCTCTGTTTATTCGCCATACTGTCAACGGTATTATCCTTCTTTTATTGTATATGGATGATATGGTTATTATTGGAGATGATTTACGAAATATTTCTGAACTCAAAAAGTTTCTCAGTGGCCAATTCGAGATGAAAGATCTTGGCGTGCTCACCTATTTTCTTGGCCTTGAAGTTTCATCGGGTTCTGATGGATATTTTCTCTTTCAGGCCAAATATGCCTCATATATTTTTTCCAAGGTTGGGATCACTGACTTAACTACTGCTACTACTCCTCTCGAGCCTAATGTCAGACTTACCCCACTTGATGGTTCACCTCTTTAGGATACCACTTTATATCGCCAACTAGTTGGAAGTCTTGTATACCTCACTGTCACTCGCCCTGACATTGCTTATGTCGTTCATCAAGTCAGCCAGTTCTTGTCCGCTCCTTGGACCACTCATTACTCAGTTGTTCTTCGTATTCTTCGGTATGTCAAAGGTACATTATTTCATGGGCTTCATTTCTCAGCTTAGTCTGTTCCCGTTTTAAAAACTTATTCTGATGCCGATTGGGTTGGTAACCCCACCGACAGACGTTCCACCATTGATTATTGTTTCTTTTTGGGCAATTCTCTCATTTCCTGACGTAGTAAGAAACAAACTATGGTTGCTCGCTCCAGTACTGAAGTTGAATATCGTGCCATGGCTTATGCAACTTAAGAACTTTTTTGGCTTCGATGGCTCCTCGCTAACATAAGCATCTCTTCTCCTACTTCCACTACCCTACACTGTGACAACATGAGTGTTATTCAGATCTCTCACAATGATGTATTCCACGAGCGTACAAAACATATCGAAACTGATTGTCACTTCATCCGTCATCACATTCTCCAGAATACGGTTCGTCTTCAATCCGTCAGTTCAGCCGATCAAACTGCAGACATTTTTACTAAGGCTCATCCACCTAGACGCTTTCACTCTTTGGTTTCCAAACTTAAGTTCACCTCCCACTTACCACCTTGAGTTTGAGGGGGGATGTTAATGTAATAATGGGCTTAGCTCACGTGGCCCATTAGAGCAAACCCTAATCCTTATTTTCCCTTATAAATACATGTGTATAATTTGTACTATCTGTACCATATTTTCATAATACAATTCATGATTACTATGTCAGTTACCAATTATCTTAACATTATTTATTCTTCTTAATTATGATAATGGGGAATCTGTTCATGGGCAAAAGTATGGAACAACCCCCTCCCCCCCTTTCTACTTTTTTCTTAAAATAAGTTGGACACGGGGCTGATCTCTGTGTGGACAGCTGTCCACGGGTGAAAATTAAAATATTATAATATGTTCGACTGAATTTTTTTCGAGAAATGTACTTTATTATTTATTTATTTTTTTATTAATTAAGTAAAAATATTTTTTTATTTTCAATTGAATTTAAATAAAAATTCAATTTGGTCGACAAGATACCACATTCGATTGACCGATTAAATTAAGACATGCAATTTAAATTCACTATTTTCAATGGTCGACTGATTTGTCAAGTCGGTCAACCGACTTGATTAGTTTTTAGAACTTTTTATTTCACTGTTTTACCCAATCAAACGTTTGATTTATTCGATCAACCATTTAATCTTAATTTTAAATTAAAATTATAACAATAAAAAAATTAAAATTAACAAACAAATAAAGTGTTGTTTGTAAAAACGAAATTAAAAAAGAAAAGAAAAGAAAGAAGTAAAAACTAAAAAAAAAAAAAAAAAAAATTCAAAGTCAAATAATAGTCAAATTTTAGGGGTATAAATTGTCAAAAATCCTTTTCAAAAACCCATCTTAATCTCTCTTTCTTAGCAACGAAAAAAAAAAGGGGGACCTTAGTCCCCGCGTTTTGAATGCCGGGACTAGGTCTCTCTCTCCCCTTTCTCTATTAGCAACTCGCTCTCCTCTCTTAGTTTGTGTGTGTGACTTAATCCCAGCCTTTTAAACGTCGGGACTATTTCGAAATCCAAACGAAGTAATAAACCGTTTGGATCATGAAAATTTAAAAAAAAAAAAGGTCCCGGCGTTCACAATGCTGGGACCATCAAATTAAAAAAAAAAATTAATGATCTCAGTGTTCGGAATATTGGGATCTTAGTTCTGATGTTTCGAACACCAAAATACTAGCTTTTTATAAATAAGATTAAAAGGCATTGTTATCAGTAAATTTAAAAAAAAAAAAAATTATCAAGTAAAGAACTCACATCACCTCACCGTGGACCCATTGGGCCTGCTTTTAAATTTGAATTAGGTGGGGGAAAAAATCCATTATTCAATTGACAAAATGCCCTTTAAATTTAAAAAAAAAAATCAATTTGTACTTCAAAACATATTTTTTAAATTTTTAAAAAAATTATTTAACATATCTATATAATATGAATAATTAAATATATTTATTAAAATAATAGATTTCTAAAGCGTACTTTGAAAGAAAAAAACTAAAAAGTCATATTTTTTACTTTTTTTTTATCATTCATATGTATATGTAAAATCATAAATTTATTTATAAAAAATAAAAAAGTTTAAATCTAGAAGTTCACTTTTTTATTTTTTAAAATAAAGGCATTTAATATATGTGTGTCAACATAGACAAGTTATTTGTACAAAACTTTTATACACAAATTAGATTCACAAATTGCCATTAAAATTTTTAAAAATTAATCTACCTATTTTTGTATGGCATATTTAAAAGTAATATTATTTGGTATTAAAAAAAACTCAAACTATTTAATAGAAATATATTGTAAAAATAATTTTACAAAACTATGTAACTACATACATAAATATGGATATTTAATTTAAGAATTTTTAATTAGTTTTAAAACGCATGTTAAAAATAATCGATGATATTTTTCGCTCCATTTAGAATAAAATTTATATTAATTTGATACTTTTGATAGTTAATGATTTTATTTTTGTTCTTTCATAATAGTTATACATTTTATTTTTTGTACTTTCATACATTTTGTGAGATTATTATCATCAATCATTTATTTTTTTAGTTATAACATATAAAATAAATCAACAGTGTTACGTAATTGCAATTGAATTTCATGTGACTCTACTGCTATTATATGGGTTATTTGGTCATCTTAACTATGACATTTTCAAATATGTTGTTTACTAAAAATTACAATCTCAAGGGCATGCGTCGTAAACAGCTTCAAAATCATAATTCTTGTCTATGGTATTCTTTATCATTAGATCATGTCATGTGCAAATGCTTATTATTAGTAGTAGGGGTGTAAATCGGTCAATCAAATTGGGGTTGAAGTATTTCAATCAGCCAATCCAAAGAAATATTTTGATAGCTCCCCCGACTGATGTCAACCTTGTGCCCTCATTACCCCAATCTAATTTGTGGTTGATCGGGTCGGTCGGTTGTCGGGTAACAAGAACTAAAAAACAAAGATGAAATGTAAAAAATTGTTGGATCTGAAAATTTTTGTAGATATGAGACAAATATGGAGAAATAATCAAGAAAAATATTAAAGAATTAAAAAGAAAAACTTATAGATCGGAGCAGGAGAATGAGAAGGAGTAGGAACCGTCGTCGGCGAAACAGCGTTGCAGGAATCATCAAAGATGAGATATTAGGGTTTGATAGACGCATACTTATTAAACGGTGAGATTATTAGAAGTTGGCATGAATCATTAAGGAATCATCTAGGGTTTGATAGACAACGATGGTGGCTCTAGGATTGAGAGAGAGATGAGAAGGAGAGCGACACTAGGATTGGAATTTAGAAATGGAATGACCTAATTTGATTAGGGTTATATTTATATATGGGTCTTTTCGTAACATGTCATGTTTTGGGGGTTATTTCGTAAATATAAATTATAAAGGGTTAGGGTTTGTTCGGATTTGGGTGCATCAAATATGGGTACCTGAGCTGAAGTGATTCTGGATTCAGATAGGTTAAGTTAGGGTGGAAGATAAAAAAAAAAAAAAAAAAAAAAAAAAAAAAAAAAAAAAGAAAAGAAAAGAAAAGAAAAGAAAAGAAAAAAATTACTCATAACCTACCGACCCGCCATTGGGTTTGGTCGAGAGGGCAGGGCAGGACGGGTTTTCGGGTAATATTACACCCTTATTTAGTAGACATGATAAATTCCACTTGCACTCTATTTATGTGATTTTTTTTTCTTATCATCATTTAATTTAGAGTATAATATTTGTAGTCAACTTAATTTCAATTTTTTAGATAACTATAACCCTGTCATTCTTTGTATGAAGTGACTCCCATTAATTGTTTTAAACAAGTTTCAATACTTAACTTTTTAAGAAATAAAAAAAAAAATTATATACCATATTTCTTCATTGTTTTTTTTTTTTTTTTTAAATTTTAATATACATATTTTTAATGTAATTTTTAATGAACAAATAATATAAAAAATTATAAATATATCAAATAAAAGAGATAATAGAAAAATTATAAATATATCAAATAAAAGAGATAATAGGTACGCACGTGCTCTCTACCTAATTCTAAAAATATACTTAGGGTAAGGTGTGTCTGAGACCCTAGCCACCAGGAAACCTCTCGCCATGCACAAGTGAACCCTAACCGCCAATTGGCTGGGGGCATTCGCCGCCGATTCCTCACCGCTAGGGAATCATCAGATTTGTCTCATTGATCCTATTCCCTTCTCTTTGATCCTGCCATGGCATATGCCTCGAAGGTTCTTTCTCCACAGCCCTCTGCATCGCGAAACACTGGTTTCATCCGAACCTATGCTGCAACCCTGCAGAAAGCTGTATGTCGTCCATCTATTGAGGTAGACTCTCGTACTTATACTAAGGATGGGATGCTAACCGTCTCCTTTTCTTTATCAACAGTGACCCAATCAGAAGCCTTATTTGATCAAGCAGTTGTTCTGAAATTTCAGTTTGGACGCCCTTCACTGGAGGAGATACAGACAGAGATTAGGAATTGGAATCTTGGGGGTCAGTACACAATGGGTCTGATTGACTCAAAAACACTTCTTCTCCGCTTCCTCGACAATAAATATCTGCTCAATGTTCTCTCCCGCGAGGTAAACGTTATCAAGGGTTTCTACTATAAGATTTTTCATTGGAACAAAGCATTTAATTCGAAAACCGATGCCTCAATTCTACCAATCTGGATTCAATTTCCAAAATTGTCAATTAATTATTTTGTTCCCGATATTCTTAAAACTATTGCAAGCACGATCAATAAGGTCGTTACTATTGATTCCACCACTTTAACCTTGACGAGATTGAATTCCGCTAGGGTGTGTGTAGAGGTTGATCTCTTGAAACCTTTACCACCCAAGATTTGGATTGGTAAACAAGATGCATTCGCTCAGGAAATTGTTTACGAACACATGCCATCCTTTTGTTCCTTTTGCAATATTCAGGGTCACTCCTTGGGACTTTGCCGCAGGAAAAACCCAGAATTGTTAAAGAATTTAGTTGAGAAAGGCACAACAGTGGATACAGGACCAACAGTGTCCAAAAACGCTAAAAAAGACGTAACAGAGCATTGCGGATAACGTCTACGGTCCCCAATGCTCAGACTCTTAATTCTGACCCATCGGACGTTCAACATGCGAGTGGCGTTGCAGATACGGAAGGGGTCTCACCCTTTGCTCCTGTTCTGGGAGATGCTGCTGAGATGGCTACAGGTGGGATATCAGGGTCTGACCCTTTGGTTCTTTCTCACCAAGTTGATGAAGCAAGCGTGGAGCAGAGAGTGGATGAAGGAGCCCAGGCGTCAGCTTCTGGGCAGAATGCTGCTGTCTCAGGGACAGCTTTCCAGCCGGGTGCAGGGTGTGTCCCTTTAGGTATTTCTGATGATGAAGCAATTGTGGAGCCGTTAGTTGATGATGTCCATATACCAGCTTCGGGGCAGAATGTATCAGGTCCACCTTTATACCAGCCGGGTGCAGGGGAAAACAATCCGATACAGGCTCTCCAAGTTCCTTTTGTCAACGAACGGGATGCGACCCATTTAGCCACGATGGACTCTGAATCGGAACAAGGGGAAAATATGGCTAAGGATACTGGTAAGGCAAGGTATGCTACTGATACGTCGAGTGTTGATCCTGACGGATTCCAAATTGTTCGGAAGAAAAAAGGAAAAGTTAGTGTTCTGGTGACGGCGGGAGGGAACTCTAAGTCTTCGGTAATGGTTACTCGTAATCAAGTTAAGTTTAATGTCTGACACCATTTTGTTTTAGAATTGTAGACGTATTGGTAACCCTAATACCCTTGCTAGATTAAAACGAAATGGTGAAATCTTCAAAAGTTTCCTTTGTTGGTATTATTGATCCATGGATTGATGATTCTAATATGGGGAGAGTTAATATGGCTATCAAGTTTCATAACACAGTTTCTAATCAAGGTGCATCGGGCAAAATTTGGGTTTTGTGGAAAAATAATCTGGAGGTCCAAATTGTTCGCACATCGCCAATTTATTGCCTATAAGGTATCTTGGTTAAATTTGGAGTTTCTGGTGGTGGTTGTCTATGCTAGTTGCTCGTAGATTGAACGTAGAACTCTTTGGGAGGATCTTATTGTTACGACCAACTCAGTTTCTATTCCAATAATTTGGGGGGTGATTTTAATGTGGTTCATAGCATCTTTAAGAAATTGGGTCGTCTAATCCCTTTTTGGAATTCCATGTAAGAGTTTAATGCATGTATTAACCTAGCCGGGCTTGAGGACCCCCCATTCACGAGGTCAACTTTCACTTTTGTAACAATCGTCACGGTATTTCTCGACAATATTCTTGATTGGATAGAATCTTGGTTTCGCCTACGATTTGTAATTCGTTTAATGGTTGAGTGGAGCACTTGGAACGTGTCAACTTGGACCATTGCCTGCAGATTCTACATTCTTTCTCTTTTTCCTATAATGGTCCGAAGCTTTTTCGGTTTCAACGGATGTGGACGTTGCATGAGGGATTTCTTGACGTTGTTAAATCTGCATGGACGGCTTCTCATCACAATCCTTTGATTCGGTTAAGTCTTAATATTAAATCGACTCGGGCTGCTCCTAAAAATTGGAATGCTCTTTCGAGAATGTCTTTGTTGAGTTAAATACTTGGAAGGATAAGGTGAAAACTTATGATTCAATGCTCCAAACCAATTGGTCCCAAGGAGTATCGGATTTGCTTGATCAAGCAAATATGGAATATAATAATTTACTTAAGAATGAGGAGGTCTATTGGAAGTAAAAATATCATGAACATTGGCTGTAGAGGGAGATAGTAATTCCAAGTTTTTTCATTCGTCCGTTAAAATGTATAACTCTCCTCTGTGTTTGTCTGCTATTCATCATGAAGATGGTCGTAGCTTGGCTGATCCAATATGTTTCATGAAGCTCCTATTGAATATTTCAAAGATTTATACTCATCGGCCCCGATTTCTTTCTCCGACAATGTGTTTGACTCCTTCCCTCACATTGTTTCGGTTGCGGACAATGCCATGTTATTGGCTCCTTTCTCGATGGAGGAAATCAAAGATGCCTTTTGGTCTATCCCAATTGACGGTGCTCCAGGTTTGGATTCTCTCTCTTCAGGCTTCTTCCAATTTTCCTGGGATATTGTGGGTAACGATGTTTGGGAAGCCTCTAATTGTTTTCTTAGAGGTACTCCCTTTCCTTCTGTCTTCTCGAGTACTTTACTGATCCTTATTCCAAAGAAGTCTTAACCATCTTCTCTCAAAGATTTTCGACCAATCAACCTATGTAATATTTGTTATAAAATCTTTTCTAAGGCATTATCTATCAGACTGGCTTATCTCCTACCTAAGTTGATATCTGACCAGCAACACGTTTTTGTTAAAGGCAGATCCATTTCTGAAGCGATTGGGCTATCCCAAGAGTTAGTCAAAGATTTGGGTAAGGATATTTGTGGTCGTAATGTTATGCTCAAACTCGATATGCCTAAAGCTTATGATCATCTAGAGTGAAATTTTTTAATTAAGGTGCTTAAGCGATATGGTTTCAGCTCGGGATTTATTGCTACTATTTTTAGTTGTTTTAACTCGACCTCCTTTTCCATGATGTTTCAAACGGTTTATAAGGGTTGGTTTCCTGTTACTGGAGGATTACGTCAAGGCGACCCAATTTCGCCTTTACTGTTTATTTTGGCTCAAGAGGTGCTTAGTCGGAATATATATCGATTCATGATCGATGGTTGGGTTCAACCTTTTGTTACTAAAATACATTGTCCTTTGGTCTCTCATTTGATGTTTGCAGATGATACTCTTATATTTTGCAACAGAAGTTCTCGCAGTATCCGAAATCTAATGAAAGTGCTTGAAGAGTATCAATTGGCGTCTGGTCAACTGGTGAGTGCCTCCAATTTCTATTTACATCATAACTGTCCAAATGTGCGGCGCCTAGTTATTGGTCTGTCTACCTTTCATCAAGGCTCCCTTCCTTGTACCTACCTTGGAGTGCCCCTTACCTACGGTCATCTTAAAGCAAGTCATTTCGCTAGTCTTAATGAGAAAGTGTCAAAGAAAATTGATGGGTGGAAAGCTAAGATTCTTTCTAGTGGAGGTAAACTGATTTTACTGAAACATGTTTTATCTTCTTTCCCTCTTGATCTTTTGGCATCTACCTGTGTTCATAATAGTATCCTGGAGGATATGAAATCCATGTTTGCAAATTTCTTTTGGGGCCACTCAGATTTTGGAAAGAAAAAGCACTGGGTGGCTTAGCATAAAATCTGTCAAAATACCACTTTCGGTGGTCTTGGTCTTCGTAAGCTTAAAGATATGAAGCTGGCATTCTCTCTCAAACGGATTTGGTCTCTGCTGAAATGGAGCTCTCTCTGCTGTGATTTTATGCGTTCCAAATACACTAATAACCTCATGTTATCACTGTGGAAAGATCATATCGGTAGTTCTAAAATTTGGAAAGATATTTTGTCGGCTAAGAATATTTTTCTAAATTTATCGAGATGGAAAGTTGGAAATGGTGAACTCACTAGTTTTTGGCATGATGATTGGGGCCTTGGTATCCTTTCTAATGATCTTCATTTTATCAACTCTTTGTCCTTGGTCAAACTTTGCTTACAAGACAAGGAATGGTTATCCTCAAATTTGGAGATTGATGCTTAGGTTTTCTTGGAAGACTCTTTCCCTTTATTGTCGTCGGAATCTGATTCTCTTATTTGGATTCCTAGCGTTAATGGAGTATTCTCCTTTAAATCGGCTTGGCGGACAATTAGTGGTGAGGAGACCCCAGTTGACCATTATTCTACTCTATGGAGTCTGTGCATTCCTTTCAAGATTAAGATTTTTATGTGGCGGATTTTGCAGAATAAAATTACAGTTGATTAATTGATTCAAAAAATGGGAGTGCTATTGGCGTTGGGTTGTTATTGTTGCTTGGTTCGGTCCACAGAAAATCTCCAGCATCTTTTGTTGGACAGTGAGGTGGCTTCTAAGGTTTGGCATCATTTCAGTTCTTTCTTCAATGTTCCTTGTATCCCTCAGCCTTTATTACATCGTATTAAGTTGTGGTAGAGCAGATTAAAGGGGAATTCTCAGTTCCAAAAAATAGGTGCATTAATTCCATCATTGCTTTGCTGGGAGATATGGTTAAACCAGAATCGTGCAACTCATGATAATATTCTCATGTCTGATAAATGGATTATTCTCAAAGTCAAGAACTGGGTTAAGGAGCTGAGTCCTTTGACTAAAGCTAAGTCGGCTTCATCCTCTTTTGGGAATCATTCGCTGGTTCTTTTAGGCGTTCCGATTAAACAGGTCCTTCGTCGTCATCCGTTGCTTTGTAGCTGGTCCCTTCTGCCGGAGGGGTATTTCAAACTTAATGTGGACGGTGCTTTGAAGAGGGCGACCATGACGTCTTCTTGTAGGAGTATTGTTCGGGACAGTAATGGGGCAGTTAGTTGGGCCTTCTTCTCTCATCTTACTGTAAAATCGAGTTTTCTTGCTGAGTTTCACGGGTTGTTCTTGGGGATTCAGGAAGCTTTGCGTTTGGGTCAGCTTCCTCTTCTGGTGGAAAGTGATTCACTAGCGTTGGTTCACTCAATTAAGAAGGACAGTCCCGTCCGGTCGATTGCCTATCTATGGAACACAGTTCAGTTTTGGATTTTCTCCTTTGATATCCAGATTTCTCATATTCATAGAGAATGTAATTTGTGGCTGATAGCCTAACTAACATAGTTTCAACTAGCCCTATTTGGTTTCCTATAGGTAGCGTCTTACCTTACATCGTAAGTTCTTATGTTCGTGAGGATCAAGAGGGTCTTCCCCATCTCAGGATGTAATTTTTTCATTTTATTAATAAAGAGATCGTTTATTAAAAAAAAAATCTAAAAATATAGCATGACCATTAAGGCTTTAATAATTATCTTGGAAAATATACCTCTATCTTTTTTCTTCTCAAATTTCTTTCTCCAAAATTTCTCTAAAAATTTTTTCTCTCCCAACTAAGTCTCTCCCTCAAAAGTTTTTTCTATTCCCCCTAATACTGAGAATGGAAACTCTGTTTATAGGGAAAAGTATAGAATGAAACACTCAAAATCCTAAAAGAAAACCACTTGGTCGCCACTTTTTCCCTTTTTCTTTTTTCCACTTTTTTAAAGTAACTTGGACAGTAGGAGCGTCTCACATGGACAGTTTTTAATGCCTCTCTTCGTTATTGTATTATTATGTAATCATTTTATATCAATTACAAATTTATATTTTAGGTATTATTAGATTCTGTCTCATATCATTCATCTAAGAGTTCTCAAGCCACAATATAAATCCAATGAGTTACTCCACTTAGCACCATATGGTTTTAAGTTGAAACCTCCTAACATTGTATCAAGGGTAAATCTTTCCTGGACCTATTCTGAATAAAATTTTCGCAATCCTAACGCTTCCGCCGCCATCGTCGCTCATATTCTCCCGAGACTTTCGTTACTACTATAGGCTTCATCCCTTCTCCAGTATCAACGAACATTATACCACCGATTTTGTCTTGCAGAGACGAATATAACGCCACTAAAAACACTGTCACTGGAGTCCAAACGCGCTCTCACACTCCTCCAATAGCCAGCAGTACAACCATCTTTCGCCGTCTCGGATTTTGGGCTCTATCGCCTTAACCAAGGCTCCAAATTCACCTCATGATATACCATCGGAACTGTATCGACGAGACGATTCAAATAAAGCAAACCACACAGCCATACCCAATCGTACGAGCTCTCACATGGGGTGTATAGACTTCGTCGGTGCTCTGCTATCAGATTCACGCGCCTAATAGGTGTACTAATTACCACGTTAGCCCTAGCTGCTCCGTCAACGCTCACCTCAGTGCCTAGTCAGCGCCATGTCATCGACACCTCAGCATCACGTCAATACCAAGTCATCGCCATCTCAGCTCCAATTAGTGCCACATAAGTGCCAACTTTGTGCCACGTCATTAGTTAACCACCACATCACTGACTTTCTTCAAGGTTTTTTATTTGACCGATTCGGCCCATTCTCGAATGATTTTCTGCAAATTTAAACCGGTTCCTAAGGTTTTTCAATGTTCCGGTTCTGTTTCTGGCCTCCATTTTGTAATTTGAGGCTTACATAATATATTTTCTATTATATTCGTGTGGTTTCTACACCGGCTCATCTTATTTTTACCCAGTACTTGAAGGTTTCTGGACAATTTTAGCATTTTGAATTCATCCGTGACAGTAGTTTCTCCAGGTTCAACAACGATGTCTGTAGATTTTTTGCTCATTATTAATGCCAAAGAGGGTTCAGATTATTCCTCCACCACTATTACACTATCTATTACAGACTTGGCTTCACTCTTACTTCATATCTTTTCTAAAACTAGTACAAACATTTCCCCTGCTCTCTTACTTACAACAGGTAATTCTTCTTGGTTCTTTGATTCTGCTTGTTGTAATCATATGACATCTGATCCTAATATTTTTTTCAACCAAATTATCTGCGATAAATATCCCTAGTATTCATACTGCTGATGGTTCTCAAATGCCTATTACATATACCGGTCAGGTTTTTACTTTCCATCTTTCTATTCCTGACACGTATTTGATTCCAAAACTCACCTTAAATCTCTTGTCTATTGGGCAATTTTGTGAATTGGGATTTAAAATCATATTTTCTAATAGTAGTTGTCGAGTGCAGGATCCTCAGACAGGAGAAACTCTTGAGACTGGTCATAAGGTTGGATGCCTATTTGAACTTACCAGTTTACACATTTCATCTCCAACTCCACCATCACCACAGTCAAATATCCCTTTATCAACCTGTGCAACCTCACCACTACCACCAGTATCCTCTTCTCCATCCTTATCTCCACAACCACCAGTGTTTTTCTCACCATCCCAAATTTGGTATGCTCGTTTAGGCCTCATTTCATCCAACCGACTCAAATCGCTTATCTCTAGCGGTCAGTTAGGTTCAGTTCAGCATGAGTCCTTCAAATGTATCCATTGCCAACTTGCAAAACAACCAGCTTTACCTTTCAAAGAAAGTCAGTCTATTTCCCTTGCACCCTTTGATTTAATTCATTATGATATTTGGAGGCCATCCCCTTATAGATCGATAGGTGGTTGTCATTACTTTGTTATCTTTGTGGATGACTACTCTCGATATACATGGTTGTTTCTTATGAAACATCGATCCGAATTATTCCAAATATATTCTGAGTTTTCCTCTATGGTTCAAACCCAATTATCTAAAAATATCAAAGTTTTTCGCTCAGATAATGCAATGGAATACAAAAATCGTGTTTTTCTTTAACCTGCATCGCAAAAATGGCACGCTCCCCCATTGCTCATGTCCTAATACATCTCAACAAAATAGACGACCCGAACGCAAACATAACATATTCTTGACACAGTTCGTGCTCTTCTCATTTCTTCATCATTCCCTTAGCGTTTTTGGGGTAATGTTGTCTTCACAGGCATTTACACAATAAACCATGTATCTTCCGCTACAATCCAAAACCAATCTCCATTTGAGCGCATTTTCGATAAATCTCCTAATTACTGTGAACTCAGAGTCTTTGGTTCTGCCTATTTTGCAAACCACATGAACACAACAAATTGGAACTAAAGGTTCGTCTGTGTTGTTTTATTGGATATGGCATCGAACATAAAGGGTATCAATGCTGAGATTCCATTTCTAAAACCCTTCGTACTCGCGACATGTCATTTTTTGGGAACATCAAATATTTTCTTCCTTACGGTCATTTAACATGTCAACTCTCACCAACTCCAGATTCTTTACTAATCTATCCATTAAGTTATTTCCAGAGGATACAGTTTCAGTTATTGTTGAGTCCACTCCTGTCACACCCCACCCCGGACACCCGTCATGCGGGGCCGGCGTGACGTAGACATGACACCGCCCAACTGACTAACCAACTCAAATACGTCAATAACAAAATTGTACATCTATACAACACATATAATAGTCCCATCTGATAGGGATACACCATCATGAATATAAATACAATCAAACAAATCCCCTGAACCTCACTTAGATTTTATTCCTGATATCTCGTCTCCAAAATTTTTCCTCAAATGACTCATTTACGTGACCTGCATAACTCTATCTAGCGCCAGTAGGGGACCGACCAACTCCTAGCTATTTTACCTGCGAGTATACTGCCTTTTTAGTAAAAATATTTTTAAAATAATAATTCATTCTACAACATCTAAATGGATCAAGCGTGAGTATAGAAACAGCATGTAACTAGTAAAATTCTCCATAATATAAGCAGTGAAAATAAAACAATAAATATAAGTTCCATTCCAACCCATCTAGTAAAATAGTACCAATCACCATAATAAATAATAAATCACCCAATGTAAGTAAAACACCACATCTCAAACACACATCTCAAATCCACCACTCCACCACAACACACACTGGCTAGTCATAGTAATCGTTTTAACCTCACGATCGGGAGTTGCAACGGTACCGTAACATTCGTAGGAATGCCTTCCTACAAAATATCCACACCCCTTTTTTTGGGGAGAAATATAATCCACACCCCTTACGGGGAGAAACATCTATATCCCATGGGAAGAATCCACACCCCTTACGGGGAGAAATATAATCCACAACCCTTTCGGGGAGAACAACCATGGTATCGTCAAAATCAAATACAGCATCATCGAATCACAACTCAATAAATATCGTCTACTCAACATCGTCAAATCACCATGTCTACATCTTTTCCTTAAAACCAACTTTTAAATCCAAAAATCATATTTCACACTTTCTTCTAAAGAAAACGTCTGATTTTATCAAAACCACTTTTCCACCATTTATTTTTAGAAAATCAGGCATTTTTAGAAAAATAGATGTTTTCTATTCTTTTTTTAAAAACACCGTCTAATTTCACCAAATCCAACAAAAATTCATTTTTCAACTTCTTTTTGAAAACTATTGAAATCTTCCGAAAATCCAGTTTACCAACTCACTCAAATCATGCTTGATCTATATCATTCATAAATTCATACAGTTTAAATAATCACATATTTCATCATATATATTCATAGAAAAATAGTTTGGCAAGAAGACAGTACACTCACCTCGTTAACCGCTCTCCAAAACCTTCTCTGACCACACTCTATCAGGACACCGGTGCCTGAGAGCCTAATAGCGACAGAGCCTAAATTAATATCTTATCTAAAACATCCGAATCATACAATGCAGATCCTATATTTCGAATCGTTACTATTTTATGTACCACGTAATTACAATTAATTAATCTTTACGAAATTATTACGATTTTAGGATTTCTAACGCTAAATAAAATTTAATTTAACGAAAATTAATAATCGATTGAAATTTTACCTGTTTCCGAATCGTTTGACGACCACGAGATGGGTTTTTGATTTTTAGTGGGGTGGTTTGTGCAAAAAAAAAATTCTTTTTTTTTTTTTTCCTTTTTCTTCTTTTCCTTTTCTTTTTCGCGCCTGTTCCCTGCGTCTGTTTCTGTTTTGCTGCTCAGCCGCCGACGAAAGCCCCTCACCGCCGATCACCTGCTCCCACCGCCGGACCAGACGACCGACTCCCACACAACCACCTAATCGAAAGGTCACACACACACACAGCCGACGCCAAAACACATACCCACTAATCTCTCTCTCTCTCTACACTCCATTCCGGTGACAACTCCGGCGACATACCACACGCCCCGATGAACAACCCCCACACATTCCCACAACTAAACACACACGCCAAGCCATACACACTGATCGCACACATGCACACACCCATACCCACATGACAATCGCGCACACACCCACACGGTTGCTCAAAACAGAACACACACCAACAAAAGCGATGATCAGAACACACAAACATAAAACAGGGCATACTCACACGAAACACGCACTCACGATCACCGCCACCACCGGACGAATGGTGATCCCACAAAATCGCTGGAGGAACACGACGATTTCACACACACACCCACGCAACATCGACCTGCACAGAGCACACGAACAACACCCACACACTCACTGACGACGGCAAACACACACCCACGCCGGAGCAGCGCCGTCGCTCCGAACCTATCACCGCCGGCCAAGCTTCCTCTCTCTCTAGAATTTTGTGTTTTCCAAATTTCCTCACTTTTGAGGTTTTTGATCATGCAGAGATGCATTTATATGCATGAATTAAGTGGTATTCGTTGATCCTAGCTTGCCACGTCGCCCACGTCCCGATCTTCCTATCTCCGGTTGATCTCTCGGCACACACACACCGTTTGCATATATATATATATATATAAACATCTTTTTCTCTAATTACACTTTTCTCCCCTAAATTCCTTAAATTCCTTATTTTAGCCCAATTCACCATTTATAATTTTTCTTAAATTGTAATTTCACCCCTAAAAACTTAAATGTTATCAATTGAAAGACAATTTGAATCCTAAAGGTTGGATTTAATATATACAAATTTACAATTCACCCCCTAAACTTTTAATTCGAATGATCAATACAATCCTACCTCATATTTTCCCAATTGCTCTAAATTACAACTAAAATAACGTACGTGTTAAATCGGGGTCTTACAACTCCAGCACCACCAATTGAGCCTAGCCCTATACCTTATGCTGAGTCCATCCCAAAACTTCCAGTTGCACCCACTTCAGAACCACTAGCTGATCTTACCCTTCCAACTCCAGCAACCAAGCCTGAGACTTCTCCTATGGTCAATAATTCTGTACCGTCTTCCGTTGACACCCACTCCCCAAATCACACTCGTTGCTCTACCAGGGTAACTCATCCTCCATATTACCTTTTTAATTTTCATTGTTTTTCCATTATACTTATCTGCATGAGCCTTAATCCTATAAGGAGGTTAGTACTAATCCTCTTTGGCAGAAAACAATGGACGAGGAACTCTAGGCCCTCGCCAAAACTCATACCTGGGATATTGTTGATTTACCCTCTAGAAAAACTCCTATTGGGTGTAAATGGGTGTTTAAGATCAAAACGATTTCTAATGGCTCTGTTGAACGATATAAAGACCTACTTGTTGCCAAGGAATTTGTTCAGAAATATGGCATTGACTATGAAATGACATTTGTTCCAGTGGAGAGGCTACTATATGTCCGTACACTTCTTGTCGTCGTCGCTATTTGAAAATGAACTCTGAACGCTCCCCGATTTTCCAGAGAAAACCAAAAACAAATATATATAGATATATGTTTATATACTTGGCGCTGGTAAAATGAGAAGGGTTTTTAAAAACGTCGATTTTCTCATTAAAATATACTTAAGCCTGTTTTAGAAAAATGAGTCGCCACCTAGCATTGGGTTTAAATGATGTGCTAGGTCACCATATTTTTCTTTTTTTGAAAATAATTTTTAAAAAAATGGCTTAAGTAAAATTTGACTCCAAAAATAACATGGTCTAACCAAAGATTCGTTTAAAGAGTTCGGGGGTCAGTTACGCTCGGGGAAGGTGTCAAGCACCCCAAGACGCCCGTCCAAAGACGGTACCTTATCCGATTAAGTCCAATTAGAATTTAAATCCGAATGTTTTTTATTTTATTTTTAAATCCTCCTTATATACACATATACACATACACACACATTGAGGGAAGTGATATCCCTTCTAAACCTAGACCGTTCTGATTGAAGGTTGGGAATTTTTCACCTCGTATTGTTAGCACATTATATTTAATACAAATTAAATAAAACACCCGCACACACGCATCGAGGACAGTAATTCCCTTCTAAATTTAGCCATTCAAATTGAAGGTTGGGAATTTTCCACCTCATATTGTTAGCACATTATATTTAATACAAATTAAATAAAACACCCGCACACACGCATCGAGGAGAGTAATTCCCTTCTAAATTTATGCCGTTCAAATTGAAGGTTGGGAATTTTCCACCTCATATTGTTAGTACATTATATTTAATACAAATTAAATAAAACACCCGCACACACGCATCGAGGAGAGTAATTCCCTTCTAAATTTAGCCATTCAAATTGAAGGTTGGGAATTTTCCACCTCGTATTGTTAGCACATTATATTTAATACAAATTAAATAAAACACCCGCACACACACATCGAGGAGAGTAATTCCCTTTTAAATTTAGTCATTCAAATTGAAGGTTGGGAATTTTCCACCTCGTATTGTTAGCACATTATATTTAATACAAATTAAATAAAATACCCGCACACACGCATCGAGGAGAGTAATTCCCTTCTAAATTTTAGCCATTCAAATTGAAGGTTGGGAATTTTTCACCTCGTATTGTTAGCACATTATATGTAATACAAATTAAATAAAACACCCGCACACATGCATCGAGGGGAGTAATTCCCTTCTAAATTTTAGCCATTCAATATTGAAGGTTGGAAATTTTCCACCTCGTATTATTTACTTAAAAAAATAAAAGAAAATAAATAAAATAAATAAAAAAAATAAAAAAATAAATGAATAAATAAAAAGAAAATAAAAAGTAATAAATAAATAAATAAATAAATAATAAAGGAAGAAGAAAAAAAAAATCTAATTTACAAAAAAAAATTAGTATAATAACAACTTTAAAAAATAAGAGTAAGATTTACAGCAGATGAAAATTTACCACCTTCTGAGAGATTTTTCTTCTTCAAAATTACAATAAAATGAAAATAATATTATTTTCTTCAAAATTTTTCTCCAGATTTCTCCTCTCCTTTACAAAAATTTCTCTCAAAAAATTTCTTCCCCTCAAAATTTTCTCCTCTTCCCTCTTGTGATCCTTCCTATATTTATAGGAAGGAAATCTGAAATATTCCTTCGACAAAACGAGCAGAAAAAGGGGAAAAAAGGGGGTGGGTGCACCAAAAATGGTGCACCCACCCCCTTTTGGGTGCACCAAAAATGGTGCACCCAAAAAGGGGGGGCTGGCCCCCCCTGCTGGCCGCATGTGCGGCCAGCAACACTGGTCGCTACAGCGACCAGTGCAACTGGTCGCTGTAGTGACCAGCTTGGTCGCACGTGCGACCTTAGTGCACCCCCCCACCCCCGTTCGGTCCAGGCCTCTCTCGTTCTCGTTTGTTTCTGGTCCATTTTGTTCCGAATTAACGCGTTTTTATTCCACTTCGAAAAATCTACAAAACTAAAAAAATAAATTAATTAATTACTAATGTTTAATTTACTTAAGAGATTAATAAAACTTAATTTAGCAGTATTAAACCGCACAAATACGGTACAATCAAAATAAAATAAATAGAAAAATAAAATAAAAATAACTATTAAACAAAGTATATTTTTTTGCGAAGCGGTCAAAATGTCGTGTCTACAGCTGCCCCTCTTTGTCATGCAAGTTCCACTTGCTTGACAAAGATAAAAGACCACGTCATTTTGATCGTCCCATTTTATCTTTATTTATTTTTTTATTTTTATTTTTAGTGTATTTTCCAATAATAGAACAAATAAAATAAAATGATTCATGACGAATACGTGTAAGTTTAGAGTAATAAAAGAATACTCATGACGATGTTCATGATAAACAAATGTCCGTTTAGAGGATCGTTTAAAGTAAAAAAAAAAATGACTTCTGACGATACTCATAACGAACATGTGTCTGTTTAGAAGATTGTTTAGAGTAATAAAAAAAGGACTCATGACGATACTCATGACGAACAAGTGTCTGTTTAGAAGATCGTTTAGAGTAATAAAATGATGACTCATGACGATACTCATGACGAACAAGTGTCTGTTTAGAGTAATAAAAAATGACTCATAACGCTACTCATGACGAACACGTGTCTGTTTAGAGGATTGTTTAGAGTAATAAAAAAAGAGACTCATGACGATACTCATGACGAACAAGTGTCTGTTTAGAGGATCGTTTAGAGTAATAAAATGATGACTCATGACGATACTTATGACGAACAAGTGTCTGTTTAGAGTAATAAAAAATGACTCATAACGCTACTCATGACGAACACGTGTCTGTTTAGAGGATTGTTTAGAGTAATAAAAAAAGAGACTCATGACGATACTCATGACGAACAAGTGTCTGTTTAGAGGATCGTTTAGAGTAATAAAATGATGACTCATGACGATACTCATGACGAACAAGTGTCTGTTTAGAGGATCGTTTAGAGTAATAAAAATTATTCATGCCCCAGCCCTCTTGGCCAGGGGCTTAAAGAAAGTTCAAGAGTATAAAATATGCCCCCACTTGTGACTGAGTCAGAATGAGAGAACAAAGATATAAATGTGCCCCAGCCGAACTCTCAGATGACCGAACATTTATAGATTGCCTGCGTACCTTAGTATTATGCCGAGGATCAAGTTTAGCGTAGTTCACTTTTCGCCCTTTTTCAGGGCAAAACGCATACCTGGACGCTCATTTGGAGCTTCTGAAATTTCAGCAATAAGAGTTTCTAATTTGAGCTGGAAGGTAAGAAGTCCTAGTGATAGGGAAATCCATGCTTCCAAGCCCCTTGAAATCCCTGTAATGCACATGAAAACATTTCCAAAACAAAATCTTAGTCTGAAAGTTATTACCTTTGATGACTCACAATTCCATTCCCCCTTTTTTTGTCGTGGTCATTTGACTAATGGCGCTCGACTTTCATGGGTCACAGGACAGTATCGGGAGATTTTTTTTTTTTTGAATTTAGAAGTCTCGCTTTTCAACTGAGAGTTTGACATGCTTCAGGGTGATTCGACAATATTTTTTTTAGTTCCCTTCGACTCAGGGGAAGGCCCAATATATCTCATCGAGGTCTCCTTGGCTTGCTCGACTGGATTTTTGTCCTTTCAAATTAGTAGGTGCTTCAATGCTTGGGGTTCTAATACTCCTGCATGCTCTGTGTTTTCTCAAATCCTGCAAAACTGATTTAGTCCAAAAATGGGTAAATGTCGAAAATTACTAAAATGAGTACCTTCAATACCCGATATGATTTTCTATGAGATCTTGAGTCAAGAATGTAGAGGAATATGATTCTAATACATTTTCAGACCACGACCAATGTTTCTTTTCTCAAATTCTAATTCCATTCAAATCCATCAAGTTCTGATTCCAAAAAATATCATTTGCCGCTAATTTGGACCGAGGCGGAAAATATGAACAAATCTATCTATCATCTTTCTTTCCTCTTCAAATCTCTTTCACATTTATACCAATACTTCTTGTTCGGTTATCCCACTTTTCGTTTTTTCCTTTCTTTTATTTTTTTTCTCTTTTTTTTCTTTTTTCTTTTTTTCTTATTATTTTCTTCTTTTTTTCCCTTTTTTTTTCTTTTCTTTTTTTTCTTTTTTTTTTTTTATATCGAACTTACAATGATTTAGGGACAGTCGAGCTTATCAATGAACTTGATTTTCTTTGAAAATTGAGACCTTCTTGCAACATTTGAAAGTTTCTTCATTAGGATCATTGGCGTGAGATGATTGTATTCCCTTTTTACCATTGAGTAACTCAGACAATAGGCAAATCGGGATATTTACACCCAGTTTCATCAATCACTAAAGTACCACCAAAGATAGTTTGATTAGCTTGCAACAATATATCAAAGCATCATAAGGACAATGGATACCAATATTTGACTTTTGAACCCCCCGGTACTTCTGGAATCGCTGACGAATTTGGTTACGGGCCTTTTCAGATTTCACCATCGTTTGGATAAACATAATCTTCCTTTGATTATAGTCCCATTGAATCGTGGTCTAACTTTGTATTGAAATCACACGTTCACATCCTCACTCAGTCACATCACGTACAACATATGCAGGCAATTTTGGGCACCTGAAATAGTAAGATTCAAACATTAGACCACAGTTTTGAATAAACAGTATTGCATTATTGAAATTTTAAAAGTCATTACAGAGCAAATCCTTTTCCATCCAAAAGACCAACGGGATGGAAAGGTGAGTACGCAAAGATTTTCCAATTTTATCAAAACACCTCGCAAATTTAAAGCAAACAAAAAAAAACAGTTTTGCAGTCTTTAGATTTTTTCAAATTGAGCCTTAGGCACATGACTCGCTCCCATCTCCACCAATATTTTGGTAAAGATTGACTTCACCACCCCTTGAAGGTGCATACTCAGGCAACGGATTCTGCTGACAGTTTGGCGTACCGGCCTCAGGTTTTTTAGGAAACGTGATGGCTCCTGTCCGTATAAACTCCTGAATTTTGTCTTTCAGCTGAAAGCATTGTTCAGTCGCATGTCCTCTGGTTCCTGAGTGGTATTCACAGAAAGCATTTGAAGAAACTGCTTTACTCCCTGGTTTAACTTCGTAGAATGGAAGGGGTGTCAGCATCCCCTGCTTCAAACAATTCCGGTACAACTCGGTGATCGAGACCGGAAGGTCTTGTAGCTCTCTGTTGTCGTTCTGGAAATTTCCCCCAGTAGCATGAGGTAGAAGGTCTTGGTGGTATTGGGTTCCTGACCTTGGAATGCGGTTAGGAATTTGAGGTGGGGTGTTCGGGCGTGGTTGATAGGTATGGTAAGAGGGTGTTGGGTAGGCTTGAGGGTAATATTGGGGAATGTGGTTTTGATAAGGGGGAGGTACATTTTGGTAATAGCGGGGGCGGCTTTGGGAATAGGGTTGGTTTTGAGGATAGTTTTGGTTTTGGCGATTTTGAGGAGGGTAGTTGTGATATTGGTTGTTCTGGTTCGGGTAGTTCTGGGGACAAGAAGTTTGGGGGTAGTTCTGGTAATGGGTTTGTCGAGGGGAAACGACAACAGCTACTTCATTTTTTTTCATCTTTGGCGGGGCTGACCTTTTCGTCAGATTGGATTGGGCCCCTTCAATTTTTTCGCTCCTTATTCCTTCTTCCGTCACCTCGGCCTGTTTGATCGCATCGCCGAAAGAAATCACTGCTATGCTCGAGAGATCTCGATAGAACGGCGGTGACTGAATTGACTTGAATATCTCTAACTGAGCCTCCTCGCTCAACTTAGGGACAACTTTGGCAGCCTCTTCCCTCCAACGAGCAGTATACCTCCGGAAACTTTCGTCTTTATTTTTCAGTATCTGGTAGAGGGTATTGCGGTCTGGCGCGGCATCCCTATTGTACACATATTGCTCACAGAAGGCCTCTACCAGATCTTCAAATGTTTTAATCTGTGATAGCTCCAGGGTCATGTACCAGTTGAGAGCCGACCCTTTCAACGATCTCCGAAACATCTTTAGGCAAAGGTCTTCGTTCCGAGCATGAATTCCTAACTCCTCTTTGTAAATGCTAACATGCCATTCTGGAGGGCCAGTGCCATCATATTTTGTGAATTCTGGAACCACGAAATTTTCTGGGTACACAATCCCGGGTGGTGCTGACAACTCCTTGTACGTCGCTTTCCTGGACGGCTTCTCTTTTTTCCATTCTTCCATAGTTTTTTCTAATTTCTCCATTTTCAGAAGCCAAGCCGGTGGAGGGCCGTTCTCTTCTTTGTTTTCAGTTTCAATGGCCGGGGCCGGTTGGCTATCATTTGAATTGTTTGGTGGAGCAACGACCCTCTCCGGGTGAATGAGGATCTGCGGGGCGGCGGGGGCCGAGCCCTCTGGCGAGGCCTGATAGACATGCCCCTGGATGGGATATGTCGGAGCTCCATAGGCGAAAGGATGAGGGCCCAGCTGAGGTCCATAGTAGACCGGTACTGCAAAGTTCGGGCCGACGTGGTTCGGATTCGGCCCTGAGTTCTCCATCCCAATACTTGCAGGGTTTCCATTTGGGGATTCAGTCACAGGAGTCCCGTTGGACGGAGGAATAGGCACCTCCTGAGGTCGGCTAAGTTCATTGATCCTTTCCATCAACCTGTCAATAGTTTCCTGCATCTGAGCTATCTGGGTCGTTCGGGGAGATTCGGGATTGCTTTCTGATGTCATCCTGGAATGAGTCTGTGCTCGACTGCGTGTAAAGATCGGACTTCGAAAGGGGGGAACTGGATTTGCTTTTCGGGGACCAATTTTCTTTGTCTTGTCCTTTTCTTTTTCACCTACAAAAAAAAAATAAAAAATAAAAAATAAAAAAAAATCATTTTTTTAGTTCATGTGGGTCTTAGGTGGCCTTAAAGCCCTTTCTAATTCGAAGATTTCAATTTCGGTAACGACTAATTAAAAAAAAAAAAATTATTATTTTTTATTTATTTTTATTTATTTATTTATTTATTTTTATTTTTTTTGTCGTTCCCTACCGATATTGAAAACTTTGAACTTGTTTGGTGTGTTTTTTTTTTGTTTTTTTTTTTTTTTTAGGACTTCCCCAGACGTCATAAATCCATCAAGTACAAAAAATCATTTCTCGTCTTGTATCATAGAATCCTGAGGGGATAATATGGATACAAGACAGTTTTGTTTTTATCAGAGTATTTACAACAATATAAGGGCCTGAGAGGAAATAAGGAAAAATATATATATATATATATATATATATATAAAATGATATATATAAAAAAAAAAAAAAAAAAAAAAAAAAAATCACAACTTATTTACTGAATTGAGGGAAAAAATAAAATAAAATTTAACATTCGGACTTTAGATTAATTGGACTTATTCAGACATATTGGGCTCAACCCTCAGCCGTCCCCGGCGGAATCGCCAGCTGAACGCTCCCCGATTTTCCAGAGAAAACCAAAAACAAATATATATAGATATATGTTTATATACTTGGCGCTGGTAAAATGAGAAGGGTTTTTAAAAACGTCGATTTTCTCATTAAAATATACTTAAGTCTGTTTTAGAAAAATGAGTCGCCACCTAGCATTGGGTTTAAATGATGTGCTAGGTCACCATATTTTTCTTTTTTTGAAAATAATTTTTAAAAAAATGGCTTAAGTAAAATTTGACTCCAAAAATAACATGGTCTAACCAGAGATTCGTTTAAAGAGTTCGGGGGTCAGTTACGCTCGGGGAAGGTGTCAAGCACCCCAAGACGCCCGTCCAAAGACGGTACCTTATCCGATTAAGTCCAATTAGAATTTAAATCCGAATGTTTTTTATTTTATTTTTAAATCCTCCTTATATACACATATACACATACACACACATTGAGGGAAGTGATGTCCCTTCTAAACCTTGACCGTTCTGATTGAAGGTTGGGAATTTTCCACCTCGTATTGTTAGCACATTATATTTAATACAAATTAAATAAAACACCCGCACACACGCATCGAGGAGAGTAATTCCCTTCTAAATTTAGCCATTCAAATTGAAGGTTGGGAATTTTCCACCTCGTATTGTTAGCACATTATATTTAATACAAATTAAATAAAACACCCGCACACACGCATCGAGGAGAGTAATTCTCTTCTAAATTTATGCCGTTCAAATTGAAGGTTGGGAATTTTCCACCTCATATTGTTAGTACATTATATTTAATACAAATTAAATAAAACACCCGCACACACGCATCAAGGACAGTAATTCCCTTCTAAATTTAGCCATTCAAATTGAAGGTTGGGAATTTTCCACCTCGTATTGTTAGCACATTATATTTAATACAAATTAAATAAAACACTCGCACACACACATCGAGGAGAGTAATTCCCTTTTAAATTTAGCCATTCAAATTGAAGGTTGGGAATTTTCCACCTCGTATTGTTAGCACATTATATTTAATACAAATTAAATAAAACACCCGCACGCACGCATCGAGGAGAGTAATTCCCTTCTAAATTTTAGCCATTCAAATTGAAGGTTGGGAATTTTCCACCTCGTATTGTTAGCACATTATATGTAATACAAATTAAATAAAACACCCGCACACACGCATCGAGGGGAGTAATTCCCTTCTAAATTTTAGCCATTCAATATTGAAGGTTGGAAATTTTCCACCTCGTATTATTTACTTAAAAAAATAAAAGAAAATAAATAAAATAAATAAAAAAAATAAAAAAATAAATGAATAAATAAAAAGAAAATAAAAAGTAATAAATAAATAAATAAATAAATAATAAAGGAAGAAGAAAAAAAAAAAATCTAATTTACAAAAAAAAATTAGTATAATAACAACTTTAAAAAATAAGAGTAAGATTTACAGCAGATGAAAATTTACCACCTTCTGAGAGATTTTTCTTCTTCAAAATTACAATAAAATGAAAATAATATTATTTTCTTCAAAATTTTTCTCCAGATTTCTCCTCTCCTTTACAAAAATTTCTCTCAAAAAATTTCTTCCCCTCAAAATTTTCTCCTCTTCCCTCTTGTGATCCTTCCTATATTTATAGGAAGGAAATCTGAAATATTCCTTCGACAAAACGAGCAGAAAAAGGGGGAAAAAGGGGGTGGGTGCACCAAAAATGGTGCACCCACCCCCTTTTGGGTGCACCAAAAATGGTGCACCCAAAAAGGGGGGGGCTGCCCCCCCCTGCTGGCCGCATGTGCGGCCAGCAACACTGGTCACTACAGCGACCAGTGCAACTGGTCGCTGTAGCGACCAGCTTGGTCGCACGTGCGACCAGCCCTTGGTCGCACATGCGACCTTAGTGCACCCCCCCACCCCCGTTCGGTCCAGGCCTCTCTCGTTCTCGTCTGTTTCTGGTCCATTTTGTTCCGAATTAACGCGTTTTTATTCCACTTCGAAAAATCTACAAAACCAAAAAAATAAATTAATTAATTACTAATGTTTAATTTACTTAAGAGATTAATAAAACTTAATTTAGCAGTATTAAACCGCACAAATACGGTACAATCAAAATAAAATAAATAGAAAAATAAAATAAAAATAACTATAAAACAAAGTATATTTTTTTGCGAAGCGGTCAAAATGCCGTGTCTACAAACTCTCTTGCAAATGGATGTCAAAAATGCATTTCTCAATGACGATCTTTTTGAAGAAGTATATATGCATACCCCTCCCGGCCTGGCTGCCCCTCGAAACAAATTTTTTTGCCTTAGCCATGCTCTATATGGTTTGAAACAAGTTTCATGTGCCTGGGTTGCCAAATTCAGCACTACTATTCATTAGTTTGGATTCATACTTAGTGCTCATGATTTGGCTCTATTTATTCGCCATACTGCCAACGATATTATCCTTATTTTACTATACATGGATGATATGGTTATTGCTGGAGATGATCTACGTGATATTTTTTAACTCAAAAAGTTCCTCAATAGCCAATTTGAGATGAAGGATCTTGGCGTGCTCACCTATGTTCTTGGCCTCGAAGTCTCATCTGGTTCTGATGGATATTTTCTCTCTCAGGCCAAGTATGTCTTGGATCTCCTTTCCAAGGTTGGGATCACTAACTCAACTACTGACACTACTCCTCTTGAGCCGAACGTCAGACTTACCTCACTCGATGGTTCATCTCTTCAGGATGCCAATCTATATCGCCTACTGATTGGAAGTCTTGTATATCTTACTATCACTCGCCCTAACATTTCCTATGTCGTTCATCAGGTCAGCTAGTTCCTGTTCGCTTCTCGGACCACCTATTACTTGGCTGTTATTCGCATTCTTTGGTAATTCAAGGGTACTTTATTTCATGAACTTCATTTCTCAGCTCAGTCTTCTCCCGTCTTACAAGTCTATTCTGATTCTAATTGGGCCGGAGACCCCACCGACAGACGTACAACCACTTGTTACTGTTTCTTTTTAGGCAATTCTCTCATTTTCTCGCATAGTAAGAAACAAACTGTGGTTGCTCGCTCCAGTATTGAAGCTCAATATCATACCATACCTGATGCAACTCAAGAACTTCTCTGCCTTTGATGGCTACTCGCTGACATGGGCATCCCTTCTCATGTTGCCACTACCTTGTACTGTGACAATAGGAGTGCTATTCAGATTGCTCGCAATGATGTATTCCATGAGCATACAAAATATATTGAGACTGATTGTCACTTCATCCTTCATCATATTCTCCAAAATACGGTTCGTCTACAATCCGTCAAAGACATTTTCACTGAGGCTCATTCACCCGAACGCTTTCACTCTCTGGTTTCCAAACTCAAGTTCACCTCCCACTTATCGCCTTGAGTTTGAAGGGGGGATGTTAATGTAATAATGGGCTCGGCCCATTTGGCCTATTAGGGTTTTGCCCTAACCCCTACTTCCCTTATAAATACTTGTGTATAGCGTTGTATTCTTGGTATCTCTTTTTCATAATATCAATATATGATTCATTCTCTCACGTTTCAATTATCTTAGCATGGTATCAAAGCCAAGGTTATGAGTCTTTCATTCCCTCGTAGTCAAATCATCCATCCAAACCGGGGGTTGCACATTTCTCATCATTTTCTCGTAGTCAAATCATTCGTGCAAACCGGAGATTGCATTCAAGGGCGGGTGTTAGATTTCTGTCTCACATCGCTCATCTGAGACTTCCCAACCCACTATATAAATCAAATGAATTACTTCACTTAATACCATATGATTTTAAGGTTCCTAACAGGTATTTAGAAATAATTACAAATTTTTTTCATTATTATTTAGGAACGATTACAAATCATAACTCTTGTATAAATTGGATCATTCTCTATAATGCAAAAATACCGAGTTTTCATTTCTTACACAATTGTCCATGGATGACAGTTGTTCACATGTTTTCCTTTTTGTTTTTTGTTTTTTTTTATTTTTTTATTTTTACAATAAGTATAAATTAATAAGCTTAAAAATAAAAAATTGCTTTTAGCCAAGTGGTAAGTTTCAATATATGTCTTTAATTGGTCCTTGGTTAACTATTGCAATTTTCACATTTTTACAACTTTTAATTTTTTTTTCTTTTCTTTTTTGGTTTTTTCCCCTCTCCCTTCTCTCTTCTCTCCTCTTATTTTTCTCTTATCTCTCTTTTTTTCTCTTCATAAATTTTCATTTTTGTATTTTTTATTTTTCTTCTCTTTTATTTTATCTTTATCTATTTTCGTCTTTTTTATCTTTTTAAATAAAATAAAAATAAATTGCAAAAACTATTTTTTTTTCCAATCAAAATAACATTTTTCAAGGTGGGTAGATTTTATTCCATACTATGTCTTTTTGGGTTAAATTACATGACTAATTTAGCCAAAAAAAAAAAAACTGTCTAAAATTATACTCTTTCGTCGAATAAATGCAAATAAATAGTAGCAACAAAAAATGATCGAGTAAAAAAAAATATAACTACACACGAGCTTTAAGGGTTCAAAATGAAATTTAACAAAGAATTTACATGTAGTTGGGAAATTATATTTTCACTATTAAATGACTACTTGCACTCCAATTTTAGTCTACATATATTTTTATGGGGTGGTGACCAAGAAATCCTAAAAAGCGGCCGAAATTACAGATTGAACCCGTTTTTCTTTCCATGCACCAAGTAGTCATTTTTCCATTTCTGTGACGAAAATACCCCTCATGTGTAACTTTCAATATTAAGATCAAAACACATGAATTTTTTCATAATTCTTGATATCGTAAAATTAATATTTTTACACTGTATTAATCAGTAAAATGTTCTCTTTTTTATGATATGCTAATCATATTTTTTAGACATGAAAAAATCGTATTATGCATAGATGTTACATGTAACATCAAATGTAATAATGTAACAAATGTCTAATACTGACAAATTTCAAAAAAAAATATTTTCAATAGATATTACATGTAACATTTATAATCAATGATTATTTTAAAACATATTTTCAATGGATATTACATATAACATTTATATCAAAATATATTTCAGAGTTACATCTATATCAAAACATATTTTCCAATTGATCTTACATGCAAAACAACATATTTTCAATGGATATTACATATAACATCTATATCAAAACATATTTTAGAGTTACATCTATATCAAAACATATTTTCCAATTTCTCTCATTAACACATATGTAACATCTATATTTGAAAGGATGTTACATGTAACATTAATGCGATTTTCAATTTCTTTAATTAACACATATATAAAATCTATATTTCAGATGATGTTACATATAACATTAATACCATTTCCAATTTCTCTCACTAACACACATGTAACATCTATAATTCAGAGAATGTTACATGTAACATTAACCTGATTTTCAATTTCTCTCACTAACACACAATGTAACATCTATATTTTGGATGATGTTACATGTAACATTAATACTATTTTTAATTTTTCTCACTAACATACATATAACATCTATAATTCAGAGGATGTTATATGTAATATTAACCCGATTTCTAATTTCTCTCACTAACACAAATATAACATCTATAATTCAGAGGATGTTACATGTAATATTAACCCAATTTCTAATTTCTCTCACTAACACACAATGTAACATCTATATTTCAGAAGATATTACATATAAAATTAATTTCATTTCCAATTTCTATCACTAACACATACCACTATATTTCAAGGGTCAGAGAATGTTACATGTAATATTGAGGGTTTAAGAACGATACATGTAGCTAACACAGACCACTATATTTCAAAGGGTTGTTACATGTAACATTATAGAGTGCAATGTGTAAATAATCAAAAAGGAACTCCAAATGCTTTAATACCCAGTTCACCATTTCTCTCTCTCTAAATGAAGAAAATCTCACCAGAATGAAAACAGAGCATAAATAAGATGACAACATCCATTGAAATGCTTGGATATGAGTTTCGATAATGATAGGAAAGGCACCAGATATGGACGGCGACAGCAGGAGTGCGTCGGATCTCGATAGTGACAATGGCAAGGCGGTGCTCGCGCGAAAATCACGGGAGGGGCAAATTTGTCAACAAGAAGTGTACGGACGACTGTTTTGGGACTTCGCTGTGCATAGAAACCATAAGGGATGATCTCTTTGTTCATAAAAATAACTAGCAGGTTTAAATGGTAGATTAGTGCTAAATATGGGTTTGAACGGTAATTTTCCCTATTTTTATGTACAAGGGTGTAGTTGAAGTGTATCTCAAGTTTATGGGAGTGTCATTAGTGTTTCCCAAGCATTCCCTATTGGCACTCCAAAATTGTCCACTTCCATTTTTTTAAATAGAAGATTATGCGCTATGAACCTCTTAATATTTATCTGGCTATAAAGGAGGGGTTTTGACACTGTGTACCCCCTAAATTTTGACAAAAATTAAGAGACTTTATGCACCATTCCTGCAATCTTCTCCTTTCCTCCCATTCTACTTCTCGGCCAAAGGCTTAGAAAGAGGTTAGGCGTTGAAAATGCCTAGATCCCCTTGAAAATAGTTGAATACAAGACAATTGACTATCATTGATTTGGACTCAAGTGTGATGATTACATAACTTTAGCCTTATGTGTTCAAATTTATGAGGCCAAAGTCAAAAAATGGTCAAATTTTAGGGGTGCAAAGTGTCAAAACTCTCATAGTTTGAGTGCAAATGAACACCGTAAAAATCACAATTTATATATATTGATGATGCCTAAAAGTGGATCAACGAACAAGTCATCTCTAGGATGCGGGAGTAATGGATTGTTCAAATTTCTTCTCGTCCAATATAAAAAATATAAAAAGAAGATATAATAGAGCAACAAGATATGGAGGTGGTAGATCGTGATGTTGAGGTGCATCACTAACAAACAAGTGCCTTAAGCTTAGTTTATTATGCATGAGGCGCGCCCACACGTTTGCTTTCCTTAATTTCACTTTCAATAAAGTTTTTCATTTCATGTTATTTTTTAAATTTTTGGGGTCATTTACCCTTTTAATAAAGAAGGGTTACTTTTAGAGTTGTTTACACTTTTACAAATTTTTTAAAACAAAATTACTGAAATAGTGCAGATCTCAACTTATTTACATTTTTAGTGTTACCCGGAGTTCGGAACCCCGGGTTTGTGGGGCCGGCGGTATATCCGGGGTTCGGAACCCCGGGTATACGAAAAAAAAAAAATTGGTATACGGCGTTATACCCGGGGTAACAAACCCCGGGTATAACCCGAATTAAAATAAATAAATAAATAAATAAAAAATTAAATAAATCATTTTTATCCAAGAAATTTTTAAAATTTTTGACAACTTTAAGCTGATTAACGGTGGTCTATCGATATTTTAAATAAATCTAATTTTTTTGTTCATAAATTAGGATCAAAACACTACATAATACTTTTTATAACACTAAAAACGGATAAGTAGATGAATTTTAAAAAATCTCCAAAGTTGACCAGATGAGTTATTTCGATAACGGCAGATTTTTTCGGCAATTTAGAATTAACAAAAAATTGCATGTCCGTAACAGAAATGAACCAAATTTTTTGTATATAAACTATGTTCATAACACTATATAACAAAACTTAGAACACTAAAAATGGACAAGTGGATGAATTTTAAATAATCGTCAAGGTTTATCAGACGAGTTGTTTCGATGACGATGCAATTTTTTCGAAAATTTTGAATTAACAAAAAATGGTCGTCTGTCCGTAACAGAAATTATCCTGATTTTTTTATATACAAACTACGTTCATAACGCTAAATAATAAAATCGAGAACACGAAAAACGGATAATATGTTATCGAGAGAAAATAAAATTTACGTAAAATAATGGAAAAAGTTTGGATGGACATAATTTTGTGCTCAGTGGTCTGTTTGAGGCGATTTTTTTTTTATTTTGGGTATTTTTTCGAGATCTAGGCGTCGTAAACTGCCAAAGTCTAGTATTGTTTCAAATAAAGCCCATTTGCACCTTCAATTTTTTATTCGAAGTGTTGGGTGAATAAATTTGTAATCTTCGTTGCGAACATGTGTCTTGTTCTGTTGATAAAATTGAAATCTTCAAAAGTCATAGTGATGACTCAAATCAGACCCAACTTTTAAAAAAAAATTGCCCCCAACGGATCACCGAGCGCAAAGTTATGTCCATCCAAACATTGAAGAGCAATATAGTATTTTTTGAAACATTGAAGAGTAATAAAATGTTATAATAATAACCATTATTTAAAAATTATTCACTAATCTGTTTTTGGTATTCTCGATTTTATTATTTAGCGTTATGAACGTAATTTGTATACAAAAAAATCAGGATCATTTCTGTTACGGATAGACGACAATTTTTTGTTAACTCAAAATTTTCAAAAAAATTGCATCGTCATCGAAACAACTCGTATGATCAACTTTGGCAATTATTTAAAATTCATCCACTTGTCCGTTTTTAGTGTTCTAAATTTTGTTATATAGTTTTATGAACATAGTTTATATACAAAAAATTGGTTCAATTCTGTTACGAACATGCAATCTTTTGTTAATTCTAAATTACCCAAAAAAATTCCGCCATTATCGAAACAACTCATCTGGTCAACTTTGGCGATTTTTTAAAATTCATTCACATGTCCGTTTTTAGTTTTGTAAAAAGTATCATGTAGTGTTTTAAACCTAATTTATGCACAAAAAAATTAGATTTATTTAAAATATCGATAGATCACTGTTAATCAGCTTAAAGTTGCCGAAAATTTTAAAAATTTCTTGGGCAAAAACGATTTTTTTTTTTTTTAATTCAGGTTATACCCGGGGTATCAAACCCCGGGTATAACGCCGTATACCAAAAAAAAAAAAAAAAAAAAATCGTATACCCGGGGTTCGGAACCCCGGGTATACTGCCGGCCCCACAAACCCGGGGTTCCGAACCCCGAGTAACACTAAAAATGTAAATAAGTTGAGATCTGCACTATTTCAGTAATTTTATTTTTAAAAAATTGTAAAAGTGTAAACAACTCGTTACTTTTACTTTAAATACATTCACCTTTGGGTATGTTTGGTTGGAAAGGTGAAAAAGGAAAAGAAAAAGAGAAATGATTTTTTTATTTTTTTTTATCATTTGTAGAGGAAAAATTATTTTCCTTAATATGTTTGGTTAGAGGGATATAGAAAAAAGAAAAAGAAAAAAAAAATTGTATGTATTAAAAAACGAAAAAAGTAATATGTTTTTTTGCTTAATTTACTATTTTATCCTTATTACAAATGAAATGGATATTTATTATATAAAATAAATGAGCAAAATGGTAATTTCGACTTCATTTTTTTTTTCATCGTCTTTTTATTTTCATTCCAAAATTGAGAGGAAAAAATGGATCATTTCACCATTATTTTTATTTCCTTTTTTCTTTTCACCACCAAACACACTCTTAGTTATAATTAGATGGTTTCACCTTATTGAAAACTTGTATTGGTGGGCAGTGGATGGTAGGTATAATTTGCATATTGATAAAGAAAAGTATAAGGAATTTATTTAATTAATTTTTTTATTTTTAATTAAATTTTTTATATTAAATATTAATTACATCAGCATATTCAATAGTAAAATAATTTGCAACAACAACTAAGTTCCCACTTATGTTGGGTCGGCTATATGAATTTATTTACATCATAGTGATCGATTAAGGGTCATCTCCTCAATCAGATTTAATTTCATCAAATCAATTCTAATTGTCACACCCCACCCCGGACACTCGTCACCTATGGGGCCGGCGTGACATCGACACGACATCACTTGAGCAACAAACCAAACTAGAAAGCGACAATATGCATTCATAATTATACAACCACAAAATCAGGCCATAAACAACTTCTCTAACTAGGGACACACCCGTCCCTGAATTATAATAACAACAAAAGAAAAAATAACAATGAACCTCTCCTAAGTTCGCCTCAGGCAACCTCCCAAAATACTCCCTCGCTATACCATCGCCGGACTCTACCCTGTGCCAGTAGGGGACCAACTCCTAACTATTTCACCTGCGAGTGTACTGTCTTCTTAATAAAAATATTTTTACATAATAATACATTCTAAATAATACAACATTTAAATATGGATCAAGTATAAGTATATAGATATCACATAACTTGTAAAAGTCTTCATAATATATGCAGTGAAAATAAAGCAATATATATAAGTTCCATTTCAAAACCATCCAGTATAAATATCATACCAATCACCATAATAAATAATAAATCACCCAATATAAGTAAAATACCACATCTCAAACCACCACTCTACCACAATATACACTGGTTAGCCATAGTGATCGTTTTAACCTCACGATCGGGAGTTACGACGGTACCGTAACATCTGTAGGAATGCCTTCCTACGAAATATCCACACCCCTTTTGGGAAGAAATATAATCCACACCCCTTACGGGGAGAAATATAATCCACACCCCTTTCGGGGAGAAATATAAACCACCTATATCCAACGAAAATTATTTTATTTTTAATCCTTCTTTTTAGAAACCAACACAATTTCCTAGAAATTCATTTTATTATCAACTCACCCCCAAAAACCTACTTGATCCATATCATTTATGAACTCGTACAGTGTAAGTAAACACATATGTCATCATATATATATAGAAAATAGTTTGGCAAGAAGACGGTACACTCACCTCGTTTCTTGTGCTACAAAAACAGCACCGTCCAAAGCCTACTGGGATGTTAGCTTTTGCGAACCTAGTAATGATAGGGCCTAAATTAATATTTTATGAAAAATAATCAAATCGTGCAATGCAGACCCTAAGTTCCTAAATTTTCTATTTCCCACATTTTACTTATGAAAATTATTATTTCGGTTAATTTTTATTTCATTAAAAATTACTGCATAAAATTAAGTAATACGAACGGTCCCAAATTTATTATTCCGGTTCCAAAATTTTGATGCTAGAATTTAATTTAATAAACTAAAATAAACTTAACGAAAAACGTTACTCATTCCGAATTGTTCACAGGCCGCGAGATGGGTTTTTTATTTTTATCGGGGTTGTTTGTGCAAATTCTTCCTCTTTCTCTACTTCTTCCTTTTTTTTTTTTTTCTTTTCTTGTTTCTGTTTTACGTTTGTGTTCAGCCCGCCGACGCCACCACCGACTGACCAGCCACCCTGCCGGCAACGCTCACTCCCTCTCACTAATTCTCACTCACCACCAGCCTGAACAACACACCCTACCGATTAATCACTACCAATGGAAATCCCACAACCAAACACACTCCCGCAAGATTCACATAACACATACATACACACATATACGATGAACACATGCATGCATACACTGCCGACGACACACCGGCTACAACATAACGATTATCAGCAACACACACAAGCACACGCACACACACACTGATCAGAACATAGCACACATACATACACTGTCTTACATACCCACCCACTCGCACGGTCGCCGGCCGAACATAGCAAAACACACACACATGCACAACACCGAATCAGAACGCCCACACACACGATCACCGAGGGTCGACGAATGACGATCCGAACAACACTCCCACATACCCACATTCTATAGTATTGAACCGAAACAGAGGACGCACACACGCATGCACTACCATAGCGGTGACACACACCGTCAACCGCACCGTGGCGATGATCACACACGCATGCAGTCAAAGCAACACACACATACACACGCTGCACGAAACAAGAATCAGAAACACATACACTCCATCGAAACATCACTGTCGGACGAAACCGAAACCCACCGGCGATCCTACCGCCGATCACATACACATGCATGCATACTCCCACTAGAATGATCAAATAATTATGCATAAATACTCACCAGATCGAAGATCATCGACAAACTGAACAACAGAACCCAACGTCCGCTCACCGGCGATGCTAAGAATACACCCGTCACGCCGTCAACGAACCACCCCACCGACCGAACCACTTTTGCTCTCCCCTGAAACTGACGAAGATACCTACACGATCACACATACAAGTAACAGCCATGACCACCCTGCCCGAGAACGCCAATTCAAGGAAGTTCGATAACCCCTCCCTTGCTTCGGTCCTCTCTCTCTTTCTAGAATATATCAAATTTCAGATTTGATGGAGGCTTTTTTATAAATACACATGCACGAGTGAGTATATATTGCATGAAATAAGTGGTGGAAATCGGTCCTAGCCTGCCACGTTACCTCTCCCGTTCTCTCCCTTTCAGCAGTCTCACACGCACGTGCGTATGCGTGTGTATATATATATATGTGGGTTGTAAAAAAAAAAACTTTTGTTAAATTACTCTTTTCCCCCTCTAATTTCTTAAAGTCTTCTTTTTGAGTTCAATTCAACATTTATGAGTTTCTAAAATTGTAATTTGATTCCTAACATTTTTAATTTTAGATTTTTAATTGGCAATTCGCATCCCAAGTTGAGAGTAATGTTTTTAAATTTGCAAATTTGACCCCCAACTTTTGATTTGAGTTTTTAATCAATAAAATTTTTATCTAAAATTTTCTAATGCTCTAAATGCAACTATTTATGACGTATGTTCTACGATTTAGGCTTTATAACTCTTCTCTCCTAAAAGAAATTTCGTCCCGAAATTTTACCTGAGTCGAACAAATGCGGGTATTTGTTCTTCATTTCTTCCTTTCGTTCCCATGTCGCCTCTTCCATCGCATGACTACGCCACAACACTTTGACTAAAGGAATCGTTTTCGTTCGCAACACTTGATCTTTACGGCTTGGGATTTGGACTGACTCCTCAACGTAGGTCAAATCTATTTCCAACTCAATCGACTGCAAAGTCAACACATGAGAAGGGTCTGGCACATATTTCCGGAGCATCGATACATGGAAAACGTCGTGTAGTCGAGATAACTCTAGCGGTAACGCAAGTCTATACGCTGTCGTGCCAACTCGCTCTAGAATTTCATATAATCTGATGTATCTTGGGCTCAACTTCTCTTTCTTTCTGAACCTCATTATGCCTTTCCATGGAGAAATACGCAAGAACACATGATCTCCCACCTCGAACTCCAACTCCCGACGACGCTTATCTGCATAACTCTTCTGTCGACTCTGAGCAATTTTTAATTTTTCTCGAATCACCTCTACTTTGTCTGCTGTCAGCTGGGCTATGTCCGACATCAACAATTTATGTTCACCCACCTCAATCCAACAAACTGGGGTTCTGCATCTCCTACCATACAATGCTTCATACGGAGTCATCTCGATTGCCGAGTGGTAGCTGTTATTGTAGGAGAATTCCATCAATGGCAAATGATCATCCCTGCTACCAGGAAATTCCAGAACACATCCCCTCAACATATCCTCCAACGTCTGAATCGTACGCTCTAATTGACCGTCTGTCTGAGGATGGAAAGCGGTGCTAAATTTCAACTTGGTACCCAAAGCAATCTGGAGACTCGGCCAGAACCTCGAAATAAATCTCGGATCTCTATCCAACACTATAGAAACCGGTGCACCATGCAACCTAACAATTCATCGACATACAATTAGGCATATTTTTCAAGAGAAAATGTCGTCTTTACAGCCAGAAAATTAGCGGACTTGGTAAGCCTATCAACGATCTCCCAAATGGAATTATACCCCTTTTGAGTAAAGAGTAATCCCGAAACGAAATCCATCGTGATATGCTCCCACTTCCACTCTGGAATAGGTAGAGGTTGCAATAACCCACCTGAACGTTGATGCTCAATCTTTACTTGCTAACAAACAAGATACTTGGCAACAAATTCTTCGATTTCCCTTTTCATTCCGATCCACCAATAATGCTCACACAAATCACGATACATTTTGGTGCTCCCTGGATGCATCGCGTACGCTAAGCTATGCGCCTCTTCCAAGATATCCTTTTTCAAATTGACGTCATTAGGCACACACAACCTATTTCCACACATCAAAGCTTCGTCACTATCCCTAATATGATGATCAGTTTTGTGACCATTTTTCACTTCATCCCAAATCATCTCCAATAGAACGTCTGACTTTTGAGCTTCAATAATACAGTCAATCAATGTCGGCCTCAAAGTTAAGGTTGCAAGTAATACTATCGTCTGACCAACCACTAACTAAACTCGCAACGATCTCAACTCTGCATATAAGTTAGCATGTGCGACTCAAATGTGTGCGACCGAACCTTCTGATTTTCGACTCAAAGCATCTGCTACAACATTAGCCTTTCCCGGATGATAGTAGATAGTGCAATCATAGTCCTTGATCAACTCCATCCAACGCCTCTGCCTCATATTTAATTCCTTCTAAGTAAACAAGTACTTCAAACTCTGATGGTTGGTGTATATTTCACATGTCTCGCCATACAAGTAGTGCCTCCAAATCTTCAGGGCGAACACAATTACTGCCAACTCCAAATCGTGCGTCAGGTAATTACGCTCATGGTTCTTCAATTGCCGGGATGCATATGCGATTACGTGACCATGTTGCATCAAAACACATCCCAGCCCTTGGTATGACACGTCACTATAAATCACGAAACCACCTCCTTCTGACGGGAGGGACAGTATTGGTGCCAATATCAATCTACTCTTCAACTCCTGGAAACTCTGCTCACATTTATCGGTCCACTCAAATTTGGATTCCTTGCGGGTCAATCGAGTCAACGGGGTAGCTATAATGGAAAATCCTTGCACAAACCATCGTTAGTAACCCGCCAATCCTAAAAAGCTTTGAACTTCAGTCACATTTTTCGGTCTTTCCTACTGAACAACAGCTTCAACTTTCTTTGGGTCTACCTGAATACCATCTCCTGAAATAACATGTCCCAAGAATACCATATGATCTAACCAGAATTCACATTTACTGAATTTCGCATATAACTGCTTCTCTCGCAACGTCTGCAATACGATATGAAGATGCTTCGCATGCTCTTCCCTACTTTGGGAATAGACCAATATGTCATCAATGAACACTATAATAATTTGATCCAGATAAGGTTGAAAGATACAATTCATCAAGTCCATGAAAGCAGCAGGGGCATTTGTCAATCCAAAGGGCATAACCAGAAATTCATAGTGCCCATATCTCGTACGGAACGCCATTTTTTCCACGTCACTATCTCTGACTTTCAATTGGTGATACCCTGATCGAAGATCTATCTTGGAAAATACTTTAGTTTTCTGGAGCTGGTCAAACAAGTCATCAATCCTAGGCAACGGATATTTATTGCAAACTGTCACCCTATTCAGCTGTCGATAATCAATACACATTCTTAACGTGTCATCCTTCTTCTTCACGAACAGCACTGGGGCACCCCATGGAGAGAGACTGGGCCTGATAAACCCACGGTCTAATAAATCTTGCAACTGCACTTTCAACTCTTTCAGCTCAGTAGGTGCCATACGATAAGGTGGAATCGATATAGGGGTGGTGCCTGGAAGTAACTCGATCGTGAATTCCATATCCCTATCTACGGGCAACCCTGGTAATTCTTCCAAAAATACGTCAGAAAAATCTCTGACTACTGGAATATCTGTCACCAGAATTTCTCTCTGACTGGTGTCAATCACGTGCGCAAGGTATCCCTAACATCCTTTCTTCAATAATTTCCTGGCTTCTAGAACTGAAATTAAACTGACAGGAGTGATAATTCTGTCCCCAGCAAATACAAACTCCAGCTCGCCTGAGATTCGAAATATCACTTCTTTCTTGAAACAATCCACTGTGGCATGATACCCGGATAGCAAATCCATACCCAGTATTACATTGAAATCGTGAATACTCAGGGGTAATAGATCTGCCAATAACTCTCTATCACCAAACCGAAGTGGACTGTCTTTATACACACTATCGATCCATACCGACTCACCCACTAGAGTAGAAATAACAATACGATATGATAAAGAAATGGGAAATCTTCATACTTGCATCATGAAGGTTGCCGAAACAAATGAATGCGTAAAACCGGGATCAATAAGTACACGAGCATCTCTAGCATATAAAGATATGATACCTGTGACCACATCGGAAGTAGCCTGAGCATCCTGTCGCATAGTAGCAAACACATGGCCTCGCGTTGGAGGTCTACCAGCAGATCTTCTACCAAGCCCCTGGGCAGTGCTAGGACTCGCACTACCCATACTGCTCGCAGGAGGCACAAATGTAGAAGCAAGTTTCGGACAATGCGTAGATATGTGACCCGGCTCATGACAATGAAAACATATCAGTCCTCCCCTAGGACAATCTCTAGCTAAAGGACCCGGTGCTCCACACTGATAACATCTGTTTCCCCTAGTTTGAGTAACCGGCTGACTCCTCCCATACCTTTGCGGACCCACACTAGCTTCCGATGCACTTTGTTGTTGCGTGGGGTATGATTGCCAAGGACCACGGCTCCTGATGGATTGGCCAAACGATGAGGCCCGAGCAACTGGCGGTCGAGATACCGCCCCCCGTAAAGTGCCACCCGAAAATCTGTTGGGCGACTCAAATCTGCTCTTTTTGTACTGCTCTCGACTCTCGATGGCTTCCTGCACATCCCTCTCCACTAACTTTGCCGTATTCACTAACTCTGCATAATTCTTAATCTCCTTGCTTGTCAACCTGGAATGAATCTCTAACTGAAGTCCCTTCTGGAAACACCTGTATTTCACGTCTTCCGTCTTTACCAGATCAGGGGGAAAATGGGATAAAGAATCAAATTTGACTTCGTACTGCTAAACCGACATCTTTCCCTACTTCAGCACTATAAATTCTTCCTCCATCTGGAATCGGTAAGACTTAGGAAGATATTTCTCGTTAAACACGGCAACGAAACGACCTCACGTGATCTCCTCGCCAGAACTGGAAATCAACATTTTCATTTCTTCCCACCAATGCTCGGCCTCCTCCCTCAGCTGAAAAGTGGCAAAGGGAACTCGACTATCGTCAACAATCCCCATCGCCTCAAATACGTGACCCAGGCCTCTAATCCAATTCTCCGTATCAGTTGGACCCGTCGTCCCGGTAAAAGCCGGAGGGTCTAACTCCTTGAACCTCTTCAATCGTACCGCCTGAGATGTGGCAGTATCACTTTGGGCCCTTTGACTTTCCATAATCCTCGCTTGCTACTCCATCAGCTGGGCAGCGGCCTGCAAAATTCTTTCAACTGCATCTAAACTCCCCTGCAACCTATCACCCTGTTCTTGGGGTTCCGTTTGCCCCGGGAGTTCTACTGGCCTCGGGGGTCCCACACTCCCAAGACTTTCACTCCCACTCTCCATACCTATTATCTGCAATAAAATTTAACTCAACAACCAACCAACTAGGCCAACCAAAAAAATAACAGTAATTAATATACGTGAATTAACTACTACGCGAGTGCCAAAATCACCCACTGACACCTTATCTTAAGGTCCCCTACTGACTAGACGACTAGCACATCTCCTATCTCATGATCCTTTATGCTACAAACACTGGTAAGTCTACAGAACCTATAACCTAGGCTCTGATACCAAAATTGTCACACCCCACCTCGGACACCCGTCACCTATAGGGCCAGCATGACATCAACACGACATCACCTGAGCAACAAACCAAACTAGAAAGCGACAATATGCATTCATAATTATACAGCCACAAAATCAGGCCATAAACATCTTCTCTAACTAGGGACACATCCGTCCCTGAATTATAATAATAACAAAAGATAAAACAACAATGAACCTCTCCTAGGTTAGCCTCAGGCACCCCCCCCCCCCAAAATACTCCCTTGCTATACCATCGCCGGACTTTACCCAGTGCCAGTAGGGGACCGACTCCTAACTATTTCACCTGCGAGTGTACTGTCTTCTTAATAAAAATATTTTTACATAATAAGACATTCTAAATAATAAAACATTTAAATATGGATCAAGTATAAGTATATAGATATCACATAGCTTGTAAAAGTCTTCATAATATATGCAGTGAAAATAAAGCAATATATATAAAAGTTTTATTTCAAAACCATCCAGTATAAATATCATACCAATCACCATAATAAATAATAAATCACCCAATATAAGTAAAATACCACATCTCAAACTACCACTCTACCACAACACACACTGGCTAGCCATAGTGATCGTTTTAACCTCACAATCGGGAGTTGTAACGGTACCGTAACATCCGTAGGAATGCCTTCCTACGAAATATCCACACCCCTTTTGGGGAGAAATATAATCCACACCCCTTACGGGGAGAAATATAATCCACACCCCTTTCAGAGAGAAATATAAACCACCCATATCCAACGAAAATTATATTTTTTTAATCCTTCTTTTTAGAAACCAACACAATTTCCTGAAAATTCATTTTACCAACTCACCCCCAAAAATCTGTTTGATCCATATCATTTATGAACTCGTACAATGTAAGTAAACACATATGTCATCATATATAGAAATAGTTTGAGAAGAAGACAGTACACTCACCTCGTTTCTTGTGCTACAAAAACAGCATCGTCCAAAGCCTACCGAGATGTTGGCGTTTGTGAACCTAGTAATGATAGGGCCTAAATTAATATTTTATGCAAAATAATCAAATCGTGCAATGCAGAACCTAAGTTCCGAAATTTTCCATTTCCCACATTTTACTTATGAAAATTATTATTTCAGTTAATTTTTATTTCATTAAAAATTACTGCATAAAATTTAGTAATACGAATGGTCCCAAATTTATTATTCCAGTTCCAAAATTTTGATGCTAGAATTTAATTTAATAAACTAAAATAAACTTAACGAAAAACGTTATTCATTCTGAATTGTTCAAAGGCCACGAGATGGGTTTTTGATTTTTATCAGGGTTGTTTGTGCAAATTCTTCCTTTTTCCCTTCTTCTTCCTTTTTTTTTTTTTCTTTTCCTGTTTCCGCTTTTCGTTTGTGTTCAGCCCGCCGACGCCACCACCGGCCTGAACAACACACCCTACCGATCAATCACTACCAATGGAAATCCCACAACCAAACACAGTCCCGCAAGATTCACATAACACATACATACACACATATACGATGAACACATGCATGCATACACTGCCGACGACACACCGGCTACAACATAACGATTATCAGCAACACATACAAGCACACGCATACACACACTGATCAGAACATAGCACACATATATACACTGTCTTACACACCCACCCACTCGCACGGTTGCCGGTCGAACAAAGAAAAACACACACACATGCACAACACCGAATCAGAACGCCCACACACACGATCGCCGAGGGTCGACGGACGACGATCCGAACAACACTCCTACATACCCACATTCTATAGTATTGAACCGAAACAGATGACACACACACACGCATGTACTGCCGTAGCGGTGACACACACCGTCGGCCGTACCGTGGCGACGATCACACATGCATGCAGTCGAAGCAATACACATGTTACACGAAACAAGAATCAGAAACACATACACTCCGTCGAAACGCCACCGTCGGACGAAACTGAAACTCACCGGCGATCCTACCGCCGATCACATACACATGCATGCATACACCCACTAGAATAATCAAATAAATACGCATAAATACTCACCAGATTGAAGATCGTCGACAAACTGAATAACAGAACCCAACGTCCGCTCATCGGCGATACTAAGAACGCACCTGTCACGCCGTCAACGAACCACCCCACCGGCCGAACCACCTTCGCTCTCCCCTGAAACTGACAAAGATACCTACACGATCACGCATACGAGTAACAGCCACGACCACCCTGCCGGAGGAACGCCGATTCAAGGAAGTTCGATAACCTCTCTCTTGCTCCGGTCCTCTCTCTCTCTCTCTAGAATTTATCAAATTTCAGATTTGATGGAGGCTTTTTGATCAATACACATGCACAAGTGAGTATATATTGCATGAAATAAGTGGTGAAAATCGGTCCTAGCCTGCCACGTTGCCTCTCCCGTTCTCTCCCTTCCGGCGGTCTCACACGCACAAGCGTATGCGTATATATGTGTGTGTGTGTGTGTGTGTTAAAAAAAAAAACTTTGTTGAATTACTCTTTTCCTCCTCTAATTTCTTAAAGTCTTCTTTTTGAATTCAATTCAATATTTATGAGTTTCTAAAATTGTAATTTGATCCCTAACATTTTCAATTTTAGATTTTTAATTGGCAATTCGCATCCTAAGTTGAGAGTAATGTTTTTAAATTTGCAAATTTGACCCCCAACTTTTGATTTGAGTTTTTAATCAATAAAATTTTTACCTAAAATTTTCTAATGCTCTAAAATGCAACTATTTATGACTTACGTTCTACGATTTAGGTTTTACACTAATAGTCTCATCCAACGTCTTCTTATGTCTACCTTTTCCTCTAGTAGCCCCCTGCACTTGAATTAAATCATTTTTTATCACTAGTGTTTCTATGGGTCTTCTATACACATGCTCAAATCATCGTAAACGATTTTCTCTAATCTTATCTTCGATGGGTGTTATTTCTAAATTCTCTCTAATAGTTTTGTTCTTTAATTTTATTTATTCTTGTCTTCTCACTCACCCACCGCAGCATCCTCATTTCTGTTACCCTAATTTTTTAGATATGTATCGTTTTTACTACCCAATATTCTGAATCATACAGAAGCGCTGGTTATATACCAATTTTGTAGAATTTTCTTTTAAATTTCAACAGAATCCTACAATCATAAATTACCCTAACTGCACTTCTTCACTTTAACCAACCTACCTTAATTCTATACGTAATATCCTCCTTGATTTTGTCATTCATTTGAATCATTAAACCTAAATATCTAAAATGATGAACTTTTGACACCCCCTCATCTTCAATTTTGACCATATCAACATCTCTCTGGACATTATTAAAATTACAATGCATGTATTCTGTCTTACATCCACTAACGTTCAAACTTTTAGATTTTAAAACTTATCTTCATCTTTCTAACTTAGTATTAAAACATATTCTACGTTCGTCAACTAATACTATGTCATTCACAAACAACATACTTTAAGATACTTCATCTTGAATATGTTTTGTGAGCTCATCTATCACTAGAACGAAAATGTAATTAAGAATTAAAGATAATCCTCGATGTAAGCCTATATTAATAGAAAATACATAAGTATCTTCTCCTCCTTTTCAAACACTAGTTATTATACCTTCATACATATCTTTAATTACCTTGATGTATACATTGTATACCTGTTTCTTTTCTAGCACCCACCACAAAATTTCTCTGGGTACTCGATCATAAATCTTTTCTAGGTCCACAAATACCACATGTAAATCTTTCTTATTTTCTCTATATTTTTTCATTAATCTCCTGAGTAAATAGATAGTTTCAATGGTTGATCGGCCGAGTATAAATTCAAATTGGTTCTCTTCTATGCTTATTTCATGTCTTATTCTATATTCTATCATCTTCTCCCAAAGTTTCATAGTATGATTCATAAGTTTTATATCCCGATAGTTGGTGCAACTTTGAACATCATTTTTATTTTTATAGATGGGTACTAAGATACTCCTTCAGTTGCCAGGTATTCTCTTAATCCTCAAAATGTCATTGAAAAATCTAGTCAACCACTCTATCCCAATATATTCCCACACTTTTTCACACCTCTATAGGGATTTCATCTAACCTTACTGTTTTACCAATTCTCATCTTCCTTAGTGTTATTCTAACTTCAGAAGCCCTAATTCTTTTATGAAACCTATAAATCCTATCTAAAGATAAAGTATGTATTCAATATTATACAAACGTGGAAGATCAATTTTGACACGGTTCTTCTTACTATACAGCCTTCTATTTTTTTTATTTTTGCTTTTTAGCAATTTATTTTTTGATTGTTATAATTTATTTTTAATTCTTATCAATAATTTTTTAATTAATTTATTTATTTTTCTAGAAAAAAAAAAAAAAAGAGAGAGAGAGAGAGAGAGAGGAAAATTTGATAAAGGTTAAAAAAGGTATAGTCTAAAATAAATAAATAAACAACAAAAGGGTGTCTAATTTTGAGAAAAAAACAATAAAAAAGTGGATAAAGATTGGAATCAAACTTGACAATTAGATACAATTTATAAACTTAAAAATGCAATATATTGCAACTGAAAGTTGGGAGAACTAATTTGAACCAAATTCATAAAGGTTTCTACGACAGTAAAAAGAAATATTAATTCATGAAATTAATACCTTCCTCTGAAAGCCAAATAGTGTAGGATATCTACATTTGCAAGTTAGATAATGAAAGAGTGCGAGTTAGATAATGAAAGGAAAAAAAAAAAAAAAAATTGCCCACTAAAGTATGGACTCTAAAATTTATCAAATCTTACATCATTCATTCCAATTTCACTAATTTGTATATTTGTTCTCTCAAGTGGGTGTCTATAGATAGACATGAGGATTATCAAATTATACATTTAATACTTCAAGTTTTACAATTAATTTTGAATGGAAAAATTGAATGCGCTCAGCAAATGGTCTTCTAATGAGAATATTTTGTTATTTTATCACTCTATTAAACCTACTATATTTTTCCTTTAACTTTTCTATGATAACAATTTGTCTAAAGAATGAGAGAGAGGAAAACTTAAATCGTTGTTTTGGGGAAATGTCTTAGGTTAGGCAGAATGGTAAAATAACGAGAATATCCCTCATTAGATGATAACGTGTTGGGAATAACTCATTTTTCGTCAAAAATCATTAACATTTTTAATTTTATGGGATTGAAACAATTGTAAAACTTGAGAGATTAAATGTGCAATTTAATAAATCATAATAGACACACACCTAGATCAAAAATGTAATTTTTCCATACTAAAATTGAAGCTAAAATTGTTAATCAAATTGGCATAAAAAATCTACAAAACACACCAAAAATAAACTATTAAACATTAACCAATTTTTGTTCCATTTGGTGCCTACTTGAATGCACCATTTACATTATTCTCAAATTATAGATTTTTGGAATAAAGACGTTTTTGGTCCGTGACAAATATCTCAGGTGTTCAATTAGCCTCTAACTTTTGCAACTCAACAATTTGGCCTTTGACATTTCAAAATCATTCCAAATTGGCCTCTGAAGCAGATTCCATTAAGTTAACTAACGGTCAACGTTTCATTAAGGATATTTTAGTCTTTTTATTCAATAGGGTTAATTTTGAAAAGTCATCTAAACTTAAGGGGTCTAAATAATTTTTTTCCTACTTCCCATATTTTATATGAATTCAAATAACATTTGTCTATTATTATTTTTTTCTTTTTGTTTCGGTTCATAAAAATCTTAGAAAAGAAACAAAAATTTAGGAACAAATCTTTATTGAAACACAAATCTGGAGCACAAATAGGACCCTCCCATATTGAAACAAAAATTTGGAAACAAATTTTGAAGCCGACAAATATTTTTTTTTTGAAAACATTATTTGATTTTTCTGGGAACAAAACAACATTTTTTTTTTTTGGAAATATTATTTAATTTTTTTTTCATTAAAAGGGGAATTAACAACCCGAAAGAATACAAAAGGAATGACATATCCAACCAAACCAAATATAAACTTCTATGAAAGAGAAAATAGGAGCAAAACTAAGGGATAATTCCATTATATTCAAAGAAGTTTGTGCTAAAAATAAGGGAGCAGAAGATAATTATATATTATTTTTTTTTGCTCCCATATTAAAACACAATATCAACACCAAAACGAACATCAACATCAAAACAAACACCAACATCAAAACGAACACCATCACCAAAACGAACATTAACACCAATGAACACCACCACCAAAACGAACAACACTACCAACAAACACCGAAATCGAAAACAAAGAACACCACCAAAATCGAACCTTGGGGTTTTGATTTCGATTTTGATTTCGAAATCGAAACCGAAGAACATGGCACGAAGAACACCGCCGAACACTACCACCAAAACCTTAGGGTTTCGATTTCTATTTTGAAATCAAAACAGGAAATCAATTTCGATTTCGAAATTGAAATCGAAGAACACCGCCGAACATCGCCACCAAAACGACGAACACCATCGAAATCGAAATCGAAACCGAGATAGGTTTTCGATTTAGGTTTCGATTTCGATTTCGAAATCGAAATCGAAACCTAAATCGAAACCCTGCTCGAAATTGAAATCGCTTTGGGATTCGATTTCGAAATCGAAATCCACGAAACTCAAATCGAACCACGGTTTCAATTTCGAAATTAAAGAACACCGCCGAACATCGCCACCAAAGCAACAACACCATCGAAATCAAACCTAGGGGTTTCGATTTCGATTTCGAAATCGAAATCAAAATCTAAATCGAAACTCTGCTCGAAATCAAAATCGATTTGGGTTTCAATTTCGAAATCGAAACCCAAATCGATTTCGATTTCGAAAGCCTACACAAAATCAGAGGCGAAATCCGTTGGAAATTGCCGAAATCGACGGCCCACTAGATCCAAAACTAACCGCAAAATTTTCAAGCTAAAATTAACTCCAATTTTACAGGAGAGAAAATACATCATGCATAAACACAAGGGAAAAGAAAATGGAAATCCATGAACTGAATCACAACTTTACAGGAGATGAGAGAACAAGAATGAAAGAACAAGAAAACTAAACAAACACCTATTAACTGAGATGAGGGAAATCAAACGGATGAAAACAAAATTAATCTAGAAAAAAATTCAAATCTTACTATAGAAGCAATGGATCTGAGACCGGAGGGGTGGGGATCGTCGTTCTCGCAGATCTAGAACCGGAGGGAAGGCGCGATGGATCTGGGACCGAAGGAAGGGGGCGCCATCTCGACTGGTGGATGGATGGGTGGACGGCGATGGAGGATATAGGATCGGCGGGAGGGGACGCAGTCGCGACTGGTGGATGGCGACGGCGGATCTGGATGGATAGCGACGACGGCATCTCTTGAGAGGAAAGAGCGATTAGAGCCCCTTTTTTTTTTTTTTTTTTTAGAGAGATAAGGAATGTTTTGAAGGAGATAAGGGTTAATTACATTTTACACCCCTTAAGTTTAAACAAAATATGTAAATAGGTCTCATTCAATTATAAAAAATGAAATAACGCATGTACCCTTGGCCAAACGTCACGTGCTTGTTACGTGACTTTTTTTATCCAATTTTTCCAAATTTTACTAACGGAACCCGACCCAAGAGCCAATTTGGAACGATTTTGAAATGTCAAGGGTCAAATTGTAGAGTTGCAAAAATTAGGGGTCAATTGGACACCCAAGACATTTATTAGGGACTAAAAAGGTCTTTATCCCTAGATTTTTCTAAAAGATTAAATTACAATTCTAACCCTATATATTTTTTCATTTTTTGTACTTCGGTCCATAAACTCTCCTACGTCCTACGCAATTTTTTCTCAATATTTGTTCATTGATTGTGTGATGTGTGTCATGAATAAAGTGTAAATTTTGTTGTTGTTTTTTTTGTCCATATGAGCAAACCGATAGGTTTAAATTGACAATTAAAATGTAAAAAATAGAGAAAAAAAATGAAAAAACATAGATTTAGTGTGAAATTGTGAACATGAAAAATTTAGGGTTCAAAATGTAAATTAGGATATAGAATAAGAGAGGATTAAAGGAGAATCATAACCACAATGGCATAAGGAAGTGTAACACCAACAACTAAATCTTTGTCTCACTTATATAGAGTTGGCTATAAGCTATCAATTATTCTGAAATGATTTGTACCTGGAATTCCATGTATGAAATTGTTCTCCACAAAATAATCAATTCTGCTTGAAATTTTTCTTCGCAGTGAAATGTAATAGATCAGGATGCCTTAGAACCATATATATACTACGATTGCTTATGTTATTTATAAAAATATCAAATTTTAAAAAAATACATAAAAACAATAAATACATAAATAAATAAATAAATAAAAATATACACGTAGTCCTTTAAATTATTAAACAAACCTTGTCAATAAGTTAATTGCAAACATATTTAAATAAACCTTATAATATTCATCATTACATCAAGTTTGGCAATAAAAATAATGAAAGTAAATAATCAAGTTTTATACAAAAGAATAAAAATAAATGACATTTAAGGAGCACTTTACCTAAGTGAGACATTAATACATCTCCGATAGTTGGAATACACTTCTGATACGTCTAAGTATTTCCCTTCTGTAGGACACATGGAGAATACGTATTTAAAACGTATCCATGAAGTGTTGTATCTGACACGTGTGTTTGATACGATATGAGTATGATTAACCTAAGAGAAATATTTGCGCTTTTTAGGGAGGCAGTATTTAAGTTAATTGTTTTTTTTATTTTTTATTTATTTTTATTTTTTTAAACCATCTCTTTTCAATTCTAAATTCTATTTCAATTCCAACAAGGCTAAAAAATAAAAATCTATGAGAAAAATATATATATTTACTGTCTTCAAAATTTGAAAATATAGAAATAAATAAAGCAATTTTCATATATTTTTATTGATTTTAAATAAGAAAAATCGCCTTATTATCCCGTTTATGGTTAAAAAGCCAAAAAATAGTTTATTTTTCAAACTGATTTGCCCACATAGTTTTCTGATTTCATTTGCCATTCAATCTCCTTCAATTTCACGATCCAGATTCATGAGTTTTTTAAACGCAATTAAAATTAGGAAAAAATACCAAATAGTCTCTCTAAAAGGCTAAATCTACAAAATAGTCCACTATTTTTTTTTTGCACAAGATGGTCCTTTAAAAAGTATGGGTGTGGACAAGATAGTCATTTTTTGGTTAAATGACGATTTTACCCTTCTTCATTTGTTCTTCTTTCCCTTATGAATCTGAGACTAACACAGGAGGCCAAAGTTCTTCCTTCTCGTCTCCTTCGATCCTGCGACAAAGGCTTCCGGCGAGAGAGAGAGAGTGAGAGAGAGAGAGAGAGGAGATGAAATCGGAAGCGATCAATGGCGTCTTGATACCACTCCGATTGGCTTCGAAATTCGCCGTATAATCCATCAGTTATTTACCTTCTCGAATTCGCCTTCACGGGTAAGTTTTGTTTAATTCTTGAGATTTACGAACCCTGGAGTTTCTTCCCATGGCTTCCTCCATATCAAAGGCACAGTTGATTTGTGCGTTCGTTTTCATTTTTCTTTTGGTTGCTAGTTGATATCAATGGCTTTGGAGAAACCGGGAATACGGATCTGTTCAGCTGTCACTTTATCATTGCCCACTCTACCTAACAAATATTGACATAGCTAAAACTGTGTACTTACGAGTTTGTCAGCATATAGTGAGGATTTGATGTTAGAATTGTTGTTTGTGGTTGTTTTTTGTTAAAAGATCGTTGCTGGGTGAGTTTGCAAGAGGAAATTTGGATGGTTGAATTGTTAGGGTTTTAATTGCGTTGATCAAGTTTTTTTAATAGATTGTGCAACAGTGTGATGTTGAATATAACATGATGTTATATTAAACGTCACACTGATCCGAATACTTGTGGAGTTTCTAAGATTCTAATTGCGTGGATCAAAATTTTTGAATTGATTATGCAACAATTTGATGTTGAATATAACATAATATTATCTTCTTAATGTGATGCATTAATTTTTGGAAAGAGTTTTGTTGTAGTTGTTTTGTGTTTTTGTGATAATATGTGATGCTGAATATAACATCATGTTATTTTCAACATTATGTTGATTTATTGTATTCATTTTTTCATTTGAATATAATATGATACCATGTTGAAATATAACACGATCGTGTTATATTCAACAATGTTTTATTTACAAACATTATTTATTTATTTTCAAAATATTTTTCGTATTTTTTAAGAATTATCATGATTTAAAACAGGATAATATCTTGTTGAATATAACATGATGTTATATTCAACACAGATCTAGCAGTATGAAAATACCGTCTTTCATCATCTGTTCGGATTTTTTCAAATCGAAGTATTTGATGAAGTTTCTGTACATATTTATGCAATGAATCTCTCTATTTTTTGTTGATTAAACAATGGATTTGGAGTTGCGGCGAGGAGTTTTTTCATAATGGATCTCGGATGAACAGTAACGCATGGGTAAAATTGTCCAAAAAATGAAAAGGACCATTTGGTAACATGTTTTTGGAAAAAGTTTATACTGTAATTTTCTCCTCCTTTGAGGACCATTTGGTAAGCGCCCCTTAAAATTAAGGAAAAAGTACGATTTAGATCCTCTAACTATTGACACATTTCTAAATGGTCCCTCTAAATTTAAACGTTTCATTTTAAACCCTCTACGTATCATAACGTTTCAAATTCGTCCCTCCGTCAGAGATTCCGTTAAAACTAACAAAATCTCAGGGGCAAAATGGTCTTTTCACATTTTTTAAATTTTTTAATCATTTTTAATTATTATTTTTTTATTTAATTTTTTTTCTCTCTCTTCCTCCCCTTCCTCTCTCTCTCCCGCCACCTCCCTCTCCCTCCTTCCCTCTCCCTGCCACCTCCCTCTCCCTCTCCCTCTTCCTTCCCTTCTCTCCCTCCCACCCCACCCCCTGCAACAGGGGGTGAAAAATCACCCCCTGTTGCAGGGGGTGGGGTGGGGTGGGGTGGGAGAGGAAGGGAGGAAGAGGGAGAGGGAGAGGGAGGTGGCGGGGAGAGGGAAGGAGGGAGAGGGAGGTGGCGGGAGAGAGAGAGGAAGGGGAGGAAGAGAGAGAACAAAAAAATTTTAAAAAAAATAATTAAAAATGATTAAAAAATTTTAAAAATGTGAAAAGACCATTTTGCCCTTGAGATTCTGTTAGTTTTAACGGAATCTCTGACAGAGGGACGAATTTGAAACGTTATGATACGTAGAGGGTTTAAAATGAAACGTTTAAACTTAGAGGGACCACTTAGAAATGTATCAATAGTTAGAGGGTCTAAATCGTGCTTTTCCCTAAAATTAACTGTGTGTTTTAATTAACCATATCTTTCTGCTTGTATTCAAATCAATCTTTTATTTTTGGATTAAATTTTTTTCTTTTTTTAATTTTTTTCATAATTAGATTCAATATCGATATATGTTGTTGAATTCAATATAATGTTTAATTGTACTATTCAATACGAGTGGAATTCAATGTTGTGTTGAATTTTGTTCCGCAATACTATTTTACAAAATTCAATATTATGTGGAATTCCATAAACTCAAAAAAAATTAAGTATAATACCAATATATACATGTCATTTTGTAGATATGGTTGGTATGATCAAGGATATGTGTTTAAAATTTCAAGAAATTTATTGAATCAAAAGATAATCGTAAATTGATTATTCATATATTTGTTACTTTGGTCGTGTTTGGTAATTGTTCTCATCCCAAAAATTCTTATCTTATTCCTAGATTTTTGGGATTTCTATTTAGGCATAGCGTTTGGTAAATCTGTTTTCGTTCTTATTCTCATCCCAAACCCAATAATCATTCTCACTTTTTCTTAAGAAGTGAGAAACAACAAAAACATTGTTTCCCCCTATTCTCATCCAAAAAAAAGGACTGCTCGGTATTTTTAAAATTGTTAATGAGGTTTAGTCTTCGACTCTTGTTAGCCACGTTCTTTTTTTCGTATTTCTTTTTTCTATTTTCCATCGTCTTCTTCATGTTCATGGCTGCAGTAGTCGCCTGAGCTTCTTTGTTCATCTCCATCTTCTTCGTTCATCTCCTTCTTCGTCTTCATCCATCGCCTGAGCTTAGGATTGCTCGATCTCCATCTTCATTGGTGGATCTCCGTCGATAGGTTTAGCGTTCACGACAAAATCGATTTCGTTCAGGAAATCGATTTCGTCCTTGAACGAAATCGATTTCGTTGCTCGATCTCCTTGTTGGATCTCCGTTGCTTTGTCTTCGAGCTTCATCTTCATCTCCGTTGTTGGATCTCCATTGGAATCGATTACTAGGTTTCGATTTCTTCCTTGTACTTCTTTGATTGCTAGGGTTCGATTTCTTCTTTGTGCTAGGATTCGATTATTAAGGTTCAATTTCAATTGGGGTTTAGGATTTTGATTTTGATTTCGATTGGGGTTTAGGACTTCAATTTCGATTTCGATCAAGGTTTCGATTTTGACGCGATTCTGCTCTCAATTTCTATTTCATCGTGATTTAGGATTTCGATTTTGATGACGATTTAGGGTTTCAATTTCGATTTCAATTGGGGTTTAGGATTTGGATTTCGATTTCGATTCGGAATTTGATTTCGATTTCGATTCGGGTATAGGATTTCGATTTCGACTGGGATTGGGGTTTATGGTTCGATTACTTGACGATTTATCATAATTAGTGTTCTTAATTTCTAAAATAATATCATTAACAATCGCGGTTATGTTCCCAGAATAAAAACAAAATTGTGTTATCAAACGCAATTCTGCTCCTACTAAGAAACATAATTCTTATGTCATCCCAAGTGGGATGAGATGTGAACGTTACCACAATCAAAAGTCAATTGTTAATTAGTCTACTTAGCTGGCAAGCCCTTTAACTCTGGATCTTATTTCAAACCAGACTTTATTCTTTACTTTATTTCAATCAAAATAAAAACATTAAGGCCCCGTTTGGTTAGTGTTCCCAACCAAACCCAACCCAAAGTTTGGTTAGTGTTCCCAACCAAACCCAACCCAACCAAACCCAAAAATTTTGGGTTTGATTTTTGGGAACGCGTTTGGCAAACACAAAACTCAACCCAACCCAATCCAAAAAATAGGAATTGATTCTCAAAATCCTAAAGAAACCAGAAACAAAAAAAAAAGTTATTTCTTTTTGTGCCCAAAAAACTCAATCCAAAGTTCTCAACTTTCGTTTTCATTTGCCGGCCGACCACCACCACCCACCGCCGGCCACCGTCCGGCGACCGACAGCCGTCTCTGGCCACCTCCGGCAACCTTCCGTTGCCGCCGGCGACTGTCTGCCGCCTACCACCTCCATCGCCGCCGTCGCCGCCGTCCGGCCACCGTCTAACATCGCCGCCGCCGCCGCCACCAAATACAAAAAAAAAATTAGTTTTAGGATAAAATCGTTACCAAACACATTATGTTCTCACCACAAAATAAAAATTGTCGTTAGCAAACGCAATTTTGTTCCCAAAATTCTCAACCCAACCCATTCCAGTTGGGTTCAGAAGAGTGATAACACTAACCAAAGGCCACCTAAACTTTTAAATTTGTTTCAATGGGATAATTACGTGATATCTTCTCTTCTCTTGTTTTCCTTTTTCCATGAATTATTTTAATATCTTCTCGCTCTCACTCTGTAAGTGAATACTTGATCCCCTGAATTCACTTGCAAAGATGCTTAATTCCCACAAAAGAGTAACAAATACTTGAATAATTTGATTGAACACAAAAAATCCTAATCATGCAGGCTCTTTCATTGCATCGTCTACCGATTACTTTGAAATGAATAATACCTAGAATCCCACTAGTTTCATATATGACCCAAAAAGGCGCTGCCTTCTCACCTCAAGTGCTTCCATGACATTGTAGAAGGTTTTCTCATCCACAAAATGCTCAATTTCATCTTGAAGTTGTTTTTCACAGTGATTTGGAATAGATTAAGACTCCACAGAACCATGGCAACAGTCATACTAAGATCACGAGCTAATTCAACTTTGTAATTAAGGCTCCCCCAAGCTCAATACCACACGAATCGAAACTATTGATCCTGGGATTTTGATGAACAATTAAGTTTTGATGTTTTTGGTAGAACTAAAGAGTTTATTGAATGTTTCAGTTTAAAAGTTTCATTGATGATATTATCATGAAGTATTTGCTAAGGATGCAAAAAGAGACGGACATTAAGAGATTGAAGATTCTAAAGAATTTAGGTAAAAACAAGTCAAATTTATTTTATTCTTAATGTATCTCAATTAGGATTACACACGACACAAATTATTAATATTTTTTTTTTTTTTTTTGTGTTTTAATTAGAGTTCTAATTAAGTTCAAATATTTGTTCCAATGTTAAAATGAAGAAGGAATATTGACCTAGGTAATATTAATGTTTAAAATTGATTAAATAGTGTCACTTTAGTCAATCAAGAAAAGAAATCGGTTAAAGTATTCAAAACGTTGAAGATTGGAGTTGAAATATTTTTGAGAATGAGTGTTTCAGCATTGATCAGTCAACCAACCAAGAAGGATCGGTCAACCGATGGATGTGGGATGGACAATTGGAAAGTCTCTGAATCGATCGGTCAATCGACTAAGGGGAGATCAGTCAACCGATGGCCGATAGGTGAACTCTTTGAATCGATCGGTCAACCAACCATCGATGATCGATCAACTGACCGGGGCAGAAAAATAGCCTGGAGAGCATCCTGAATCGATCGGTCAATCGACCCATGGGGGATTGGTCAACCGACCATATTTGAGAAATCGTTTGGCTAGGAACTCGAAACGATTGGCCAACCAACGATGTATTAGTCGGTCAACCGACTGTGCAGTTTCAGTGTTTGAGGAATTTCAGGATATGATCCAAAGCGAGCCATTACTAGCTTTCTTTTAGTTGATATCTTGGAGATATTCTAAGGATTTGAACATATTATAGATATATTATTCTTATTTATATATCCCTATAAATATGGTACACTTATTTAGAATGTTTCGCAAATTGGTATATTTAATACTTTCGATTTAGTTTGATTTGAGATTAAGTATTATTTGAGAGACTTAATTGAAAGATTTAAAAGTTAGATTTAATTGAATTGAACCAGGATTAAATGGTATTCATATATGGGGTCTATATGTGTATTTAATTGTCATATCTTGAGGGAACTAGCTGTTAGAGGGCATGTTTCAAATCTGTTTAAATAGACCTGCGTTTTTCACCAACCAATACATCATTCTATTAAGAAGTATTTAGTTCTTAAGCTTTCTGAGAGTTATCATTCTGAATTTATACTGAAAGGATATTGTGAGATCATCCTGGTGTTGAGGTTCTTGAGTTAAAGCACTAATTGATTTGACGTCATCGATCTGAACTGTCTAGCGATCTAGTTTGCAATCTTTCGGTGTTTTTCTAGTGAGATCGTTCCAAACTTATTATTTAGTGCGTTTATTATTATTATTGCTTTCTTGGTGATTCGATCTAGTAAAATCTTTTGTGAACGTTAAAAATATAAAAATTCTTTTAAAATGATTTTGGTAATAATCTGATTATGTGCTCAATTTTGTGCTACCGACATTATTTTTATAATCAAATTTTTATTTCCTCACGTTGAAATCTATCACTAGTAAATTTTCAATATGAATTGAGTTAAATTAATTTGAGGTTGTAGAATCTCCAAGTGAGAAAAAAAAATATTGATTTGTAATTGGTCAGTTTTGTGTAAATTAGATACTGTTGGGAGTATCTAGTCAGGGGTAGCTGGGTTTCGAACTCTTCTGATAAAGAGATTGAGGTTTGATCTTACCTAGTGTATAAAAAGGTTAGGTTACTCCTTTTCCTTGAAAAGAGCTTAGGCGTGATTTTTCCTAATTAGAATTAATTTTGAGAGAATTATAACGATTCCATCCTTACCGGGTAAAAAGATACTTGGAGTGTTTTTGTGCAGTTTAATTCTTGAGCCTAAAGTGTAAAACGAATTAGGTGGTGATTCTTCCTATAATAGAATTAGGTTAATCTTCAGTCTAGTAAAAAGATAAGGTTTTTCATTAACCTGTGAATAAGGATTGTAAATATTAATTTTGAGCCTATGAAAAGAATCATTGTATAAGGATTTAGTTCTCACCTGGTAAAAGAATTTTGAGATTAGTGGGTGCAAATCTCCGTGGGGCTCGGAGAATTGGATTAGCCAAAAGTAACTTGGTGAACCAAGATATATCCTTGTGTGCTACTCTGTTTAATTTTTTTTATATTCTGTTGTTTGGGTGTGAACTTAGTTAAAAACACATATCCATTGCGATATAAAGATAAATAATTAATTTCAGATTAAATTAACTATTTGATTATTTAAGTGTTAAGAGATAAGAATTTGATTAAAAAAATTTATAACTCAATTTACCCCCTATTTGGTAGATCACTAAAGCAACAATTGGCATCAGAACTGGTTTTAACTCGATATGATTCACAGTCGGGCTAAACAAGATTACATGGAGTACACTGATATTATTCTTAAGATTAAACGCGATCACTTGGATTGTTCTCATCCTGATGTTATTTGTACTATTGTTGAATCTCTCACTTCTTCTGATAGTCATTGTTCTGCTAATGAGAATGGTAGAATTTGTGATAGTGAGAATGCAGATAAGGCTATTGAGACGCTGATTTCCCTTATTTACGTTTTTGAAAAAGAAAATTTTAAACTTGAGAAAAATATTGCAATTCTTAAAAGTAAGAAGTTTAGTTCTGTCAAATATTTTGAGAAGAAAAATTTGGGTAAATATTTTAAGTCTTTTGAATTTGTAAATACTTTATTTGAAATTGGTAAGTTGTATGAAAAAATTGAGTTTCTTGAAGAAGAGAACGATGTTTTAAAAACAAATATTTATGATTTTCAGCAGAGTGATTTTAAAAGGAAAAATCTGGAAACATTAAATGAGGTTTTGGGCATTTAGTTGGAAAATGATCAGGTGTGAGCTTGATAGAGCTCGAGTGAAAATCCATTCTGTTGAAAATGAGTGTCAAATTCTTAAAAATTATCTTGAATTTATGCAAAAAAATAATTTTAGTCTATAGGTAAACATGAGTACAATTAAGCGGTTACATAAAAAGACGCAAAAAAAAGCTTGATGAAGTAATGAATAAATTTAAGGATATTGAGAAAACTAAACTTATTGAAAAATCAATAGTCGCTAAAGCAATCTCTCAATATCTCCGATGTTGGCCCAATTAACTACCCAAGAGGGGAGTGAATTGGGTAGTATTAAAAATCTCAGAGAAAAATACTTAAAAATTTAAACAATTAATTTTATCCTAAAATTAATTATTATCTTTTTATATAGCAGCGGATTATATATTATCAACTAGGTGCACAACCAAACAGCAGAAAATAAGCAAATTAAATAATGCAGCACACTAGAAATTTATACTTGGTGACCAGTCCTCCAAACCCCACGGAGAGTTACCTCTACTAAAACTCAAGATCTCTTTAAAAGTAGGAACCAAACCCTCACAAAGATTCATTTATAGGCTCAGAATCAATCTTTACAAATTCTTTTTCCCAGGCTCAGGAATAGCCTCTACTTTTTACAAGTTTAAGAATAACCTAATTCTTTTTATACACTAGGTTAAATAATCAAAACCTTTCTTTTTCACAGGCTCAAGAATAACCTATACAAATATCCTTTTACCCGGTAAATATTGAACTGTTACAAAATAACTCACAATTCAATTCAGGAAGAATTATTACCTCAATCTCTTTACAGGAAGAGACTGAAACCAACTACCATTTGATTAAATACTCCCAATAGTATTTAATCCATCACACTACTCACCAATACAAATTGATAAGAAAATATCTCACTCGGAACTTCTATCACCCCAGATAAATTAAAACTCAATTAATATCCCAAGACTAGTGATAGAAAAATGTGAGATCCAAAATCTGATTTTACAAAAAATTGAGTAGCACTTAATTGAGCACGTAATCAGATTTACTCAAGAAATTGTTTCAAAAATATTTTTCAATAAAAAATTAGAAAATAATTTATAAAGATCAATTTCCAAATATAATCAAGTAATGCTTAAATACAAAAGATTTAGAAAGATCTCACTCGAAAATTACCGAAAAAATCAACTTATCGTAATGTAGCTTCAGATTCGGTAGCAGCAATAATTCACAGCAAGTAATAACTCTTAGAACAACTCTCTTCAATTCTCAAGTATGATTCCTTTTAGAAAAGCTTACTATTTCACTATTGCTCTGATATAATATATGTATATCTCACTTAATGAAAAACGCAGGTCTATATATAGGGGAATGAAATCAGCTCTCTAACGGCTAGTTCCCACTTATCATGACTTTTAATTGCTCTTATAGACCCCTTATATCATTAAGATTTCATTCTAGTATAATTCACTCAAAAATATCTTCTAAAACTTTCAATAAAGTGCCTCAAACTTTTACATAACTCAAATTAATAAGATAGAAAGAATTAATAGGACCATTATGTAAAACACTTTGATTTAATGAATCAAATCTTTATAGATATTCAAATAAGAGTTCCATATCCCTAAATATCATCAAATCCCTCAGAAATCTCGTGAATCTTAACCATAAAATGGCTAGTTTTGGATCAAATCTCGAATTTCTCACATAACTTGAAACAGTCAGACCAATCGACCGACTAACACCATCAGTCGACTACTCTATTCAGGATGTAACCAAGCCAAAAATATTAAGCACATCAGTCGACCGTTCCTTCACCATCAGTCGACTAAACGATTCAAAGAGTTTCACGAATCGACCTACCTATCGACCGAAAAATTCAGAGAGTTTCTCTTTTGGCCACAAGTCGACCTCCCTGTCGATCGATTGATACAGAGAGTTAACCTTTGAAGCGTCTGTCGACCTATAAGTTAACCTATCATTGTTGGAACTTCTCCTAATTCGTTTTTAATTCAATTACTTTGACATTTTCGCCCTTTTAATCAATTTCTTTTCTTAGTTAGCTCCACTAACTTCTCAAATTCACTTTTCAATCAATCATCTGTATTTCTTTCTCAATTATACATAAGAGCAAATAATTTTATCAATTAAGACCCAATATCAAAACATACATAAAATTAAAAAACTTTTTGTGTCGTGTGTGATATTAATTGGGATATTAAGAGTTTGAAATTTAATCTAAGTTGCTTTCTCTAAGTTCTTCAATTTCTTCAAACTCTTAGTCCATCATCATCTTTGTCATCATACTTGTCATCCATTTGTCAAATCTTCATCATTGGAATTTAATTAACTGAAACACTCAGTTAAACTGTTAAATCCACCAAAAACATCAACGCTTAATTGTTCATCAAAATTCTAGGATCAACAACCGACGATACCGAGCTCCTATAAGGAACAATGACTATCCCAAGAAGCGTACTAACACTGTTAAATGCTTTTATTGTGGGAAGTATGGTCATTATTAGAACTTTTGTTATTTATTACATAGTTACTCTGTCGAATCCAGAAATAATTGGATACCAAAAAGAGAAAATTTTGATGCAGCTACCAATCGGAGATTCGAATAAAAACAAGGATACAATGAATACTATATACCGACAAGGGAATCAAGATTCAATGTACCTAAAAGGAAGAATCAACATGTGTAAAATAGAAGTATCAAGGAACATCAAGTTAGTTATAGAAAATCTAATGAACATTATCCTCAACAAACGACGAGATATCAATACAAGAAGAAAACTATATACAAAACCGTGGCAAAGCAGAATGAGGAAAAGAAACTCAAAGCACAAAACAAAGGCAAGGAAATTATCACCAAATTAATCCAGAAAATTACTAATACTAAGAAAGAGGAAATCAAAGTGACAAATCAAGCAAAGAAAAAATTAGTGGATCCAAAGAACATTAAGCTTGAAATTAGCAATCCGCCAAAGGTATACACACCAATTGCTCCCAAAAACGATTCAAATATGTCGAATTTTTTAAAGTTTAAATATATTAATTTTGTTAGATGTCTGTAATGGGTGCGTGTGTTTAAATGTGGGGGTATTAAAAAAAATAATTCAAATAAAATGTGTGGATCAAAATAAGAGGTAAAAATTAAGTTAAGATGATCAAATTATGGATTAAATGCAATAAAAAACGAAAGGACAACCCTGTCGGTCAATCGACAGTTGCAGCCTTGCAAAAGTTGTCTCTGCTGCAGTGGTCGGTTGACTGACCCTCGAATAGTCTGTCAACCGATCATTACGGGATTAAAATCCATAGCCCGATTTATTCCTCCTATTTTCAAGTTTGGAACCGTTTATCCTAAAAAAACTCTTCATCTCTAAGTACTTTCGCTCCTAATCCTCACGAAATCAATTTGGTTTGGCTTGGAGTTGAAGATCTAGGGCTTGGATCTACGATTTTGAAATCCTTTGCGTTGAAAGTATTGGTATTCTATCTATCTATTAGGGTTTCGGTTTTCTTTGCTGTTTCTAGGTTAGATCCTTTAAGTTTTCTTGATTGATTAAGAAAAATTCCTAGAATCTAGAAACGTTCTCACAAATATATGTATGACAATGTCTATTTCCAAAGTGAAGAGAAAGAAATTAGGTTTAATGAGGAATTTGCTAATCGGAAGGTTGTATGTTGCAAATCTATCGATTTTGACATCGAGAAGTTTTTCAGAGGTTTCGGGTGGATTGACTTTGTTACTCAACAAAATGAGTGGATGCCAGTATGGGTAAAAATGTTCTGCAATAATCTTGCATTTGATAACGTTTATATGACATCATTTGTTAAGGGAAAAGAAATCAGGTTTGATAGGGGTCTTTTGAGTAGTATTTCGGAGCTAGAGAGATGAGATGTGTTTCCCTATAATATTTTTCATTGGTTTTCAACACATTTTAATGGAAGAGAATTGGCTGAGAAATTTGACTTGGATGGAGATAAATAATAATCATTATCCCTTGACCACCGATTCGTTTATTTAGTAATAACTTATACAATTGTACCTAGAGGGGGAAGTCATGCAAACGTGAATGACTTTGATTTTTATGTGTTGAATTAGATTGTCGAATGGAGAAAATTAGATTTGGCTTATATCATGATAGATCACATGAAATATCACCTTCAAAGACCCTCTTAAGTGTTACCCTATGCTGATGCACTTCAACGAGTGTCTGACCACTTCGGAGTGGAAACTGACCCTGATGAAGATAAATTTTTATCGGTTACACCGGGTTAAATTAATGTGGTTAATATTGTGCTAATGGGGTATGAGTTCATGAGAGACAGATGGGTAAAGAAGAGGAGTAAGAGAAGATAGAGAATTGTGATTGAGGGAGAAAAAGAAGAAAAAGATAATGAAAAATTGAGCTCAAATTAGAAGATGGATCTGCTCCGAGAGCAGGTTGTTGATCTTCGAGTACAGCGGATTTGATTGACTACTGGGTGACTGGGCTTGAGAGTACCATGGCTAAAATGAATCTAAACATGGATGTTGGATTTGGCAAAATCACGAAAAACTTGGAACAAATGTTCCAATTCATGCAAACCTCGCAGTTCGCATCCCAGCAGCTATACAGTGCTCAACAACATTTCATTGGACAAACTTCATTTAGTGCACAACAGTCCTTTTGAGGACCGTCTGCAATAGGGCCGTCAGGAGCAGGGCCATCTGGAGCATAATCGTCAATGCCATAGTATCAGCAGATGCCTTCGAGCTCAAATGTTCGGTCTATGGTTTAGTATCCCCAACAGCCAACCACTAGTCCATTGGAGCCCTATTATCCATTTATTGGACAGGGTCGACATTAGATTTTATCTTCTATTCTCATCATGGTTGTGTTATTTGAGCAAGTCCCACATTACTATTTTGGTCTATAATAATTAATTTAGGATTGGGTGGAACTTAAGTTGTGTGGATTTTGATAGTGCGATTAGACTTGATCATATTTAGTTAAATATTTATCTCTAATGATGGTCCACATGGTGTTTACTAAAATTGATTTTTGTGCTTAAAAGATGATTTATTGAAAATGGATTTTAATTTTTAAAAAATTGATTTTATTCTCTTATTAAATATTATTCATTAAAAATCGATTTTTAAATGAGTTGATATTCTTAAAATATCTATGAAGTGATATGTTTTAAATATGGTATTAAAGAGTTAAAAATTAATATCATGTTAAATTGCTAAAATGTTTTGACTACCTTAGGTTTATTCTCTCAAGTATATATTAGACTGTTTTCATTGATGGAGATTGATTGCCTAAAGTAGTAGTGATGTTTTGTGGTTCTCCTTCCTTACTTTTTGAGATGACAAAGGGGTAGAAAGTATATTGATGTTTAGTATATTGTTGAAAATCTTTATTGAATTAAAGGGGAAACCGTAATTGAGCCTAAAACGATTTAGTTAATGTTTAGGATTTATTCACCTAAGCATTGTATTGATATAGGGCGAGAACTATGTCGATATGATCATGTTGCTTTGTTGAATATCTTAATATTTGATTTGTCATATTTTGTTCTTTGTTGACTATCTAATGAGTTTATTGAATTATCTTCATGATTATGCTTTAATAAGTTAAAAACCCGTCCTCGGATTTAGGGGGAGCGTAGTTACATTCTTGTTTTGAAGAAAATATCAAAGTTAATTATCATCATAAAAAATGGGGAGATTGTTAATCCCGAAATTTTGATGGACAATTAAGTATTGATTTTTTCTGTGGAACTAACGAGTTTATTGAATGTTTCAGTTTAAAAGTTTCACTGATGATGTGATCATGAAATATTTGCTAAGGATGCAAAAAAATACGGACATTACGAGATTGAATATTCTGAAGAATCTAGGTAAAAACAGCTCAAATTTATTTTACTATTAATATATTTCAATTAGAATCACACACGACACAAATTATTTATATATTTTTTTGTGTGTTTTAATTAGAGTCCTAATTAAGTTAAAATATTTGCTCCAATGTGAAATTGAAAAATGAATATTGACATAGGCAAGATTAGTGTTTAAAATTGATTAAATAGTGTCAATTTAGTTAACCAAGAAAAAAAAATTGGTTAAAGGATTCAAAACGTCGAAGATTAGCGTTGAAATATTTTTGAGAAGGAGTGTTCCAACATTGATCGATTAACCAACCAAGAAGGATCGTTGAACCGATGGGCGTGGGTTGGACAATTTGAAAGTCTATACATTGATCGGTTAATTGACCAAGGGGAGATCGGTCAACTGATGGCCGATAGGTGAACTCTCTAAATCGATCGGTCAACCGACCATGACCAAAAAATGGCTTGGAAAGCATCTTGAATCGATCGGTCAACCGACCATGTTTGAGAAATGGCTTGGCTAGGAACTTGAAGCGATCGGTCAACCTACGATGTTTTTGTCGGTCAATCGAATTTGCAGTTTTAGTGATTGAGGAATTTCGGGATCTGATCTAAAACTAGCCGTTACTAGCTTTTTTTTGGTTGATATCTTGGAGATATTATGAGGATTTGAACATATTATAGATATATCATTCTTATATATATATCCTTATAGGTATGGTACACTTATTTAGAATGTTTCTCAAACTCTTACATTTAATACTTCCTATCTAGTTTGATTTGAGATTGAGTATTATTTGAGGGACTTAATCCAAAGATTTAAAAGTCAGATTTAAGTGAATTGGACCACGATTAAATGCTATTGATATGTGGGGTCTATATGTGCAATTAATTATCATATCTTGAGGGAACTAATCGTTAGAGGGTCTGTTTCAATTCAGTTTAAATAGATTTGCGTTTTTCACCTATCAATACATCATTCTATTAAGAATTATTCATTTCCTGAGCTTTCCTAGAGTTATCATTATAAATTTATACTAAGAGAATATTGTGAGATCATCTTGGTGTTGAGGTTCATGAGTTAAAGCACTAATTGATTTAGCGCCACCGATCTAAGCTGTCTAGCGGTCTAATTTGCAATCTTTCGTTATTTTTCTGGTGAGAACATTCCAAGCTTATTATTTATTGAGCTTATTATTATTATTATTATTTTTTGCTTGGTGACTCGATCTTGTGAAATCATTTTTGAACGTTAAAAGTATAAAAATTGTTTTAAAATGATTTTGGTGATAATCTGATTACGTGCTCAATTCTGTATTATCCGCATTATTTTTATAATCCAATTTTTATTTCCTCACGTTGAAATCTATCACTAGTAAATTTAGGATATTAATTGAGTTAAATTAATTTGAGGTGTTAGAAGTTTCGAGTGAGAAGAAAACCTATCAATTTGTAATTGGTGAGTTTTATGCGGATTAGATACTATTGGGAGTATCTAGTCAGGGGTAGCTGAGTTTCGATCTCTTCCGATAAAGAGATTAAGATTTGATCTTTACCTAGTATATAAAAAAGTTATGTTACTATTTTCCCTTGGAAAGAGTTTAGTCGTGATTCTTCCTAATTAGAATTAATTTTGAGTGAATTGTAACGATTCCATTCTTACCGGGTAAAATGGTACTTTGAGTCTTTTTGTGAGATTTAATTCTTGAGCCTAAGGTATAAAAATAAGGAAGAATTACCACTAAGTACTGTTTTAACTTTCTATGTACCTATAAATACCAATTAGTTAAAATTGAACCAAAAACTCTCATCCTAATAATTTTTTGAACTGATTAGTCTCACATGTTAAATTACTAATATACCATTGATATCTTTTAACCCTATTCTCTCTCTTTCTCGCTCTCTCTCTATATTTGTGAGATCTATCCCGTTCTCGATTCAGATACTGACATCGTCGTTCTCTATCTCCACTGCCATAATGGTCCCAACCTCCATCGTCGTTCTCTATCTCCACTGCCATTCTCTGCCTCGTCATTCAACCGTCGCCGCCATTGTTGATCGTTTTTTCCCTAATTCATCTTACCCTACTGTCTCTCTTATTCGTGCGTCTTCTCAGTTTCCAAGCTCCATCGCCGTCATGACCTTCCATCGCCGCCTTCTCAGTTGCTCTTCTCCATTCGCCATCGTATACTGTTCCTCATTCGTTGTTCTCGACTCTCCACTGATGTAATCGTCTTCACCTCCATTGCCGTTGTATGCTGCTCTCCGTCGTCACCATCAACCGTCGTCGTCGTTTACACCGCCATCGTCGTCATCGTCTCCACTGCCATCTATGTAAACTCCATCTCTCTCTCTCGATCAATTTCATTTTTTGATTTTTTAAATTTGTTGATTTTGATTTTTTATTTCATTTTTCCAGAAATCGATTTAGGGTTCAGCGACGAAATAATTAATGAAATCATTCCAGGTAGATCTCCTCTATCAACAATTTGTGTAAGCTCTTCTTTCTCGATTTTTTAATTTTCGATTTTCGATTTGTTGATTTTTATTTTGATTTCATTTTACAGAATTGATTTTAGGGTTTTAGAGATGAAATAATTGATAAAATTATTTCAGTGTTGGATGGCTCTTTGCTGGATTTTTTTTTTTTTTTTTTATCTCTGTTTCTTTATTATGTGGAACATTGTCTATCGCCATCAATCCTGGTCACCTGCAACCCTATTGTTGCCCTCCCCTCTCTCTATTTTTCTCTGTTTTTCTCAAAGTGATCGAGGAAAGCTATGTCCACCACAACCTCCAATAGCCTCCAAGTCTATGTCTCAAGTCACAATTTTTAGAGATGTCACTGGTTTGGTTTTGGTCAAGTTTTATATAAACCAAAACCAAAACCACTAGAAATATATCAAACCAAAACCAAAACCGTCGGTTCGGTTTTAAAACTATACCATTTAAATTTACACAAAACCAAATCAACGAACCGCGAAACTATTTAAGATTTTTCAATTTTATAAAAACCAAAAATAAAACCAAACTGTTGATCGTTATTTTTTATATATAAACAAAAACTTAGCTAAAATATCAAACATAAATTCTTTAAAAAAAAAAAAAACTCAAAATAATCATAATTAAAGTTTTCAACCAGTAACCATAATTAAATTTTCTAAACAATAACCATAATTAAAATACAATAGTAGGCCACAACAACGTCATTTTGGTTTGGTGCCAATAACAAAACAAAGTTGTTTTGTCAAAAACAACGTCGTTTCTAAGGGTGATATTCATTTTTATCTTTTTTTTTCCATATCTATTAGGGCACTATTAATTGACCTTTAATTTCAATTTTAATTTTTTTTTAATTTATTTTATTATATCTATTAGGGCACAATTAATTGACCTATAATTAAATTATTCAATTATAATAAGACACAAAATTGTGCCTTAATATAATTTTTGTTTTTAGGACACTATTTGTTGTCCCTTTATATTATATATAGAATATTAATTATTTTATTCACTAATTTAATTTTATCAGGCCCCACTTTTTGCCCTTTAAATATTTGATTATATATTAGCTTTTAACAAAATAACAAGAAAATCAATATTAAAAATATCAAATTTACTTTTATGCAACACTTTCAATTTTGTGCCTTGAAAAACACCTTTATAGGGCACATTACATTTAATGTCCTAATAAAAGTGCCCTAACATATAATTTTTGTTGTAGTGAGAGAGGCTAAAAGTGTGTGTGTGTGTGTGTGTGTGTGTGTGTGTGTGTGTGTGTGTGTGTGTGTATATATATATTAAGGTTAAAAATGTAAATATATATAAAAAAATAAGGATATATATGTATTAAAATATTCTTAAAATTCGGTTTCACAGTTTCGCAGTTTGGCTCGTGGTTTGGTTTCGCAGTTTCAATCTCAAAACCACTTTGGTTGCTAATTTCAAAATTAAAACTACAACCAAACCATTTAGTCAATTTTAAAATCGGACCATTCAGTTCAGTTTCTCTTGGTTACCTATCGGTTCGATTTTTTGTGGCATCCCTAACAATTGTTTGATATCTGTTTAGGTATGGGAGGGGGCGGTATGTCTAATATTCCAATAAAATTATTTCTATTTAGCTTCGATTCAATTCGATAGTTTCTCGTTTTTTTATTCTTTATTCTTGTGTTTGTCGTCGTCAATTGTTGAATTTATCAGTTTTAAGCATGAAATTTTGTTTTGTCTTCAATAATTTACCGCCAAACCCCTAGCATTTTTCGTGAAGCTGTGATTTCAATCTTTTTCCTCTCATTCCCTTTATGTTTGGATTGAGTGTTACATTCAACACACACTGTTGTTTCATTCAACACACATTTTGTTTTTGAATTTTGACAAGATCAGACATTATTACATTCAACACTTATATTACCTGCAAGCATCGACATCTTCCTGTGTTGTTATTCGGTTGATTTTATCAAATTTTAAGCACGACGAGAAGTTGTCCCCCTATGTTTGGATTGAGGGTTACATTCAACACTCACAGTTGGTTAGTTCATACAATATTTTTCGGATTGATTAGAACATTCTTTATCTTTGGCGCCGTTGATTGTTGAATTTATCAATTTGAGCATGAATTTTTGTTTTTGTCCTCAATAATTTTGATGCTGAAGCCCTAGAATTTTCAGTAAGCCATGTTTTTCACTTTCTCTCTTTTCTCCCATGTTTGGATTGAGTGTTACATTCAACACACACAGATGTTACGTTTAACACACATATTGTTTTGGAATATTTGACAAGATCAGACAATATTATATTCAACTTGTATACTATTATTTGTGAGCATCGACACTTCCTGTTTTGTTATTCGATTGATTTCATCAAATTTTGAGCACGATGAGAAGTTATCCCCCTATGTTTGGATTGAGTATTACACTTCAACACGCACAGTTGTATAGTCCAGCCAATGTTTTTGGATTGATTAGAAGTTTACTTCAAGTTATGATGTTTGGATATATCAATTTTTGAGCATGATGAGAATTTAAATTTGGTTGAGTTAGTTCGATTAAAGTGTTCTGGATGATGATAATATATCTCCTATGTTTTGGGATTGATAGGTCATTGTTTCCTATATTTAATTCAGACAATGTTACATTCAACATGCATATTGATATTATTGTGAAAGAAATTGATTCTATCATATTACTTTCAACAATTTAGAAGTGTAACATTTCAATCAAACACTTTGCATTTTGAATTTTTAGCAATTTTAGAAGTGTTACATTAAACACACGCACACACACACACTAAAACAATAGGGTTCAGTTGAATATTTTAAAAAAAAAATTGAGAATATTAGACAATGTTATATTCAACACGCATTTTTGAATTTTGAATTCTGGCAATATTAGGAAGTGGCAATACCAGTTTAGTTCTAATTAATTCAAGTTTATGCTGTTTTGGATTTAAATTTGGTTTAGTTCGGTTAAAGTTTTTGGATCGACGAGAAGATAGCTCATATGGTTGGATTGATAGTTCATTATCTCCCATGTGTAGTTCAGGCAGTGTTACATTCAACATGCATGTAAATATTATTCCGAAATAAGTTTGTTCAATCAGATTACATTCAATAACATTCTAAAAACTAATTTTGATAATAGTAGACAATTTTTTACATTCAAAACGCATAATGTTTTGAATATTTGGAAAATTGATTCATTCAGACAGTGTTACATTTAGAAGTGTAAGTGTAACATTTTTCAATCAAAAACACTTTGCAATTTGAATTTTGGCAATTTTAGAAGTGTTACATTCAACATACACACACTGAAACAATTGGGTTCAATTGTTGAATTTTCTAAAAATTTAATTTTTGAGATTATTAGATAGTATTACATTCAACACACAAACAATGTTATATTCAACACGCATATTTGTTTTTGAATATGTGACAAGATCAAACAGTGTTACATTTAACAAACATTGAATTTTCAATTTTTGGCAATTTTGGAAGTGTTACATTCAACACAAATTAAACCAATAGGGATGGGGTTCAATTGTTGAAATTGCTAAAAAAATGATTTCTAAAAAACTCTAAAACATGCATAAACAGTTGTGAAGGTTTAGGGAGGAAAGTGTAAAATAAAATAATGGGATAAAAATGTAATTAATGTTACTAAATTGAAACCCTCGCCTCATGTAATCCGGACCTTCATCATTCTTGTGATTGTGGAGCCTCAGCGGTCTATCAACTATGAAAGGCGAAGGATGAATGGCGAATGCGACGGAGAAGGACGATCGGCGAGGGCGGACGGCGAAGACAAACGGAGATGGAGAAAGGTGAAGGACGAACGATAAGAAAAATGGTGAAGGGGAAGTTGAATCAGAACATGGATGTCCCAAACTGATTTTGTTCGTTGACTGTTCCATGTATGTTATTCCCATGTTCTAGATTTTTACTTTGCGACTGATGCATCTATGCCAACGACGAACAACCAACGAACAGGGATGAAATCGTAAACATTGCGGCTGTAGCAACCAGCAACGGGGACGGAGATGGGGATAGCAATGGTGAAGACGAACGGCAACGGCGAATTCGACTGGCGACAACGAGGGGAATAGTGATGGTGGGGTGGGGATGTTTTTGCAATTGAGAAAGAATTAGGGGTTGAAAATTGGATGAGGGGTATTTTATTCAGGAAAATGGCAAAAAGAGTTGTTGGTACAAAAAAAAAAAACTTTTGAGTTTGATTAGTTCATGAAATTGCAAAAAAGGGACCTCCTGGTATATGTCCCTAAAAAGAATTAGGTCGTGACTCTCTCTGTAATAGAATTAGGTTAATCTTTAATCTGGTAAAAAGATAGGGTTCTTCCTTAGCCTGTGAAAAGAGATTGTAAATATTGATTCTCAGCATGTGAAAATAATCATTGGGTAAGGGTTTTATTCCTACTTGGTAAAGGAATCTTGAGATTGGTGGGTGCGAATCTCCGTGGAGCTCAGAGGATTAGATCAGCCAAAAATAGCTTAGTGAACAAAGATATATCCTTATATGTTGCTTTGTTTAATTTATTTATATTATGTTGTTTGAGTATGCACCTAGTTAAAAACATTTATCCGATGCGATATAAAGATAAATAATTAATTTAGGATTAAATTAATTATTTGATTATTTAAATGTTAAAAGATAAGATTTGATTAAAAAATTTATAACTATCCAATTCACCCCTCTCTTGAGTAGATCACGGGGCCAACAGAGACCTGGAAGTCGGCTGCAACATGTTACATATCAGCCATGACAAATCAGTTACTTATAAATTGTCTTTCAGTGGATTCTTTTCCTCTGAAGTTCTATATGTGCTTCAAATCAGTAGTGGCAAAGAAGGTAGAGAGGCTACAGAGAGGTCGTTGGAGGGCCGAAGAATGGTGGGAAGGCAAGGACAGTAGCATTGTAGGGCCGAGCATTGTAGTGGGGTGGGGTGGCGTGAAAAGGTGGTAGAGGAATGGGAAAGAAACTGCAATTAACATCAATTGTTTGTTTCTTTTGGAATAATTGCCTTTTCTACTTTTCTTTATCTTGGGAAACTTATTTTAGTTCTCAAGCTATCCAAATGTTACCCCCTTCTAAATAAACTATGGTGGCGTTTGGTTAGTATTTTCACTTTTCCCATCTCACGTGGGATGGGATGAGATGGAATGGGATAAAATTTTATTTATTTTATTTTATTTTTTTTCTGACTGAGAACAGAATTGCATTTGGTAACGACATTATTTTAGAATTGCTTCCTTAACAATTATTTTTTTTAGTTATTGTTTCTTTCTTTAAATGCATGATAACGAACATTAAATTATACCAAATTCAAAAAATAAACATTAATTAAAAATATTTAAATATAAACACCCTACACATTTTACAATAAATGTTCAATTCGATTAAATATGATATTTGACGACAAAAATACAATTATATAACGAAATCCTTTTGTCACAAGTGACAAATAGTGTTTCTTAGCCAACTCCGAAACAACTTCATTCTATAAATCCCTTTTAAGTGCATTACAAAATTTCCTTAAGAAAAATTACCTTTTAAATTCAATAAATCCCTTTTTCTTATTCAACGTCTTTCCTCAAATACCTCATCTAAACAGCAAGCCCACTCAATCAGGTAAAATGCTAAAAAGGAAAAATTGCAGACTTACCATTAGGATCTGCATATCAAATAGTACCAGTTTAGACATGAAAAAGCAGAAAGCATATGTTAATTAGAAATTCACTGTTGTAGAAATGAAACAGTAGTAACCTGATTAACCCAGAATTCCCAGCATAATCAAATTAATTAAGGTTAACCCATATAAAGCCACACATCTATATAATAAATCAGGACTGGCATATTCACTGTCGTCGGATGAGAGACAAAATTCTAGACATTTTTTAACCGTTAGATTAAAATAAACTCAGCCATAAGATGCAAATTAGGGTTTTTTTTTCATTCAGCCGCCTTGCCTTTCCTTTCTCCCCCTCTCAACTTCTCATCTCCCTATCGCTCTCTCGAATCGATCTCGCCAATCGATCTCACCACTGCACTACCAGGCGGAACCACCACACTACCAGTCTCTACCTCCCCATCGACGCACCAGCCTTCAATCTCCCTACAGCTACCACCGATCTGGTGTGCACAACTAATTCAGTCTGCTAATTTCCCATGGTCGTCTTCCGTCACCATCGAGTTCAGTGAGCAAAATCAGGCCATGGACTATTGTCAGGTACTCTCCCCTCTCCCCATCTTGGCTTCTCTCTCTATCTCTCATTCTCTTCCGTCTATCTATCTTGCAGTTTCACTGCCGATCGATCGTGCCCAAATCTACTCGCTACAACCGCACAAATCTACAAGGCCGTTTCCACAGAACCTTCGTCTCTCAGGTATAACTCTCTTCCAGCATCTCCCTTGCAATTGATTTATATTTCTGATTTGGGAAACAGTAACTTCCAATATGAGTTTGATTTGGTTAATGGCCTACCAAACCGTCACAGATCCAATGCCCTCTGTCACCAAGGTCATTGCTGATCTGGGCCCTTTGCCATTATCGCAGGTCAGACACCCACTTGCCGCCTCATATCCAACCCTGGTAATAATCTCTCTCTCTTTCTCTCTCTCTCTCTCTACATCGCACACCCATACCATGGTCGTCCTCACATATCCAAACACAGTCACCCATACCATGGATGTCCTTGCACACCCACACCATCAGCTGCCACATACTAGTGTTTGGTATCATAAGGTTGGACCCTTTGCAAATAACTACCTATGATTCTTGAGGTGTAACTTATTTTATGGAGAATTAATAACCCATGTTTAGGGAAGACTTTTTATATTTCTGTTAACCAAAAGATTTTCGTTCATGATGGACCTTATTTCATCACTTACATGGTGAATGTCCAGCCGCTTACATTGATCGTCTCTTCCAAGGTCGAATTTAGTATGAAAAATTGTTACAGAAGAATTTGTTTGTTAAACCCCTAGACTGAACCCCACTATTTTTTAGCTAAAGATTTGGTTCTATATGGTAAAAAAATGTCAATTTCGATTTGTATTTATTTATGTATTGAATGAGTTTACATCTGCCTTGCTTTTCAATTCCAAAACACGTGTCTTCAATGGTCAAATTTACATGAAGTAAAAATGCTCAATATTGATTGATTTTTCTTTATAGAACTGTAATTTGACACTTATTTCGAAGATAAATCATGTCAGGCAAATGTGGTTGTTCTCCAACATAAGTTTCCTTTTTTATTTTTTTGCTTAAATTTCTTTTTAAAAATCTACGAGCATAATCATTTTTCCTTTACATATCTCTTTTTTTTTATCTCGAGTTTTTAGGGAGTTAAATCTGGAAACATCAATCACTGATTTAAATCTGGGAACATAAATCAGTGAGTTAATTTCTTTCATATATTTTATTTTCTCTTTTTATGTTTTCAGTATAAAGTATGTCTTATACACTTCTTCATAATTACTCACACGTACCTCTACACCTCAAGAACCCTAATCCACCTCTCATCTCACTCTATGTCTCTCAATTGTAGGCTTTGCTATCCTTTGCTCTCCCACACACTGCCGTATACCATCTCGCTTGTCAGTCACCCTAAACCACATATCTTGGAGGTTGCAATATTTGATAAGGTAAAATTAAGACATTATTAGATTTTTGGTTTTTTTAATTTGGAAATATTTCTCCAAGTGAAGTTGTGTTGTAATTATTGATTTTATTTTCATATTATTCTTTATTTAGAAGAAAAAAATAGTTCAACTAATGTTGTGAGGTGGACCTTATTTCATATTATTCTTTATTTTTTATTATTCTTTATTTTTATATTATTCTTTATTCATGATTGTTGTCATATAGAACATAGTGCATTAGTTCGGTCTTAATTTTTATTTGCTAAGTGGCTAAGGGAGATTTCTGGGATTTAATGATCTTAATGGGAGATCAATTTATGGCCTCAAATGGTTATATTTTATTATGAGTTATTAATATTTGAGAATTATTTAAGGTTTTTGAATGAGTTGTCTCTTCTCTTTTCGTGTAATTTTGATGTTTAAATTTGTTTGTTTTGTATTTTTAACTTTAAATGTGGATGAAGTAGAAAATAAAATTTAGGGTTAATAGCATTTTACCCTCTGTGGTGTAGCTGATTTGCACTTATCCCATGTGTTGGCCCTTACCCCTGTGGTCTTAATTTAAGTGCACTTACCCCCGTGATTTGCACTTAATTCTAAAATCACAAGGGGTAAGTGTCAAGTCAAAAACCATAGGGGGTTAAGTACAAATCCGCTAAACCACAGGGGCTAAAGTTCTACTAACCCTAAAATTTATTGAAAATTCTGTGTAGGTATATAAATAGCGTGTATTTGAAAATTTTTAAATTTTTATTGGTTGTTCATTACAAAACAAGAGAGTTTGATAATTTTGAAATGTTATGTTGGATGAACACAAATGACTATCCAAAACTCTATGTAGTTATATAAATAACGTGTTCAAGGCATACGAATATTGGTTTCCATGCCCCATTATTTATTTATTTATTTTATGTGTCAAATACTATCTCCAATTATTTTTTAAATGTTTTTTCAACTCCTGTTAAATTTATGTTTTGTTTTTAATTTATTTGTTTGTGGTCCAATTTCATGTTTAGGGTTAAATTAATTAGATTTGACCTATTTCATTAAGAAATATTTTATCTAATGATCAGTCTCTAAACTAATTTGTACATTGTTCAGTTCTTTTCATTAAAGATAAATAGAATGAGAATCAAAAATAGAATTTAATTAGGGTTAATTTGGTTAGGTTTTAAATAGTGTATCGCAACAATTTTTGTTTTAGGATATGAGTTGGTGATTATTATCTATCTAACTCGCATTTTTCCAATTCATTTATGTAATTCAAAGAGAGAGGATTTTGTGCTTCGACCTTGATTGGATTCTTCATAAAATTGATTTGAAGAGGATTTGGAATAAAATTCTTCATCTATTGTTTGGTTTTCTCAACTGAATCATGAAAATGTATGTATTCATGTTTGTTATGATGTTACTATGTTCTTTTTTAATGATTTGCCTTTAGTTGTGTGAAATTCATAGAAATTGCATTGGGTATTCTTAAAGTTTAGTGTTTTTTTTCTATTTTGTGATAGATGTATGTCATTGTAAGCTCTGATTAATTTATGTGAAAACCTGAATTTTGGGTGGGTTAAAAATTTACAGTACAAAATTTATTTTTATTTGATTTTTGTCATGATTGAGGTTAATCTTTTGCGACTTATTTTTCTTCTTACTAACCACGGGAGTGTCTAGCACCTCAATGAGCAATTCTCATTTTCTTCAAGGATTCTAGCAAAGTACAAGGGATTTGAGAATTATGTGGATTTGAGGATTATATCGAAGAATGTGTGGCCACAAAAGGAAAGTACAAATAATTTATTTATATTTTGTTTCTCCTTTTTATACCCTTTTTATATCTCTCAAGTTGTATTAATTTTTTTTTATTCTTTTGTACTCACTTAATTAGTGTATTCTTAATTACTTTAAATAACAATCAATTTATTTTTTTTGACGGAACATGTCGCAAAATCTATATTATTCATGTCTAATTTATTTGAGTTTTTTTATATTTTTTTTTAATTTCGTTGAGATTTTTTCAGGTTTTAGTTTTAGACAATGAAAAATATCATTGTTTTGATGAACACAAATGACTATCCAAAGTTTTCTTCTCTTGAAATCTAGGGAAAAAAATATTGAGATTACTATTAAGTTCTGATGTATCATTTTGTTCTTATACATAGGAAAAATAAATTATTCATCTGTAAGACTGTGACGTTTCTTTATCTTTATCGTTCTGTGTGTTTGAATTTGTTTTTGTGGCTCTTACTTCTTAAGTTACTTCTTTAATTGCTCATGTAGGTTGGGAATTTTTTAAATTCGGTTGTGAAGTTCATTTATAATTTGTAATAATGTTAATGCACATTTTTAAATGAATCATAGATTTTTACACCCGTGCCTTCTGGCACGGCTTATACACTAGTATACACATAAAAATTGAGAGAGAGAGAAAGAGGACCTTGGGTTCGTTGTAATAGTGTCGGCAACTGAAAATCTGATTGCAACGAGGGCTCAGAGTTTGCATCATCTCCGATAATGCTTGCATCTACAAATCAAAATCACAAAACAATAAATTAACAGGAAAACGAGAGAAATTTGATTGGCCTTTTGGCATAAACTGATCCAATCCTAAGATAGAACCCTAAATCCAGAAATCAAAAATCGAAGAGATGGAGATCATATACAGACGACGACGGCAATGGCGAGACGATGACGATGGCAGCAAGAGGACAAAGACTGTTGAAATTGATGAGGGAAAGTAACTAGAGAAGAAAATGAATGAAATAAAATGGAGAAATATTATCTATAGAGAAATATTTCAATGGACTACATTATTACATATATTTTCTTCTTGTATTATCACATCTAAACAACCATATATATATATATATATATATATATATATATATATATAACAAAGTGGGTGGTGGTGTATTGATAATCTTTGGTGGTTGAGAAAATGGTATATTAATGAGGTGATTGAACATTAAATGCAAATCTTGGATTTAGACTTGATCAATAATGCATGCATTAATAGAAGGTGGTTTGGATAATCACTAACAAATATGACGATGGCAGCTAGAAGACGAAGACAACAATGACAAACGAAGATGACGATGGCAGACGAAGATGACAATAGTAGCGAGAAGATGAAGAGACGATGAGCAAGAAGACACACAGAGAGCGATGGAGAGAAAGGGGACTTCGCATAAATGGGAAGGGCATGCCGGAAAAAAAAATCTTATTTTGAGCTTGACAAAAGTGGAAAAAGGTCCTCACTAAACAATTGAAGTAAATTGAAGTAATTCTGAGCACGTCCTTATTGATGGGCTGAGTTTTTTGGGAAGTAAAAAAAAAATATTTTTTCGTTTCTCAATTTCTTAAAGAATGTAAGAATTAATTCCTTAATTTTAGGATGAGATGGGAATGGAAATGAGTTTACCAAACACATTTTCAAATATCAATCTCAAAAATGTGGAGATGGGATGGAACACTAACCAAGCAGGGACATTTCTAATTTAAAATAACAAATAGAATTTATTACTCTTTATCCCCGGCGGTTAAGCCTTATTGTACTAAGCCCCTATGTTATTTTCGTCAGTATTTTGTCCTTGTGTTGCCGCCGATCTGGTCTTCCTCGTCCACTTCAATTTTTCCTCGGCTCTTCCAAAACCAGCAAGCCAGGCCCAGAACATAACCACACCATAACCAAATTAATTCCATGAAATTAAGCAGAACAATCAATCTAGAAAGATGATCAAGAAATTCAAACATAATCAAGCATTTAAACACAAAATTAATCTTCACGATCAATTAGCTCCCAAATTAAACACATACTTCCACTCAACTTTCTCTATTCTATTTCAAAGCTCAAGACCTGGTAAGCTGGAAGCTATAGCTTAATTCAGGATTGATTTCCACGTTGTTATCGCCGGAGCCAGAAATGAAGCATGGCGGGCGTGGTTTTGGGGAGTGGAACGGTGACCGTGAGGAGTGGAGTGGAATGGTTGGGGTTATAAAAAATTCCTTTTGATCCTTTTAGTTTTGGAAAATTTTGCAAATAGATCCTCTTAAATTAGTTAAAACAAAATAACGAAATTATCCTTAATTTCAAAGTTAAATGGCACAATTATCCTTGATTCTGTTAAATTTTAAGTGTTGCAATTTCATCCATCAGCAGAGGGGCAAAGTGCTAACGAAAATAACACAGAGGTCAAAGTGAAACAAGACCTAACTATAAGGGACAAGGAGTAATTAACCCTAAAAATAAAATAAATAATTTGAAACTTATTATTTTGTCCTTTTTTTTTAAATAATTTTATTTTTTTTCTTTTTATTTTGTAAAATATGCACTCACCTCTCACCGCCACCACTGTCCCTACCTCTCATTTTCTTCTTCTTCTTCTTCCCTTCTCCCTCTCTGTATTTATATTAATCAAATCCATGACATATATTCTCAGATTTGTCTTAGATCAACGGATTTGTTGTTGTCCGTCACGAATATATCTAGAGTTCTATTTTCTGATCTAAATTTTCAGGGAATTGAAAAACAAATCACGGAACGAAAAACAATAAACAAACGCATACTAAAGACCTTATTTAAAAAAAAAAAAAAAAAAAAAAAACACCGTGGTGGAAAAATAGTCATAGAGAAAAATATAAAGAAAAAACAGTTAATGTATTGATGGAACTAAAATTGAGATTTTTTTTATTTGACGTAATATTAATAAAAAGATTTTGAAATTAAAAAATATAAGGGTCAATCTGAAAGGACCCTCAAAATATTCTGGTCTTTCACGTAACATTTGGTTAGTTTTTTAAAACTTAGAAAAAAAAAAAGAGGATTGTGTTTTGTTGGGTTGCACAAAAATTGGAGGTTAATTGAAAAATGCATGTCAAATTTTAGATTTTTAACCTTCATAAAAATTGTTATATAAAAATTGTTATTTTTTATGCATGTCAAATTTTATATTTGTATTGACGCTGATGTTTGCATGATTTGTTTTCAACTATTTTTTTTTATTTTTTGGGGGTATTTGTGTGGGTGAATTAAATAAAACAAGTTATGAATTCTACATTTTTAAATTCTAAACATTATAAAATTTGTTTTGTAATTGTGTAATTGTTAAATCTTCTTTCTTACTCCTATTTAATCTTTTGTTATTTTTTGGGGGTTAATTACACTTTAATATCGTGTGGTTAAACCGTTTTACACTTTGTCTCATGTGGTATTTCGGTCACCATTTTGTTCCCTATGATGGTGAACTAAAGTGCAACTGTTAACTTTTTCGTTAACTTTAACGGTCAAAATACAAAAGCTAACAAAAAATTTGTTAAATAGCGTTAAATGCAAATTATACCCTTAAATTTTTTTGATAAGAACTATTTTTATATATTAAAAAAATTAAGGGGTTATTATGCATCTTTTTAATTTCATCTTCATTGTCTCCCACTCCACCCCAATCTCCGGTGACCCACCCCACCCCTGCCCCATCTCCGAGGACGAAGAACCCACCCCACCCTCTACTCCAGTTCCTGCAAACCTATCCACCCACTTCCTCATCTGTTGTTTTGTGCCCCAAGCCCCCACCTCCACCTCCATTTCGCCCTCTCCCCTCCCGGCTATGACGACGGCAAAGCCTCTCTCTTTCTCTTCTCCTCTCTCTATCTCACACATATATATAGAGAGAGTACCTTGTTCGGGAATCAAAAATCGGAGTACCTTGTTCAGGAATCTGATCGGAATTGGTATAACGAAGGAGAGAGTTGGAAAAAAATAAACATACTTTTTACCCTTAGGTTGCGTGATTTGACAACTTTAATAAGGGATTTGTAAATAAAGACATTTCAAAATCCTGAATTTTGAAATACCATTATTTAAAGATCTCTTATTTAGATAACTATTTTAGGCGAAGAATTTGTTTGTGCAATTTTATAAAAAAAAAAAAATTGGATAACCACCATCACCACTATGGGGTTGGCAGCGGGGGGGGTGGTCGGCGATGGAAGCTGGCGGCGGTCGTTAGCAATAGTGGCCGGCGGCTAGTGGTGGTGGTCTGTGGCGGTGGTCGATGGTCAGATCTAAAATCCCTCATTAAATGGATTTGTAAATGATACCTAGTTTAAAAAAAAAAAAAAAAAATTCAAATCCTTCATTCATCACTATTTTTTAATTGAAATTACATCCTTTCTCATAAATACTCAAATAAGATATTTGTCAAAAAAAATTCTAAAACCCTTTACCCAAATCAAATCCCTCCCCCAAATCCCTTATCCAAACACAACCTTAAAGTTTGGATAACTTTTTAAAGTAATCCGTTGAATTAGGTTTAATAAAATGACGAAACTACCTTTAATACCCTTATTTTTAATAGTTGCACTTTAGTCTACCATCACAAGAGACAAAGTGATTACCGAAATATGATAGGGAGCAAAATGCAAAATGACCTAATCATAAGAAGATAAAATGTAATTAACCTTTTTTTTTCTCTTTATCTCATTAACAAAGTTTTTTCGTTTCTCCAATAGATAATGGACATCCTTGATCCAAAAAACAATCAAAAGGACAAAAAAGTAAAAAATTGAATGAATGAGGAAAATGACAAACAAGAGGCATAATCCAAATTGTCGAAGCAAAGTACATGAATATCCTAATGGAATAGGGTGCAAGGTGGCTTTATTGTTTGTACTATGTGTATTGATGCATGATATGTATGGAGCACTTAAATGCATGCATATTAGTGCCACGTGATCAACAAATGTCATCATCACTTTTCATATCTTCTGTGGAAGATACACGCTCGACATTTACAAAATCTTCCGCTTTTTTGCCGTTTACCAAAATCTCGAGACGTTTTGCAAATACCAACTCATCAGAAATCTCCTTCAATCTAGGGCAGTAGTCAATTTTCAAAGAATGAAGAGAGGGCAAGGCTTTTTCTTCTACTATCCACTTCTCAAGAGCCATAGAAATATGAGTTTCGGAAAAACTCTCAACAGGACAAGTCATTTCTTCTCCTACAAAAGCATTAGAACTCAACTGAAGGTAGGTTAGATTAGGAAGCTTCTCCAGTCTCTTCATCGGGTACATCTCGACAACTTTAATGTGGATATGAAGGGGGGAGAAATGATGATGCTCTGGTAACTTGCATATAATCCCATTTATCCTCAACAACTCAAGGCTATGAATGCGTACGAATTTTTGAAAGAGACCAAGATGATCTTGTTCTGACTTGAAGTCGAAGTAGACATACAACTGCAAGTGTTGAAGGCAACTAAGAGTGATGCTTCTACTGTCGTCACTGGTAAGGCAATCTACGATGCATTCTAGGTTTTCCTGTTTATCTTTCACAATTGCAGAAAGTTTGTGCAACTCTGGGCATTTCAAAAGATTTTTGACATTACACTTAATGTTATTAAAGTTATCTAATGTCTCCAAGTTCTTACAATACAGTCGCAATCTACTGCCATTTGTACAAAGCCTTGAAATTGCGAGTAAATCAGGAAGGTAGAGATGCTTTAACTGTCACATCTTTCGCAGCAAATTTCTAGGTACAAAACATCTATGTGAATAAGTACGCAAGTCAAGAGTTTGCAATTGCTCCAAGTTGCCGATGGGTGATGGTATGGTCTCAACAATAGAATCTCTCACACTCAAGTATCTCAAATAAATTAGCTTACCAATTTCCACATTACTTAAACTTGTGTCTCCAAAGTCAAGCCTTTCAAGAACTAAAATTCTAAGCAATTTTAAGTTCCCCAAATGGGAATTGATTCTACCCACCACCAAGAGATCAGTCTATGTCTTATATGTGTGTTGTTCGATATCATGTACGATAAGTGATCGGAGGTCTTGGGTCCTTACTCTTCCTTTGAGTTCAACACATCCCCCATACCGTAGCTCACTTACATTGTTCCCACAAACGATGACCCGTCTACACAAAGGAAAAGATTCCTCAAGCTCGGCATCATCATTCTTAGGCTTGAATTCAAAAAAGTTTTGTCCCTTCGCTTTTGACAGGCAAAGGTCCCTCATTAGATCATGAACCCGACAATACTTACGAAACAAATGTTCAAAATCCCATAATAGACCAATCCCATTGGGCTCTATTTCTTGTAATGTTATCGTTGCCTCTTTGCACCAATAATGCAAGTAATGTTCAACTACATCTGTCATTGTTTCATCTCCAACTTTGTCTCTCAATAATACCAAACTTTCAGCTATCAACAAATGACATAATTTCTCCAATTCTATCTCAAAGTTCTCCAGGAAAGTGCTCAAATAAAGAAAGCACGGTTTTAACTGATAAAGTAAGTCAAAATAACTTAAAGCCAACACCTTTTCTATGTCGTGTTGTTGTCCAATGCCTCTGCCTTCAATATTTGCACACATTTTTTTTTTCCATTCTTCAGATTTAGTTTTTGCCACCAAAATTCATCCCAGAACAAGGATACCCAATGGCAAACCCCCGTAATTTGTACGCGTTTCTCCAGCCAATTTCTCTTTCTTCTGATATTCTATAAAATCACAACATTTTTCTAGATTAAATCATAATAATATTTGTTTTTCTATTTTTTATTCCCACAAGTTAAATCTAAAAATTAAAGAAGATATTAAACACATAATTTTGCCCCTGCTATTTCGGTATGCACACCAAAAAAATGAACAATACTAAGAAGACATTTGTTTAGATCGTGTTTGGCCAAGGGATTTAATAAATTTCCAGAATTTGTAAATGACGGTGAGAATCAAATGTTTTGATGATCAATTGAACATTGATGTTTGTAGACACGGTATTTTGACCGTCCCTATAAAAATTTAATTTTAATTTATAATTTTTTTGGGAAAACTAAAACGAAAATAGAAAAGTAAAAGAAAAAAAAATAGGAAAATAGAAAAAATACATAAAAATTAAAAAAGAACAAGAGTTAATAATAAGAAGAAAAAATAAAAAATAAAAAGGGAGAAGAAGAAGAGAGAAAAGGAGAAAGGAGAAAGGAGAAAGGAAGGGAGAGAGAGAGAGGGGGGGGGGGAATGAGAATGGGGTTCCATAGAAAGGAGAGAAAAAAAAAATGGGTGGTGTTCGCGCATTGCACGGATGAGACAGGAAAAATAAATAAATAAAGTCGTGCGCCCCACTTTCTTGAAAGTCCTTCCTATGACATTTTTCTCTCGCTAGTCAAATCAGGGTTAGGATTTGGCCGTCACAATTAATTTGTTAGAGTTTTTTCATTCTACATTTA